>CM034395.1:10734212-11076712 GCA_019925095.2 Dendrolimus kikuchii | reverse complement strand
AAAATGAGAAAACACAATGAACAATCATATAAAAATGACAGATTCCAAATTCAAATGTAATATTTTGTTTCTTTTTAATTGTAACAGTATTTATGGCCAGACTAAGTACTTGGGTAAGATGCAGATTTGCAGTATTACCAGCTACCCGGCATCCGCGGCACTGTATCTGACCATCGCACGGAGCAACGGAGCGTGTCGCTCACGACTACCAGTAAATGCATTTTAAAGTGCCATAAGCACGCATGTTAGCGTCACTTTCAGAGAACATAATTAAATGTATCGAAATACAAAATTCTGTACTACATCTATTATAATATACTTACATAATTAGACGAACCAGCTAGAGTTTTTTCCAATATGATAGAAAAGTTACAGTTACGATTTTTTTCATTGCAGGAATTCATAGTTAAATTCATAGTAAGTTATCTATGTGTATTAAGATTAATCGATACTCACAGTAGAGATAATTCAACCTTAACATTAAAAGCAAGAAGACTATCAGTTTTATTTATTAACATCGTTAAATTTAATTGTCACATAAAACCGACCAAGTTATCGAATTCTTGTCTCAATTTACCGTTACTCTAATATTTTTATATCAGACATAAATATGCGCGTGTAGTACTCAGAAAAGGTGACCAGTAGGCCGTCCATTTACTATTTCATGAAATTAATAGGGGGGTTGGGGTGCTATTAATAATACAAAAAATTAATTAACGGCTTTCGGTCATACTTTTATTTTTTATCAAAGTAAAATTTAAATAATATAACGTCGAGGCCAATGACGTTGTATGTAAAATTTAATAATATTTTAGTTCCAAAAAAATGTATGTAATGGACCTTACTTTTACTAAGTTGAAAACGAAATAACATTATACCGTATAACTTACTAGATTAAAATCTGAAATTGGTCGATTTCAAAATCATATTCCGTTTGATTTTCTAAGTCTAAAGTACGAAATTTTATAAATTTATTGTAAGTCTTAAGGTCAAATTGTAATATTCTGTTATCGGAATAATTGTCGATTAAAATAAATTTAAAACTGTTGTTTGTACGATAGATAGTTTTAAAATGCCCTTTATAAAGTTTCCCTATGCCTGTCTGAAAGTTTATTTCAAATAAGCTCTAAAACAATTTAGCAGATTTGATAAAAAAATTTGGGATTAAAACAGAAATTTTATCTTAGTCATGTACATACTATTTAGATATTTTGCATGGTTTAGAAGATATAAATATCTGTAATCCCGACGCGAAGAAAGTCTACACATAGTGTTTATGGATATGATATGTCTGGTATCAGAGAGTAAAATTTATTATATACTATCAATTTTGAATCTAAACCATCCCCATGATCCACTCAAAAACAACAAAATTCGTCAAAATCCTAGAAACCGATTGCAGCGTGACCTACCGCGACCAATTGTTATTCTAAACTATTCAGGAATCCACTTGAACACACACACACACACAATCATCACAATTGGTCCCACTGTTTAGGAGTTCAGCGGCGCCACCTACCGGGTCCAATTGTGATTCTAAACCATCCCGGGGCATACCTGAACACACATTTTTTTTTTAATCAAAATCGGTTGTATCGTTTAGGAAGAGTTCAGTGACATACACACGAACATAAGAATTTTATATATAAAGATTTTTGGGCCAGAAACCCTTTCGGGCGTCCTCAGGACATTCTACCAAAGTTACACCACAATCTGATCAATGGTTTAGCAATGCATCGAGGACAAACATACAAACATTGATTTTTATTTTTAAGACATGTTATTAGTTTATAGTATAAATTATTTTATTTTCAATAGCAGAAAGGACATGCGAGTAACGGTGTGTTCGTGCAAAAAGGAAGGTGCGCCATTGAGAACATATTTATATGTCAGCGGATATTATAAAAACCGCAAACTTATAATCAAACTAGTCAGATTACAAACCATCGGTAGATTGTGAATAGACCATAAATGTTGCCACTTTATGTGTGAACTTTGTATTACATATAAAGTATAAATTTCCGTTAATGGTTTGTAATTTGCGATGTCTGCTCGTCAAATTAAAAGTGATGGCCCTCAGAACTGTGAATCTTCTCTTGATTAGTCGATGTTATATGAGACTTCTACGTAAAAGGTAAAGAATAGTTTGCGAGGCGCGGCTGAAAGTCGCGACGATCAGATTTGATTGGAATCAAAGCGTTCGGTTCGAGCCACGCCGCGGTAGAGGACAGCGAATGTCAGAACCATTTATTCAATTATTAGAAGTATTTTTTATGTTGGTTTACAATCTGTGGGTAGTTAAAATTTCACTAGGTTTATTATAAACAAATGATTTTTACAATTTTATTATAACATAACATTGTTCTAAATAAGATTTACCTATATTAAAATAATTTATAACTGATACTCTCAGTTATAATAATATTCTAGTACATAAATAATTTATACATACATCATAACTTCACGCCAGTTCCCTTGCGGGGTAGGCACGAACAACAGAGCGCCATTTAGGCTTATTCTTACACACCTCACTTGCTTCTTTGACATTCATAACTCTTGTCATGCATAAATAATTTATGTAAGTTATAAATGCAATCTAAACTGATTGCTATGGATAGAAAATTAGAACACAAACTAAACAGGATTCTTGTCGAATCGGAATGTTACGTACTGCCCTGCAGTCGCTACTTTCACCTCACTGTGGGAAAGTTGGCAGCGTTTAGAACCAGAACGAACATATATTTTAAACAGCAATAACTAACTTCTCGTACATGTTATATTGATTACTATTTGTAACACTTATTTAAAATAATAAATTTCTAATTAGAATGTAAATTGGATTGATACCGACTATTCGTAGAAACGTATTAGTCTATAAAATGGAAAGAAACAAAATTACCTGAAATAAACTATTTCAATAGTGATTAAAGTTACTGTAATTTAAATGAGTGATGAAACAACATTTAATTCAAGGATCACGACCTCAATCGATCGTTTTAAATGCCACTTGATGCGGTTACCACGCGGAAAACATGCGGTTCTTTGTTCTTTCGGGAAGACAATACAATACAATGAGATTGTGCCGTAAACAGTGTGAACTTCCCAGATAAATCGTGATCGTTTACTTTTCAACGGGAGGCTGTCTTATGATATTTAAAATGCTATGCATGGCCCCTGCATCAAAGTGAAATGGAACGAGGTATGGTCTTAAATCTTTAGGTAGTGAATGCCTTTTGTTATAGTTATTTAGTAGCATAGTTGTTCTTGTCATGTTTTTTAAAGTTAATAATTTTTTTATGTACCCTCTTATTTCTAAACGATACAATCGGCCATTTCCTTAATTGAATAATAATGTTATATTTTAACTTATTCGGTGATTAGCGTCTGTTTTGTATAGACTAAGTAGTTCTCTATAATTTAACATAATTTTATGTAATAATATTTACCTTTAATGTGGTAATTGTGTACAGATTATAATTCAAAATCTCTCAATCTTAATATATATAAATCTCGTGTCACAATGTTTGTCCTCAATGGACTCCTAAACTACTTGACCGATTTTAATCAAATTTGCACACCGTGTGCAGTTTGATCCGACTTGAAAGATAGGATAGCTAACATTTGGACCCGGTAGGTGGCGCTGGAATCGGGTTCTAAATTTTATTAGTTCAGGGCAGAACAACGTCTGCCGGGACAGCTAGTTGTATATAGACAGTATCCACTACATTTTATTTTCATGTTGGCAGACGCGATAGATTTATACTGTGTTTGGTTTATTTTTATTTTATTTTTTTATTGCAGGAGTTCAGCCGACAGGCAGATGGCCCACTTGATGGAAAGCGGTTACCATCGCCTAAGGACATTTGCAACACCAGAGGTGCTACAAATGCGCTACTGATCTCTTAAAGGAGACTGGAACCTAGTCATTAATGCCGGAACATAACACAAGGTTGTTATGGCGACATACTTTAGACCAGGGGTGGTAGCCATCCAGTCGGGGCAAATGCCCTACCACCTGGCTGTGGGTTGTTTAGTCGCCTCTTACGACAGGCCGCCCGGCCGCAAGAAATTGTATTGTTTCTCCGTTCCTACACGTATAAAAATATTTTTCAACACACTTGCTCATAAAGTGGCTCTATGGTCACCGCAATTAGGCACAGAATGACACCCATTATCAAACTGTGAGTAAAAAACATTATAACTCACTAGTGAGTTATAGATTTTTTTTTAAATTTTATTGGTTGAGTTGCTTTGTTCTTAAAAAAGTTTTTATTCAAAAAAAAAAGATCGTGTTCTATAGAACAAATAAATTAAAGTTCCTATTGCTTGCTCATTTCATGCAACTTCTTATTTAAATACATAATTTTAACTCGTACGTGTTTAATAAATAAAACTTTCACTCATATATAACTTTTTTTTATCTACTAAATAAAATGAGTTTTTGTTGTTATTATATTCACAAGTGTGTTGAAAAACGTCGTATGATACACGTGTGTATTGATGATTACCGTCCTCGGCTCTCTTAAGACCCTCGCCTACGGCTCGAGTCTCAATGGCGCCTCGGCGGTAATCACCAATGTTACACACTAGTACCATAATGTACTATTATTACATGTAAAACTTTAAGTATAATATTTTATATAATATGTTATATAAAATATTATCTAAAATTTCCAAACAATAATGCATAAATTCTTTTCATTCATAAACCTTTAATTAAAATATCAATTGTGTAAAAAATTATATCAATGACTTCAATCCGCTATCGGTTGTGCCAATTTGCTAAGATTCTTATACTGTAAAATTGTTAGAGGGAGATGTTCTAAAAATGCTTGGAGCGTGTGAAAAGTCAGTGTAATATGTTGAAACCGTAATAAGGTTCTATGATTATAAATGTAGTGACCAGCTGCTGTTTATTACGGCTTGTGTTTAAACGCCTACCAGAAATGCACCTATTTTACTACCAATAAATTCGAAATACCTGCCAGAATGGATAAATGCTCACCAAATTGTGTTTCATGAAGTACTGTAGAAATGTAGCTATTTTCCTTTTTATGCTATGCCATAAAAATATATAAACGCCTTAAAAGCTAATTTCGGACCAAATATTTTATATTATCGCTAAATAGATATTACCAATATTTAGTTTCACCACCTTCAATTTAGTAATTTTTGCTGAGGCAAAAAAGCAAACGGTTGAGCGTACAATTATTTTTAATACCAAATATAATATTGCGTATTCCAAACACATGTTGCTTGTATATTGTTTTATGAATTTGATTAAAATATCATAATATAGCCACATCAATACTTCACTCTCAATATTACTGCAACACAAATGATTAAGGTAAGTAAAAATGAATCACTGGTAGGAAAATAAAACAAAAGTAAAACGAAATTATGTTTTATTATATTTATAGGTACTTATAAGATTAATTTGTACTTAAGATTTATTAATGGCACTTTAAGGAACACAATAGTTAAAATCAGTCAATCATAATATTTTCTTAAGTTTTCGCGACTTGTATACATAATAAAACTACGTTTTAACGGTTTTAAGCGCGGTAATTTATTTGATTTTGGTTATTCCGACGTTTCGGCCACTTTTCAGTGGCCGTGATCACGGAAGACAAAGATGTCGTGCACCGGAACACAAACCAACTTGACTGATAATTTCTTTTATTTTCCTTTCACCCATTTTAATATTATATAAAATTATTAGAGCTAGGCATGTTTGCTGAAGAGTTTCTTGCGCCGCTTCTTCTCTTCAAGCTATAACATGTTGCGAAGCGGTGGTAAATTAGATTAGGCTCCCATAGAGTAAATAATAACCATAAACAAAATTTAAACTAAATAATTAAAATAATGTACAAATTGGCGGTAGGCTAAATAAAACTTTAACAATACTCGTTGACACTTGACATTTTTGTCTTCCGTGATCACGGCCACTGAAAAGTGGCCGAAACGTCGGAATAACCAAAATCAAATAAATTACCGCGCTTAAAACCGTTAAAACGTAGTTTTATTATCAGTCAATCACATAAACTTTTTAAAAAACTAACAAGAGAAAAAGTGCCGGTGGCGGCTGTGCAGGTTGCAGGGTAAATAAGTAAAGGGAAACAACTGTAATCTTACATACATACATAACTTCACGCCAGTTCCCTTGCGGGGTAGGCACGAACGACAGACCGCCATTCAGGCTTATTCTTACACACCTCACTTGCTTCCTTGACATTCATAACTCTTGTCATGCACGCTCGTCTGTTCTTAAGGCTCCTGACATCACCTTCTGCTAGTACACGATCAATTTGACCATGGAAGGTGTGTGGTGGCCTTCCACGACTTTTGCATCCATCCACTGTAATCTTAGTTTAACAATAATATGTTTTGGATTCAGGTTGGATAATTTGATTACACTAAAGCTATTTAGAACTGTAATTTTCGGTTTGAATGTTACTATTTTAGTAAAACAATATTTGGTGAGCATTTATCCATTTTGATAAGCAAAAAGAATTTAAATACAAAGCGTACAATTATTCTGATGAGTGTATATTTATTTTGTAACGTGAAACTTTGTTTTTTAGGCACCTCGGTATAGAGTGGATTAAATTTATATGAAGTTAATATATTTTACTTGGTACTTAGTTTTAGGGACAAAAAAATATTTTGGTGAGCATTTAAATTGTACCATTTTATATATATCTGTTGTTCGTGCCTACCCCGTAAAGGAACTGGCGTGAAGTTATGTATGTATGTATGTATGTATACCATAAACCCTTCTGAATTTTGTTGCAAATATTACACTTTAAATAAACAAGTTTCGCTTTAGTTAAATCGTTATACGTAATAATTAGTAATTTGAACTTTAACATTATATTTGAAGCTATAAAATAATATAACAATATGTACTATTTCCTAACATCAACTCCGAGGTAATCCGGCAACCTAATCATAAAAGAGAAATAATGAATAGATAAAGTATCGCATTAAAGTCAAATAATGATCAATTAATCTTAAATAGCGGCGATTGAATATAATAGATACCGAATTTTTATACAAAAATCTAAAGAATTCACAACACTTAGTCTAAACCAAGGATTTTAGTTAAAAGAATGACATTGTCTTCAATATTATGAAATTAATTCAGATTTTAACTTGACTTTTAACACCTAACAACGAAAACTCATTCCAACCACAGTCAAATAATATTTCCTAAGAAGAATATTCATAATTGAAATCAGTTCAACAAAAAAATCTAGCTAAGCTAGCATTCACATTAGAAACGTACATAAACATAGTTAAATGACCTTGGTAACATAAAAACTAGTTTCAATAACAAATTTGTAAAGCAGATCAGATCATTGGGAAACACGATTATAATAACTCAACGAAACTTCTAGCATTGATATTTGGATAAATTAATAACTCTATTAAAATTATACTCATTTTATTGACAGCATGTTTAATTTTAAAATGAGCATTATTTAATATAAGGAATTATCCTTAAAGAGTTTATTAGTCTTTAAAACGAATCGGCTTTATTTTATCAAGAAATAACAAATTATGATACCATATTTGAAAACAGCAATCTCTTTACGTTTTAGCAATATCATTTTAATATTTATACATAAATAAATAAGATAGATAGATAGATAGCTTTTTATTGTACACAGATACAAAAATATCCTTAGAGACTAAAACTATATCTGATTGTGTACAAAGGGCGGTCTTATCATTAAAAAGCGATCTTTTCCAGACAACCCTAGGAATGAATAAATAAGAAATAAGATTCTTAAATAAGTATACAGGACTATAGTTTTAAATTAATGACTATTCTTTATAACAGGTTCCTTTCGTCAAAATTATTTATACTGTTTAGTAACTACCAGTACATAAAACTGATGATATAAGAAAATAAGACTGACATACGAAAATAAGAAGTAAGTTTAAGTTACAAAGGAAATAATATAAATCTTGTCAGTCATATAATTTGCATTATATTTTTAGGCGTCATGATTCTGCAACTCAACAATGCGTATAGTCGACGTCGGCTGGCAATCTCACTATTCGTGATGAAACAATTTCTGCATAAATGAGAGACGACACTCTAATTAATGCAGTTATTTGCTTATTGGTCAACGTCTACAATATGTATGAATACCGTAGAACTAAATTAAAATTAAGAAACACCTACTAAATATTATGACTAACAAAGAAGATACACGACGGATATTCATATTTTAAACCTGAATCGATAGAGAATAAAGCACAAATAGAATAAATATACGACGCAAAAGCTTATTGAATCCCATCCATAACCAGCGACATGGAAAGATACGAGAGATCAATCAAATGAAAATAGCAGCGAAATGGTTAAATAATAATCAACTTACCCTTAACAAAGCTAAAACTCAATATATCCTTTTCACAAATACGACAAGATCTCTACCTACTGATAACTTACAAATCAAAATTCATACATGTCATAATATAACACAAAGTTTATGTAGTTGTTACCCTATAAGTGTTACTGATACAATAAAATATTTAGGAGTTGTGTTAGATGACAAATTATCTTGGCAGCCACATCTTAGTCAGCTTGCTGCTAAAACGCGTAAATTAATTTACATATTTAAAAAGTTAAGAAATGTTGCTGATTTTAAGTTACTAAAAACGGTGTATTTTGCTTTAGCTCAATCAACACTCTCTTACTGTATTACATCTTGGGGAGGGAGTCGGAAAACTCATCTAATCAAATTAGAAAGAGCCCAGCGTGCGCTACTTAAAGTTATAACTTTTAAACCTTTTAGATATCCCACTATTGACCTATATACTGAATGTGATGTATTATCAATTAGAAAAATATTCGTTTTACACACTATTCTATCTCAGCACCAAAAACTTGTTTACGGCACCGAAAAAGATACACGACGTAAAGACAAAGTTTGTTCACTTAATCTCTTTAAAACAAATTTCATCACTAAGTTTCAGTGTTATTTAGGTCCCACTCTATATAACAGGCTTAATAAAATTCTTACACTTTACCCCCTCAACAAATATCAATGTAAAGAAGTTTTAATAGATTGGCTAAAACAATGTAGATACGATGATGTTGAAAATTTGTTTGTACTGTTAATTTAAATATATTAGTAATAAATAAATATTAATAAATCTAGCTAGTTACGAAAGCAAGTTTTAATCTTATTTTTGCAAAATATAACATTTAAATCTTACATTTTCTCTTTAAGACACAGGAAGGGACTAACACCTAAAAAACAGGCTCGGCCTAGTTTAGGTGTTAGTTAACGAATTAACTTAATTATTAAGAAAAGATCTTTATTTTGTATTTGTGACTTTTTATATGTAATTTTGGTGTCAATAAATATTATTATTATTATTATTATTATTATTATTATTATTATTATTATTATAATCCGGTGTTCCAACTGAATGTAAAATCAAGATTTCGCTACCGATACACTCGGCGAATCTCTGAAGACGAATGTATAGAACAAAGAAGAATCGATGAGCATGCTGGAGTGTGAGTATAGGAAACGAGAGTGCACCGACCTCCCCCACCCGCTACAACTGCGGTGTAATTTGTACATTTCAAGTGCACTTAAGACGAAGTGAGGAGGTTGCAACAAGCATCGACAGAATTAACTTGTTTGTCGTACAACTCGTCAAGTGTCACTTGTATCGGAACTCCCACACGCAAATTAGTGCCAGTCCTAGATCCCTTATATCCTTTCAAAACAAAAAATACAAAAATTGTTGAAAGGGAACAACATTTTACAATCATACGTTGTGATGATCAATAATTATATTAGGAAAGACCAATGTATTTTATAAAAAAATAATTATAACTTTAAGCAAATGTAATGACTAACGTCACTGCGTTTTAAAGCAAAGATCATATTTAATTACGACGAATTGCATACCGAGCTCTTTGTAAACAAAGTAGGACACAGTAAAGCAAAATAACGACTTACTTGTTAAGCAATGGATGTGTGTTCTGAATAAATATACTGTTGTTGGCTAACCTGTATAAAGCTCGTCTTGTTATCGACTACACGTGGGCTGAGTGATACGGATCTAATCGATACATCCTTAACTAACCAATAACTAAAAAAAATTAAATTATTTGTAAACTAAATACAAATTAACCTATGCCATTTATGGTCTCAATATACTGTACGAATTCGTTTAAGCTATCAATAATATTATTTACATTACAAAGAAATAAATCTACTGTTATTACGATGTAGATGTTAACAAATATAGTGTTACATACCGACAAAGAAATGCGCACACCTGCAGGTCGTAAAAGCGCGGTTTATTGCCTTCCGGATTTAGGAATTCCTTTGTTTACTTTGTGTTTAGGATTTGTAATTAAGAAAAACATGCTATTGTTTTTATCTTTCTTTTATGACCGTCATTAGTGTCGAACTAATCTTTATTGTTATTGTTTTCAACTTTGTTGGCCGTTCGCAGGTGCATATTACATTTTCTTGGAAGAACCCAGTCCACGCAATCGAATCGATTGTGTTATTGTAGAGTTTACTATAAAACAATGCCCGAACGGAGGGGTGGGACAATCGACCGAAGATTACGATACGAGAAAGACGTAGATTCGACAAGATATAGTGAAGGACTTTGCGCGTGTTATTGAATCGTGCAAAGTATACTGTTAGTATCCAGTTATGTTTGTACCTGTTCTATACGTGTTTGTATAGTTCTAATAAACTGTATAGTAATTCCAACGGCATTTTAATTCGAGTCCCACACTCGTAACAATAGCATTATGTCGTTTGGACCAGATTTATTAGTATTGTTTAAAATGGATGCTTGCAGTCAAGTTATACAATAAGGATTCAGTCGATCAATAATAATTCTTTAAATGCGATACGTCAAGGTGATATTGGCGTGCTAATTGTTCTAATTTATTACTGTCACACTTCGTATTATGAGCAAAGTAGTCCCTTCACTCCATAATTCTGCACTTTTAATAGCATTATTACAATGTTTCTATAAATTCGAATCGATAATTTATTATAATTATAATACAGCACTTGAAAATGACTACTAATCAAACTGAGCAATATGATTCAATTGAATTAGGTTGTAAAATCAATAAAATTAAACGCTCAATTATATTTTTTGAGGTCAGCGTAACTTTGAAATTAGCACAATTGGACAGAATTTCAAATGAATACTTATGAATATGTACAATTCGTCCGTGACGTTAACGAACATTTTTATTATATAATCTATTTTATACCAAACTAATTCGTCGAGTAACGCGAAAACAAATGAGCTGGATTCTCCTTCTCATCGTTAGGTGGTACGAATTATGAATGAAATATAATATAACTAGAGTTTACACCGCGGCTGCGCCGCGGGTGACTCTGGTGCTTACCTCTTATTTAAAGAGCAGGCGTTGATTCAGGTTACATTGTATTATATTTTTATGTTGGTGCTATTTGCCCTCGGGAAGTTTTACTTCATTTTATATCGCAAATTATCCCATCTCCCGGGATAAAAAGTATCTATGTCCATTTTCGGTATTCAGACAGATCGAGTTGGTTCGATTGGTCTCCCATACCAACATGTATCCCTACTATTTCAACCCGTTCTAGTTTTATTTATATATTCCCCATCTATCTATCTGTGAACTATGTAAAACCAAAAACTACAAAAAACTATCAAAACTACCAAAACGACAAAATTGACCAAGATATATGTAAAAACCTATCATATGTTCTGGGATAACCTTTACATAAATTTATCCCAAAATCAATCCCATTATTCGGGATAAAAAGAGTATCCCTTGTCACCCCTCGATATTAAAATTACATATATACCAAATTTCAGCCAAATCGGCCCAGTATTTATTCCGTAAAAACGGAACAGACGGACGGACGGACCGACCGACGGATGGATGGATGGACGGACGGACCGACGGACCGACGGACCGACGGACCGACGGACGGACGGAGACAGACAGATTTACTTTCACATTTATAATATTAATAGGGATAGGGATGTCGTATATTATACGTTTTCTGAAGATCAGAAATGGACTTACCTCAAAAAATTTATGGAGCTTATTTAATGTCTCGCTACTGAGAATGAACCTCCCCATTTCTGGAGGCATGGACAACATGACTCGTCAGACTTGTCTAAAGCGAACAGGCGGGTTTGAGACATGGGTAATCTCGATCTTCAAGTTTATTTACAATGTTTCATTCAACATCACTCGAATGAAATACACATAGCTAGTTACAGTAACCCGACTTTTTGCACATGTATGTATGTATAATTTCTATGAAGAAGTCAAAAACGTTGATTAAGTTGAAAAAATAAGACTTAATATCCGTATAGTATTTTATACAGGAATCTTCAAATGGCCGGTTCCTGTCTTATTGGCCATTCATTTGCCTTGCAAGTGGTTAAAAGTTGAAGATAGCTCCATACAAGTAATGTAAATTTTTTACCGAATGACGCAAGTAAATCAATAATAAGATATAGACTCGCATACGACTCCTTGTTTATTTAATAGTTTACCTTTGAATCGAAGCTAAATGCAGTCTCGGGCCTTAGAGGACACGGTAGACCACACTTGCAAGTCCCGGCTGTCTGAAGATATTCACGTAGTTGTGTCAGCGTATTTAACGCTGTCCCGCTAGGACTGTAACAAAAATTAATTAACTCATGAAGAAGTAGTAGTAGTAAGACATAATTTTAATTGCAGCAATTAAAGAAAGCCGTTGAATTATGAAGACGCAATTTAATTGACAAAAAGTTATTGGCATTTTAGGTCGGTAAAATACATATATTTATAACGGACCAAGAATCAATTTTAACGTTCATAATAACCCCTGCCGTAGTCTAAATAATCGTAATTAATAGTATATTTAAATATTCATAGGGTGCTAGGGGAGCAGGGCGGTGATTTGTGTAAACCCCCATATAGAGTTAAGTGAAAAGCGAATCGTGTAAAAGGTCCTATTCAACCGTAAGCGAACTCAATGTTCCATGTATTGGAAGTTAATACTAATTCGGCCGACAGCATGTACATGAACTCATTATATAAGTGCTCAGGTATTTTTAAAATAAAAAGGGTGATTAGAAGACAGAAGGGAAAAAAATTCAATGCACGTAATCCTTAACAATAGAAATTATATATTTTTTACAAAGACGCCGATGTTGATATAGGCCGCGCCAGTTTACTACGGCCGCTCTAAATTAGCAACATAATTATGAGTGCACAGCAGTGGCACGGACTTCATACAACACGATTTCCCATAGCCTACCTCTAAGAAACTGGCGACTAGTGACCATAAGGTCGAAAGCGCCATGCATTCATTGGTGTTTACGCCTTCTGTTCAAACACATTATTACTGGTGTCTCTATAAATTAACTAGCGACCAAAAGGTCGAAAGCGTCATAAATTTACTGTCGCTTACGGTTTTTATTTGTGCACATTATTATATTATTACTGTACTAGAGACTTCCCCACGGCTACGTCGCGTGAAAACCCGTAGGAAGTAGCTATACGTCACTCACATAAAAAATAGATTAGGTTTTTTATATATATATTAGACCTAAAACTTTACCGGTATTTATCGGGAAACAGTATCCTATTGTGTGTCATTGTCAGTGTCATTTAAGTCCCCGTTCAGTAGTTTTCACGTTATGCTCTAACAGACAGACAGACAAAAATGCTAAAAATTACGTTTTCGGAATCTCCTGATCCCATTTATCCTTCCTAATATTTTTCACATTTTAAAACGCATTGTACAAACTCGAACCATTTACAGATTTATTATAGTATAGATCACTATCTCGTATGTTCGGCGGCTTTCCACTCGTATTGAATGAAATAGCATCTCATAAGCCGATCGGGCTTTTGTTTCAAAATATACGCTAAAATTCAAAAATTATAAATATAATTTGTAGTAAGAAAATGCATCGCAAGTTAGACGTTTTTCTTCAGAAGTGTAAGGTTTATTTGCAAAAATTCAGTATGCTGTGGTTCGCCATTACGGCGTACGTGCTTGTGAATTATTATAGTTTCTTATTTTTAGTTAAGCTTCAGTGGCGTGAAGCTATGTATGTATTTTTAGTTGTTTATTGTGTTGCTGTTCACGAATTTTACTCAATTCTTTGTTCAATGCAGTGAGTTTTATTTGCTAAAATGGTTTTAATTCATTTGGAATGCTACTCCACCGACTACTTGGTTAACAGAGAAACTTCATTCTCCACACTTAGTTTGAAAACGAAAAACATGTCATTATTTAGACTTAGACCGTCCTCTATCAAACATGATTATTAATTACAAGAGGCGAGATATCTTTTTTAAACATTTTCACACATCTGTGTACGTTAAGTATACTTGGATAACTGATAGTTGCAAACTGAATACAATTATTTGTTTTCCATGTCTCTTATTCTCCGATTCCAAATCAGTTATATGTTCAGTTCGTCTGATGTGGATTTTTGCGTATGTCTAAAAAGCCTTTTTTCAAAGCCACTTTTGTCATGCATCGAAGTCTGTATGTATGTATTCATATTAAATGGTCTAGGTTCAAGTTATCGTGAACAGTAAAGAGTCTTCATTCATTCAAAGTCACTATCATCAAATCCTGTGCTTTTTTTGTATGCTAATAGTTGGGCCTATATTTATATAACAGTGCGTTAGTCGGCGCTTTAATAATACGGTATGTTTTTCAACCGGCTTAGCCTAACCAAATTTCCACCCCGCCACAGCGCAGTATAAAAAACAAAACATATACTCTTAAATACTCCATACTTCAAAAACTACTCAAAGATCTTTTTGAAAACAATCTTAGGTTGAAAATATTTTGGAGCTCTAACAAGCTCATTTTTTTTTTACAAAAATTTTCGCCACGTAAGTAGTTCAACACTTAAAGGGGAGATACTTTTTTCAATTGCACAATGTCACTGTTTAAAGGAAAATAGACCAACTACTACTTTCAACCACACATACTTTTTGAGCAACATTTTATAAATATGAACAGACATGGACGATTTCATAACAGTAGCGTTTACTCCAAAGCAACTGCGGAATCCTATATACCTACAAGTAAAAATATATTAAATACCTAATTAAACAAGTCCACAAAAAAAGTTGTGTGAGCAGGATGTCAGACTATGATCTTCTTGGGTATTTTTTCCGCTGAACACGAATCTGAAGTAAGGATTGGGCGGCCAATAAGCAAATAATACATTGAGAGTCCGACATCCAGCACACACAACTTTTTTTGCGGGCCTGTGTTATTATCAAAAATAAAATATAATTCTTATGTAAATTAAAATGTGTTACAATACTATCTGTATTACTTCACGATTATTTATGATTACAAAGAACTATCATTCACAGTGGATAGCATCTTTGCAATGTTACTTCCCTAAGGGCTATTAAGGGCAATTTGCAAACAAAACAATTCGTTTACGATGACGGCACCCGAGCATAGCTCGCTACCATTATTACACCTCGATTCGTTTTACAAACAGCCTCTTTCATAAACGCTTCACATGATAATACACGACGATTGTTCACGGTCTGGTAAACTCTGTAAAGGTAAACCACGACCGCAAAAAAGATTTTTGTTTACCCGCTTGTTGTTCATACGCGGAGTCTGCGGCTTTGACCACTAGACGGGGTGTTCACAGCTAGTAGTGAGTAAATGGGGAAATTCACTGCTAACAATCGCGTGCAATGTTTGGGGGAGCTCCTACATACATAAGACAGCTGCCAACAAAAACTACACAACACGCGAACCCTTTCGCACCTTGCATGCGCGGTTATTTCACTTACTGTATTGAATTAGGTTAATACTGGGTAGTCATTAACTTTAAATGGTAACAAAACCTACAATTACGCTAAGATGCCCTATTGATTAGTGGAACCCGTTATTATAGAGTTATTTGTTTAAATTAGTTTTCTTAAGTAGGTATCTATCCGGTGAAAGGAAATAACTCTGTACGGAATTTGAGAAATTCGGACTTGGTATTCTGAATGAATTCAAAATACATAATCAGTTTTTCCTAATTACCATAGAGGAATACGTTGCTAATCTATAGTAGTCCAAACGTCAGTTGTTTGACACGAATTGACGCATATGGCCAGTGTTGGAAATATAGAATCGATCTTTCCGATATTTGCCTCAATCCCTCAGTGTAGGTAAGAGAGTTACGCAGCATTCTTTTATGATATAATGAATTTGATTATCGAATAACTTGTTAAATAATCTATCAAAAATAATCGTATGATTCACTTACACTAATTATGTGTATTGTATTTGTCATCACTTTAAATAATAAATAATTTATATTGGTCGAATTTAAAAATGTTCAATGTGAGATGGATTTCTGTTAAATGGATGTGTCACTTGTGTTAATAATTCTACGAAAAAGAAACGAACAGAACTAAACCGATTATACTGACTGACTGTTCGTCTTAGCCTTGAGAAATTGCTATTTATGACTAATCGGCGACGCTACCTACAAATTTTATCCTCAACAATGAATAAGGAAAATCATTTATATTGTGTTTGGGGACACTTTTGAGATTAATGAGATTATATAATATTTAAGATGTCAACAAAACTCATCAAACTGATTTTCATATAATGATGCCCACCACCTACATACACAAGATATAATACTTATCTCTAAAACTTTAAAAAGGTTGTTTCTGAAAGAAAAATAAGAATTCTATATTATTACAATCAGGCTCATTATTTTAATTTGAATTAATTTCCAAATCACAAAATGCTCTTATGATATACTCAAGCAACATATAAATAGTAAATAGTCAAGTGAGTGTCGGTCCACGCAAATAAACGGTACTTGAGCGGTCGGCAGAAAAGTAAGGATCGCTTGTATACTGAACGTGGCCAATATGAAAGCGGTATATCGAAATATCGATAATATTAGTTTTTGTACCTTTGCACTAGAAGGACATTGCCACATACACAATGATACAGTGTAAAATCGGAAAGCACTAATATTAGGGGCGGTCTTTATACACAATTTCTTATCCACAGGGAAATTGCAGGTTCTTAACACATCAAGTTCTTAAGGCAGCTCAGAAAATCACATTACTCTAAATAAAACAAAGTAAATAAAACATACCTACAAAATACACAATTCTTACTGAATGCGCGGATCCGAAGTTATAAAAATAAACCCGGGTATTCCGTACACACGAAACCGCTGAAGATAATAGTATAATTTTACTTTCAGTCGTTATGTAAATTTTTGTCACATAACAATAGATAAGTACAAATTAGATAGGCATACCCTAACTTATTCTTAACAAGTATGTCCGCCTTTGGCTTCAGAAGTATATATATACCTTGCAGATGTCTTGAAACCAGCTCATTTAATCGTGTTATTGGTATTGTTAAACTGCGCCCTCCTTTGCATTTATTTCTTGCCTCATACTTAAAAAAAAACTGAAATTTCACTTGTACGAAGGCCAGATCACCACTCAATAATTGTACTGAACACTATGTACATCTACCGTTTGTTGTACAAAGAGGTTTTCCTCGGGTTCTAATCTTTTCGTCGCCTGTAATTACTATAGAGGAAAAAGACTACCAAAAGATATGTTTTATTTACCGATATTTGGTTGTAAACTCTAAAAAAAATTAACTTCAATGAAACAGAACATCTAAAACCAATAATAAAATAAAACAATTGTAATACAATTATATAAACATACAAACAATTAAATACAAATTTAACATAGCGAAAAACAGATATGTACACAGGTATTACTGGCGTCTGGTACAGTGATTGATCTCGTTTCCTTTGTGATCACCAGGCACCATAGAGCGGGTGAAATATTTTGGCGCGAATCCAATCCGTACATAACAATGCAAGACAACGACTTGCTCTTATTAGAAAAAAAAGCTTTCCTTTTAAAAGTTTAACAACAGCGGCGGATTAAATTCAACAAAATGTTAATGTTTTTCAACATTTATCAATTTTTATATCGCATTGGCGGATGCCGAAGAAAGATGATTATAAAACATATTTATTACCAAAACCAAAAATTGTTATAATCTTATTAGAAAATTAGACTTTTATTGGTCGATCGTGTGAGTTCGGTAACTATCATTAGATTATTCTAGGGCTTCCCCAACAGATTTGCTTGATTAAACTTTAGACTCCCAGCCTCAAAAGCTCTTATATTTACGGGATAAAGAACACCGTATGTTCATTTCCTTTCCTTCATTCCATTCATTCCTCGTGGATATAGTACAGATATTTTTATCTTAATAAACTTCGATGGTGTTGCTTCACGAGAATTCGCTTAATCTCTATCGAAACAACATATACTACTACTGGTTCTGGTATTATTTATCCAATATGATTCTTTATCTTCGTCTTGCATAATTCAGTTGGTCGTTATATTTTATTATTGCGAACCTGGCAAACAAGCAGACGGCACAGCTCATGGAAAGTGAAGCGTTTACAACACCAATGGCGGATCCAACGCGTCGCCTGCCTTTAGGACGGGATAGAGGGATCAGTGAGGAGGAATGGAAAATGGGATTGGGTAAGGGGGATGGGATAGGGAAGGTTGTACAGGAGGAGGGCAAAGTGGACCATCGGAACTCTCATCCATCGCACGAAATACGAGATTTGGCTAAAATTCGGTATACACGTAATTTAAATATCGAGTGTGGACAAGGGATACTTTTCATCCTGGATAATGGATAGATTTTGGGATAGATTTATGTAAAGGTTATCCCACAAAGTAGAATAGGTTTTTTTTGTGATCTGCCATTTTCGTCATTATGGTTATTTTGGTCATTTTGATCATTTTGGTCATATTTGTAGTTTACAGATGATAGATGAGACTTGACACAGGCTACTATTTTTTATGGTAAAAATAGAACTAGAACGGGTTGAAATAGGGGATGAAAGTTTTTATGGGAAATCAATCATTTCTCAAGTTTATAGATATAAAAATTTCTCTTCTATAAAAAATGCGATAGTAACCCGATCTGTCTATCTGTTAAGCTTTCACGGAAAAACTACTGGAGTACTGTAGTTTTAATACCGGAAATTCATCCCGGCAGATAGTTTGCGATATAATAAAGTGAATCTTCCGGTGGCAAATAGCACTAACATAAAAATTTAATACAATGTAACCTCTATTAATACTTCTTCCTTAAACCAGAGACACGCACCACGTTTTGACCAGCGGCGCAGCCTCGGGGAAAACTCCAATTTATTATAAATCAAACTAAAAACAAAATTTAATGAATAAAAGATAACTGCATGAAGTATGACCGAAACTAAAAGCTGTGTTAAAATCTCGCACGTTTTAGAGATATTTATTAATTGTGAAATTAGTCACGCCTTCCCTTTTTAAAAAGTGTAAAGTAATTACATATCACATGTGATCTACGTAACAAAGAGGTGAACAAAATTAAATGATAGAAAAAAATGTAAAGCGAAACATTCGACTAACATAAGCATAGAAGGTACTAAATGATTTCACTATCTTTGTAAAAGTTTTAGAACTGATACAAACGAGATGTGTTAGACGCTTATTCAGAACCAGTTGTAGGTGCTAAGCCCGCCCTTACACCTGTTTTTGCTCGTGTATGCCTCTAACGCTCAGGGCAAACTACGATTATCTATATTGTACTAACTTTTTACAGCCGGGTGCCAACGAAACTTACAAGTGTATAAGAATATCCTGAGAGTGCATGCTTTTTATAGTAGGTTCCTTATAGTACCTTCCTAGTATACCTATTATAGAACGTAAGGGCTGCGGCCTTATAGCGATCACTTTTGAAAATCTTGACATACATCTGATATGGATCCTGTATCAACATAACAACATCTTATATGTATCCTGTAACTGTTTTTCTCTCTTCTTTCACTTTCTCCCAACTATTTGGGGTCGCCACAATATCTTTTCTTTCCATAGTCCTCTATTCTGACATACGTCGTCTGTCACAGCACAAATCATCATATCATCCTTCACATCTGTTTGACACTTACAAAGTACATTTTTGTTCCTACTCGTGTGAAGTCGTGTGATTGTGACGAGCAGACAGATATCGGAATGAAATCATATTGGGTGCCTTTTTAGGTACAGGTATGAAAGCATTGAAAGACAAATAAATAAAAACTAATTAAAAGCTTCCAAATGGCCCGGTAAAATTTCAGCCGTACCGCTGGAGTTTCTTGCCGAATCTCCTAAGTTATAATATAGCACACACACACATAACATATAATATTAACACATTACGAAGCTATATAGGTATTTACATATTGTATATAAAGTCGTATATTTCTTTTACATTTATGGCAACCCTCAAAAAAGACAAATCAGACCTTAATTTAAACAAAAGCTTTTAGTTTAAATATTTAAATGTTAGAGTTTTGGATTCAATAAAACGCAATTAAAACAATACACTGCTGACCTTGTACCAAAAACGGCAGATATGTATATGAATCACTTTGGTGAGCAATCAAGTATATTATGATTTATATTTTGTATGTATTTACTACTCTATTCAAAAAATAGCTGTGGCAGCAATTTCATTCACGTGGGACTGGGCTTAAATATTCATAATTTCCAAACCCTGTAACGCATAATGCACATTATGCCCGCGGCAGCAAGCAGAAAAGTGACAAGGGACATGGGCAGCGCGAGGATGTACACACATCTGACGAAGATAGCATAGTCGCACTGCTCCCGTCTCTCGCCACATTTCTGTTTGTTGCCATGGAAGTGGGCATACCGTAAACGCGAGGTAAGTTATCGAATCTGAACTTATACATATATTTAAGATAAAATTCCTGTTTTAATTTCAAAAAATTTATTGAACTCGGTTTAGCCGTTTCGGAACCTATTCAAGAGAAACTTTTAGACCGACACACAAACAAATATTTTTTAAATCGGCATTTATGATTAGGCATCGTATAAACAGCAGTTTTCACTTACTAATAGGCATTTATTTTGAAATCACAGACATACACTTGAACTTTATTTATTTGTATAAATTTCAGCCTAATTTTATTACCCTTTTTATTTAGGCAGCTGCGATGACTAATATATTGTTACATGCCGTCAAAGGAATGCGCAAACCTGCCTGTCGTAAAACGCAGTTTTATTACCTTCCCGGATTTAGGAATTCTGTTGTTTACTTTGTGTTTAGAATTTGTAAATAAGAAAAACATGCTATTGTTTTTCTACTTGTTTTATGGCCGTCATTAGTGTCGAACTAATCCTTATTGTCATTGTTTTCAACTTTGTTGGCCGTTCGCAGGTGTGCAAATTACATTTTCTTGGAAGAACCCAGCCCACGAGCTTCCATTGTGTATTGTACAGTTTACTATACAACAATGCCCGAACGGAGAGGTGAGGCAAAGATATGGTGATAAAATGCAACTATTTAAACATAATAAATATGTAACTATATACAATATAATATCTACTAATTATATAAAATTACATATCATTATATTGCAGATAGTATTTCCTGACCATGTTCTTAAATGTTATTAGAGATTTAGCTTGTCTGACAGCAACAGGCAATGTGTTCCAAAGTTGGACAGCCTTAACCGTGAAAGAATTATTGAAAAACGTTGTATTATGAATAGGAGTAATAAGTCTATGTTGACTGGAAGGGCGTAAGTTGTGAGAGCAAGAAATAAATTCAAAGCGTTCTTTAAGGTACAGTGGAGTAGTAGGGATGAATAAAATACTATAAAGCAATGAAAAAATGTGAGTACTCCGGCGAAAACGAATTGGCAACCACTTGAGTTTTTTTCTAAATTCAGAAACGTGGTCATACTTGCGTAACCCAAATATGAACCTTATGGAAAAGTTTTGGAGGCGCTCAAGTTTATTGAATTGCTCTCGAGTCAAATCTAGATAGCTGGCGTCGGCATAATCAAGTATGGGCAAAAAAAAAAACATTATGCCGTCCTGTGTCATTAAAATGTGTCGCAATTATTTTAAAAGAGGAAAAGATAAGGATAATATCTCATTTCATCGGTAAGTTTAACAGTTTTCTCATGATTTCTTTATAAAAACATGTAATTTGATTTCGATATTTCAAAGGTTATCGAATTGATAAATGATGTCAGGTGACAAGTGGGAGTTATTTGCCAAAATTCGGGGAATTTTGTTACAATTTTTTTATATGAAATATGAATAATTGATAAAATCTATAGAAAACAGACACACATGTAATATTTGTGTGTCCGGTTTTCTTAAGCCAGTTTATATTACGTTTTAGACTTCCTGCGGATCCAATTGTAGCAAATTATTGGATAAAAGTAATCCAGGAATCGCAAGATGATGACCACCACTGGAATCCCAACAAAAGGTCGCTTGTTGAACGCACAAGCGTCATTCGAAAGTCATTTCGAAGAAAAAGAAATTTATATATCGAAAAGAGGTTTCAGGAAAATTAAAAAAGGAGCTCTGCCAAGCAATGTGTGTATTGAAATAGTAGTATTTATTCAATTATAAGATTAATAGTAATAATGATTCATATATTTCAATAATATTTTTTCTTATTAGTTTTGGAAATTAACCGTTCACCATGAAATTCGACATTACAGACTTATTTTGATACTGCCATATGGATTTACTTGCGGTAACGGAATTAAACATCATATACTTTTTAAAACAGAAAACACGAGATACTTGAATATTTGAAGTACACACGGGATATGTGAAATATCATGCAAGCAAATTTGAATTAATCAATTATATATTGTTGCAGTGCCTGTTTTTGCTGGATAGAAAATTTAGTTTTGTGTGAAGTGTCACAGTTTTGTAATATATTCAATAGTAATTTAGTGTATAATTTAAACATATATTTTGTATAGTTTCATTTTGTTCCCTAAAAACATGTTAAGAATTTATGGAGATATGGTGTACTGACATTTTTTAGTAAAGCCCACTACCCAATATGAGCCCATCGAATCGTTCCAAGTCCACTATTACAACTTATTTCACTGATTTTTAGCGCAGTATAATCTTTGGGGCATAAGTAGTCGTCTAATAACCTTCGTGAACATGTTGTGTAACACAAAAATAATTTTCCATTACGAATAGTTTTTTTATAATTATTACATTAGTATTGGTAATTAACAGACTTATAAATATGTACTAATATCTGTAAAGGCATTTTATTGCGAATTAAAATTACTACATGTACTAAAATATGTTATGAATTCATTTGTGCATGTATTTTTTATGGTTCGTTCCAAGGCACACAACTTTTGTTGCTAATAGTTTATTTAAAAAAAAACTGAAACCTCTAAGTAATATTAAATTATAACACAAAGCAAATAAATCATAACGATCATTTAAACTTTTCACTTACAAAAAAAATATTTAATTATTAAAAATGGGGTAATATTTTTTTCCTGATATCCCGAAAACGCAGAGTGAATTTAGCAACGCTTCGCGTTTTTGATGCCGTTTTTGGCGGTGTTGTTTGTTAGCAATATAGTAATTCCATTCTATAGGCATTTTAATTTCGAGTCCCACACGCGTAACAATATTAAATGACAACATACAGATATAATAACACTGGTAGAAAATGTGCATCGCTATAAACCTATACATGCGGTTCCGAACGTGAAAACTTTGTATTCATATCACGGGTAAGCAATATTGAAAGAACAAACTACTGATTGAGTTATTATTAATTGCTAAGTTTCAAACCAAGTCCGTGAAAAAAGAATCAAAAAAACAGTAGTTACCTAAACTATGCATGGGATTGAATAAGTCGTAGATAGGTATAAAACTATTTTTTATTGTCTCATGAGACTATTTCAATGTAAATATTATTGCTCTTTTGTTAATATAGAAGCTAAATAATAACTTAACAACGCAAACAACTTTACATTTGTGACCACAATACATTTTAAACAACATTATCAAGGGTGAATAGTGAATGTCGGCTCGATGCCCGCACTTTGATAACAAGTTGAGTCACGGAAGGGTTTCCCTGAATGAGTCATTTAGCCAAGGCATGGTTCTAACTTCTAATACATTCGAGTTCATAGGCTATAAAAACACACCACAAAACTGCTGAGCAATATAAATATAATCAGACTAAGGTTTGCCCGCGACTTCTTCCACGTTGGACAGTAACAAAGATTATAGTTATTTTGCCAACATTTAAAATCAAAGCAAAAGCAACGGAGTTTTTAGTATGAAAATACATGAATCCCAAAGATTCCAGAAAAACCCGGGATAAGTAATGTTACTAAAACATACATAACTACAACTGTTTTACTGTGTCGGAATAGTCAGATATGCAAATTGTTATTGTAGTACCAAGCTAAGCTCATAATAAGAGTAACACGGCCCATTTCCCTGCTATGTTTAGCCGCGTGATCATTTCTCAGAAAAAAACCGGGATTACCAGCATATAATGTACACGACATTTAAAAAAGAACGTAAGCTCTTTCGAATTGTTTTAGTAAAAATCATATCGGAATCAGCCAATTTTTATGCGTAGGTACCGCGAAAATTTCCACGAGATTCCCATGGTACAAAGTGCCTCAGCATTTAAAAGGGATTGTAAATTATCGTTTTAGTGAAAACTGTGTCGGAATAAACTAATTTTAATACATCCGAACAACTCCAAACCGCTTCCAGGAAAATTCCGGGGATAAAAAGTATCACACATTTTATTACATAAAATATGCTAACGATCAGTGAAATCGGATTTCGAAAAAAATTTAGTTCTGTCCAATTTAAATCATTCCCAGAAAAATTTCCGGGATAAAAAGTACTGTAGATTTTAAGTTCACGAATGTGCTATCGATCAGCGAAAACTGCATCGAAATCGGCCCAGTAGTTTTTACGTAAATCCCTAACAAACAAATAAACAAGAAATCTACAAAAATGCATAGTGTTCTCAGTCGTGCATATAAATCTAATCCAGTTGTTTTTTTTAAATAGCTTCAATGTACAGACGGCATTTTTAAAATTTTATAATATTATAGATTTCTACACACTCTACATTTTATAGTTATACATACATACATACATACATAACTTCACGCCAGTTCCCTCGCGGGGTAGGCACGAACAACAGAGTGCCATTTAGGCTTATTCTTACACACCTCACTTGCCTCTTTGACATTCATAACTCTTGTCATGCAAGCTCGTCTGTTCTTAAGGCTCCTGACATATTTTATAGTTATAATTAACTTTAATAATTAGTACAGATTAAACACGTAATGGGTTTAAACATTATATATGGTAAATGTTGGAAATCTAACAAGAAACAACATCTAATAATAATTAAATCTTTACATTATAACATACAAACACAACAATTATTATTATAACATACAAAGGAATATTAACAAAAACTACACTGACGGACTCATAAACTGCATCAAAGTAATAGACGACTTTGAAATAAATATTTTAACCAAGTATGCAAACTTTCTATACAGATTTAAATTGAAACCTCTAGATTGGTTCGTGAACTTTAAAACAGCGTAGGGTCATATCCTTAAGTTTAAGTTTGTGTACTGGAAAGGACCTTAAGACTTTTTTTGAAGAAAAAACAGAAATTTAAGGAAAATTGGTTTAATTAAAAAATTGGTTTTAACAATAGACACAAACTTTATGCAAGGGTTTATTTATGTTTTAATAAGGTGTATTACCTCCACGTGCCCTTATTACGGATTCTAATCGGTTCCGCATAGATTTTATTAGGGTTATTAAAAGATCTTGCGGAATATTGTCCCATTCTTCTGAAAGTGCTGTTCTTAGTGCTGCCACTGTCGTGGGCAAAGGGTTTCTCGCATATACAGCTCTTTTTAAATTGTCCCAAACATGCTCAATGGGATTAAGATCCGGGCTGCGTGCTGGCCAATTCATTGTACGTATCCCAACCTCTTCGCAATATTGTCGAACTTGTGCAGCAGCGTGCGGCCGGGCATTATCCTGCATTAAAGTAAAATTTTCGCCTATGAATCCCATGTAAGGCACCACGTGATCTTCTAAGATCTCTGTTATGTAGCGATGTGCAGTCAAACCCCCTCTATTACCGTTTTGACGGACCATGTCTATGAACACAAGTTCTGTTCGCCCGTTCATCGATATGCCACCCCAGACCATACACGAAGCGCCTCCAAAAGGAACACGCTCCTCAATGCAACTTTGAGCATATCGCTCCCCACGTCGACGATAGACTCTTCTGCGACCATCTGCACCATATAAACATGTCCTACACTCGTCCGTGAACAATACGGAGGTCCATTGCTCTTCTGTCCAATTCAGGTGATCACGCGCAAATCTTAAGCGAGCTTGTCTGTGAGCTACAGACAACTTTGGACCATTTGCTGGTCTAAAAGGGGTGATATCCGCTTCCTTTAACCTTCTTCTTATTGTTCGTGCACTCACGTTTACTCCACGCACTTCATTAAGCTCTGTTTTGATGTTAACAGACGTGAGGAAACGATTTCGCAGGGAAGTTGTAACAATAAATCGGTCATCACGACCGGTGGTTGCTCGAGTCCTGCCTGTACCACGTCTCCTTCTGTAAGAACCTGTCTCCACAAACCTTCTGTATATTCTAGAAACCGTAGACTGGTTTAAATTTAAATTCTATTTCGATTCTACCAATCGTTCGTTGATCCAAGCCCTCCCGCACCAATGCTACAATTTGAGCCACTTGTTCGGACGAAGTATCCATATTATGGTTCAAAAATCCGTAATAAGGGCACGTGGAGGTAATACACCTTATTAAAACATAAATAAACCCTTGCATAAAGTTTGTGTCTATTGTTAAAACCAATTTTTTAATTAAACCAATTTTCCTTAAATTTCTGTTTTTTCTTCAAAAAAAGTCTGAAGGTCCTTTCCAGTACACAAACTTAAACTTAAGGATATGACCCTACGCTGTTTTAAAGTTCACGAACCAATCTAGAGGTTTCAATTTAAATCTGTATAGAAAGTTTGCATACTTGGTTAAAATATTTATTTCAAAGTCGTCTATTACTTTGATGCAGTTTATGAGTCCGTCAGTTTATAATAGTAACATTAGTTTTGTATGAAACCTTGATAAGATAATGTAACTATATTCATTTTAAATCGAAAATTGAATGGAAGGCAAACGTACGCAGTCAGTTTTTTACAAAAGGTGGATGAAGATACCATGTGTCGAGGTCGCGCATTAAAGAGTTCTTTGCTGTGATGTCTTGCTAACCGATTTCGGTTACGGCGATCGCTTCAGTTATTGGCGGTTCGATGTTCATGCGCACGCAGATGACTTGCGTAGCCAGTAAAACCGAAGCGGTCAAGTACGCAGGATATATTTAGGTGCACAAGCATTTGCGCGAACACAGGTGCACAAATTGTCCTCACCCTCCTGAGCCCAATGGAGCGGGAACCGCTACGACTGGAGGAGGGTTTGGATGGTAAAGGAGGGATAATTAGAACGTGAAGGGGATGTGATAAGGAGATTGGGAAGGAAGGGATTAAAGAGGAAAGGATATTAGAAACAAGGAGAGGTGGGACACCACTGCCGCGGAACAAAGGTAATGTGACAGTGGGGCTAAAGGATTCCGGAACCCATTTCATTACTTTGATAAAAGATTTATCAGTAAATAATTTTCTACTCACAACTTAAGGGCCTTAAGGAGTCAAAGTTAATTTTGTTTATGTCACGTATGACTTTAATGGAAATGTATATGTTGTGCTTAAAATGCAGAGTCATTTTACGAGTATTATTACTGAGGCTTGCGTCGTGCGCGAACCCATTACTTATTCCGGGATATCAAATTGTAACAACGTTCATGTCCACCTATACGCATTTACGAAAGTTCACGAAAATCGGTTTATAACCAAGGTGTTAAAGATGGAACATAAATATCTCAACAAACTTGTTTTCATTGTGGAAGATTTTGTCTAATATTAAGACTTCATTTTTGACTTATTTGGTATTAAAGTGTTTTAAAAAATTAAGGAGCGCCACCTGTCAAAACAGCATTTAGGAGCTTTTGAGAGTTGCGTTTTTTCTAAGTGATAGTCACTAGTCGCGTGAACACACACCTCGATTCCCTATAGCCTACCTTTAAGAAAACTAGCGACTAGTGGCCAAAAGGTCGAAAACGCCAAGCATTCCTTAACGTTTTTCTGGTGAAACATATTGTAACAAGTTTATAAATTAACTAAAAAACTAGCCATAAGATCGCAAGCGCCGTGAATTTATTGGCGCTTACGTTTTTTACTCGTGCATATATTATTACTGTATTACTATCTCTTACGCTTGGCTACTTAACACAACACAAAACAAGCAACAATTTAGAAAACGTGTTTTCCTACACACGCTTATAAAAAAACTAATGATTTTCTAACATTTGAATAATTCTAAAAAAGTAGATAATAAATTAAATACATAACAAAATATATATGTTTACAGAGATTAAACAAAAGATAAGATAATTACGAATATTCATCGATCTCAATGAGTTGCAACCTTGAAATGTGCTGACCAAAAATGGGAATACATAAATAAGATTGTAATTATACAGTAGCGAGTTATTTCCGTAGACACGATAATTAAAAATAAAATAAACAGAAAAACTTGACAGTATTACTATTATGAAGAGAGTTAAATGTTGTCCAGTCAAGTACAAGTCTTCAGACTACACCTGCCACATGCCAAGCGCTGTGATGCGTCGCGCGTCGTATGAAAAGGTAAAAATAAATTCACTGTAATACGGCACAGCGTATAATATCGACTAGTTTTTGCAGTCTGTGTTTGTACTGTTTTTAGAGTTCCGTAGCCATATGTCAAGAACGGAACTCGGCATATTCGTCCGTCCGTCTCTGTACATTAAATTTATTTTACCCAGACTAAATACCACATATGAAATTTAGAAGGAAAACGATTGTTATGTACTGTTTTTGTTTTGTGAAACAACACATATTTAGGGAGACACTCCTTCATACAAAATTGAAGGCTATAAAGAAAATTAGAGCAAATCTGTAGGCGTCTTCAAATCAACCTTTAGTTATAAGATACATGGATGCAGGTATAAAGCGGTGAGAATATGTTACACCATTTACAGGACACACAAGTTTTTAGTATTTTCTAGTAATTACTACATTTAATTCAATTATAGTTACGTTAGCCGTTTAAAAAATATAACGTTGTTCAACAGAGAACTATTTATTTGAGTTAATAGTTTATGAGGTATGAAAACTGTTTGTGTAATACTCTTTAACGTTTAAACTATGTCTTCATCTTATAAAATGGAATATTCTGAACAATTCAAAATGGTGGAACTTAAACATCTCCTCCACGAAAGGTAAATTTCAATAAGAGACGTTGATTTCAATTGTAAAATTTGGGATATTTGCGATTCATAGGATTCCGTAGCCGTGACGACTTGTAAGTCTATAAGGACTCTTCACTGCGCGTGGATAACATGCACTTCGGCTTCGGCGGTATTTCTTTTTTTTATTCGCGTAGCCTTGACTTGTCTCTGGTCCCTGTAACATCGCTTCTGTGGGAACTATTGAGAGCACACATTTAGTTTCGCGTCGTCTGGAGCCCATGTGAGTGCGGCATCCGGCTGTTTCAAGGGTTGCTACTACTTACTTGTTTATTTATTATGTACTGTTAAGACGTGCTACAAGATTAATGATAACTCCGAAACAAAGGAAAATAAACTTTCTAATATACATAGATATATACAATGACGTTATTATTAATTAGTTATAAATAAACTAGGTTTAGCTATTATCCTATTCAAGTACTATATTTGTCTTTATTATTTTACAATTATATTTTTATATTCAACAAGATTGTAAAGTCAAAATATAATAACTAGCATATGGTTATATACCATGCTGTATAAATTTAAAAGCGACTATGTTTTGATATTTATTTGTTTCTTATTTTCTTTAAGTATGAACCAATTATCGTGAAATTTAAAGAGCTTGTTTTGTACAATTTATTCACACGGAAAAGCACTATAATTATGACGACTGTTTGGCATATACAGCTTGAGATTGCTAATGGTTTGGCACAATACAATTTCTATTACAACATTGTCGATAACGGGAATGAACATAGGTAGAATACATTTTGTCTGCAGGCTGCAAATCGAAAATTTATATGAGCACATAATCAAGCAAAGCTTTAGCAATATAGTGTAGTAACAATTCTAGAAATGACAATCGCGCAGTAAAAAACTTACTGTTTTCAATCTTTTCTTATTTATTTAATATACTTTTTTATCAACACACCCTACAACATAAAATTTTAATCAAATTTAATTATATTGTCATATATTTGACTGAGTTGATCCAAAAATATGTTTTAAACAATTAAACGTAAAAAAGTAGAAGAAGACGACCTATGGCATTATCCTGATAAGTAGGATTTAGAAGCATTCGTAGAATCCTTGTTCAATATCATATTGTTACAACTTAGGTTTCGACAAAAAAAATCCACCTGCATATCTGTAAAAACACATTTTATTACCTTTCGGCATTTGAACTGTGTTATGATCGTCTTCTTTTGTTTACTAATTTATTGGCATACATTTCTAGAGAATAGCCCATTGTTTTATTGTACTCGTTTATGGCCGCTTGAGGCCAAATCATTAGCCAAGTGTTTCGGATTACGCCGACTACGATACGGGCACATTTGTATTTGTGAGGTATGAAACGACGGCCTGATGGGGAGGGGGGGCAGTCAAGCGAGAACCACGAACAAGGCGTGACGTGTGTACAATGGGGAATCTAGTAGTGACGGACTTTGGCGTTTTATTGATTTACGACCTTCTGCATTACGTTTGGATTTGTTGTGTTCGGTTATATTTGTACCTGTGTTATACGTGTTTGTATAGTTCTAATAAACTCTATAATATTTCCAACGGCATTTTGTTTCAAGTCGCACTAAACTCGTAACAATATTTTAATACCGGCCTATAAGAAACCCACTGCGTACTTCAAAATCATCTGTTAACTTTATTTTATTAGACTATTTATTACGACTTTAAAACAGTCAAGTTTATATTTCGCAATTAAGAGTAGGAAGACTAATAGCCGTATCATGAATGCTTAAATCATTTATTTGTTGTGAGACGCTCTCCACCCAGCGTCGGCGGTGTGCCTCATTTAATAGAGCAATAAAAAATGTTCGACTTGGGTTACGTAATTCGTATTATTTCCGCGTCGAAGCTGCTGCAGAGGTCAACGTGCGTATGATCTTGCCTTTAGTCAAAAACAAACACATAATTATATAGATAACACTTCGACCGTCAACCTAACCACCATGTCCTGCAAAATAGCTCAGTGCCTGAGACCAAATGTACATTAACAGACAAAACGATTTCAGTAAGTCATGATAATATGACTTTCCTGAAATAGATTACAAGCAAAAATCATTAAGGTCCTCCGAATTGGAAGCATGGCTTGTAATCAAAACTTCCATGTATTTACCTTATTTTATTATCCACAGATCATCTTATTTTAAAACTATATCTACCTATTAAAGTAGAAAGCCTTCAGTTCTACTTTTATGGCGGAGTACAATACAGTATTTCACAATGGTCATTCATCATTGAATGGTACCCATAAATCTTAAATTAGGGACATTGTAAAGTTTTACGGACTCCTAGCTGTTAGTTGTGGGTCCATAAATTTTTTTTGAAGTGTTTTAAGCACTCACAACCAATACTAATTAATAGACATACCAAGACACATATATTATTAAAGAACAAAAGAAGGTTATTTATTACATTTCAATCGGCCCCTAAATCTCTATTTACCAACCATTTAGTGAATATAAAATTGACTCATTAAGTAATTCTTTCCAGTAAATAGCACGTTTCCTCTGAAAATGAACACTATGGGTGGCAATAACAAGCAGAATGCGGTAACGATGCTCTATTGTTCCTGTAACCCAAAAGAAAGCCGGAACGAATTGTAAATCGGATCAGAGAAGCGAGTAACGCCCATCGAATTCGACGAAACAATCGAAACGACAGAATGCCTATTGAAGACGAACAAACCCAACATTGTGTAACGCATCGACATCACAAAGGGGGTCAGAGAAATCCACATAATATATTTACGCACAATGGAACGACTTTCGAAATAGTTTCTTTGCTTCATGTCGTCAAAGATCGTAAATCAGAAGCGTAATAGTCCAGCATCAATAAGCGCAAAAGCAGATGACACTTCGGGAATCTTTAAAGTCTGATCAGCTGTGAGCAGAAAAAATATACAACAGTCCCTTCTGTTTCTCGCAGCTACTCCCACTCTCGGTATGGAACAAATGTTCCTTCTACTCCAAATTATTAACTTTTGAAACTTATGTGTGAACTTGTGATTGATGAAATTTTGCACAATTGCAACAAGTTTGAGTCCTATGTAAATAAAATAACGTATTTTTTATATCTTCATCATCATTATAGATTTATGTGTTTATCTCTTTTTAGTGTCCCTTTTTCTTTTTATTGAGTTTCAAATCACAACGATTCTAAAGAAGTTTCACTTCAAAAATTATGCTCACTTTATAATATTATTAATTTTGCTTGTCCTCCTTTTTTTCTAATAAGGCTTCGCATGGTTAGTATATCGAGCCATTGTCAAGTATTCAAGCTATTTAATTTTTAAAACATGCATCTTGAAGTAAGTAGGCACCAGGCAAAAGGCCCAGCCCAAGTAAATCATTGACAAATGCAATCAAATTAATTAATATTTTATAACCAGTTTGCTTTTTCTAGGAAATTTAACATTTTTTAATAAAACTGCATAGCAAAATATCACTCTTCAAACTCCCGGTAGAACTTTCCACTTTTACTTATTACATAATAATAATATACCTATATGAAACAGAACAATAAACTGTCAATAGAACTTATAAAACATTCGGTGGTTATACAGCAAGCAGCACAGCTTTAAACCTCCATGGGTATATTTTATTTGTTATAATGTTTATGTGTTTATTAATAAGAAAAAAGCTTCTGGTCCACTTATCGACGTAAAACTAAAATAAGCAAATATTCTTCTTGCATATTATATATTAGGTTGGGGAAAAATTTTCTTCGCATTTTATATAAAAATTCAAGTTTTTTTTATAAAGTTTATTTACATTCGACTAAAGTATGTAGGTGCCATTTTGTTGGATAACTTTTTGCCATCTTGTAGGTAGGGATGTGATCCCATTGCTATAAAAAATTTGGTGCTTCTGATCAAAAAACTGCGACAAGTGGTTTTGGCAGTCCTCTCGTGATGTTAACCTGACACTGCCTAAGGAATTCTGCAGAGACCGAAACAGGTGAAAATCTGAAGATGCAAGGTCAGGACTATACGGTGGATGCATTAACACCTCCCAGCCAAACTTTCGTGATTTTTGCTGAGTGGCTAAAGATGTGTGAGGTCTAGCGTTATCATGGTGAAAAACCACACCCCTTCTGTTGATTAATTCCGGCCGCTTTTTCTCAACTTTTTGCTTTAATCTCATCAGTTGTTCGTAGTACACTTCAGAATCGATGGTCCTGCCTGGCGGTAACAGCTCATAATGAATAGTGCCCTTCCAATCCCACCATACACACAGCATCACCTTGTTGCGAGTTAACCCGGGTTTCGCCACAGTCTGTGAAGCCTGACCGGCCTTTGACCACGATCTTTTTCGCACGTTCTTGTCGTACGTGATCCACTTTTCATCACCAGTTATCAGCTTCTTCAAAAATGGTTCGGTTTCATTACGTCGTAATAAAGAATCACAAATGAGTACACGGTTCATTAGGTTTCTTTCAGTGAGCTCATGAGGCACCCAAATATCGAGTTTTTTTGTGTACCCAGCTTTTATCAAATGCGCCAAAACCGTTTTGTAGTCAATTCCCAGTTCTCCAGCTACATCGTAACTACTAATATGCCGATCTTGCTCCACTTTTTCAAAAACGGCATCAATTTTGTCCGGAACAGGGCGACCAGAGCGACGTGCATATTTGATATCAAAATTTCCGGATTGAAAACGCTTAAACCAAATTTGCGCTACTCTCACAGAGACTGCATTAGGTCCATAAACATGACCAATTTTTTTTCGCGGCTTGTGCTGCATTTTTACCTTTTTTGTAGTAAAATTTTAAAATGTATCGAATTTCTTCATTAGATTCACTCATTTTAACAATAAGAAAAACAAATGAAAATCATACATTTTCCTAATTTGAATTTGGAATTGTCATCTTTAAAATTAAAACTTTTTAATGATACCAAAACCAGCCAGATACAAATGGTATAGCCAAAGAGATCTTATTACAAGTTCATACATACTATATGCGAAAAGACTTTTTCCCCAACCTATTATTTATGATCCTCGGACTCATCAAAAAACTGTACCGGATTTTTATTTCTATTTTGTATATACAATTAAGGCATCGTTTTTAATGAAGGAAATATATAATATTAACACAAACTGGATTACTTTAATTTTATAACGAGTCGTTTAAGATAACCACTCTTATATTGGCTGACTAGGTGGACTAATTTTTAATAATCAGTAATTACCTACAAATCGACAGAAAAAAAATTCAAATATATTTTCCATAGAAGTAATAAGTTGGTTTTTGGATACTATACGATGCTACTAAGATGTTTAATCAATTACTTATAATTGGCATACCTTTGTATAAATATAGTTAGCCTTTTATTGCATACCTTTATAGCTTACATTGCACAACGTCAATTCTTTAAACGATTCACTCGGGTCATCGACGGCCGACGTAACGAGAGATTTTCTTCGGAGTCAATCTTAAAAGAAAGGATATAGCGAGATCGCTATCTCCTATAACAAAGTTAAACTCATACCACTTGAATATTTTTTTAAGTTTGCTTAATTTTGTGAAGATTAGGACGGTATTTAATATTTTTTATATGACAAACTTCACATGAATCAAAAATATTATGTAACATGCATGGAAACGTATTAATATTGTAAAGAAACATATTTTAACTCTTAATTTTTGATTGACTTGTAGCCAGTACCTACATCTTACTATACATTCATTTGCCTTACTATCGCTTAAAATTTGACACAAGCTCCATACAAGTAATGTCCAAATTCAACCGATGGTAAGGCAAGCGAATGAATAGTAAGATATAGGAATCGGTTATTGGTCAAAAAGTATAGTCTTAGTGTGAATGAAAGTGTCAATTGAAAATCTAATTTTAGATTCAGTACGCAAGTGAAGAATACTTTGTAAATATATAATTTAGGCTGTATCCGAGTTACGTTTTTATTAGGCAAACTAGCTGACTCGGCAAACGTCGTGCCGCCTGAGAATCAATAAAAAAAACGTCGATTTCTGAACGACGGGACGAACATCAAACGTTTGACATTCAAAACCAAAAAAATGAAAAAAAAATCACTTTTAAATTTAATTTGATTTCTGAACGACTTTTAAATTTAATTGATTTCTAAACGACGGGACGACCATCAAATATTTGACAGGTAGGAATAGTTTCTAAGGGAAAGCGAAATTGTTCTTTTTAGTATATTCCAAGCATTTTTTTCATATTTACTCACCTTTTAAACCTTCCCTGGACTTCCACGAATAATTCAAAACCAAAATTAGCCAAATCAGTCCAGCCGTTCTCGAGTTTTAGCGAGACTAACGAACAGCAATTGATTTTTATATATTATATAGATTGTCGTTCTCAGTAGGTACACTTCCATAGTAACTGTATTTGCTCAAAAAATATATTAACACGTTACAACGTCTAGCTATTTTATAACCTATTCAATATTTATCACATTTGGGAGCAACACCTATCTATATAAGTACTTATAATTTTTATAGCTACGTTTCAAGTTAACTTTCTAAGACAATTGCCTTATTTTAAAATACAACAATTAACAATAAGTTGATCTTTTTTCAGTAATCGGATCATTGGCTAGATCCGATTACTATGAATTCGATTTTTTCGACAACAAAGATGAAGAGGATCAATATAGTAAATGAAGCCGCGTGAAAAGCACTAGTTAAGACAATACGTAAAACTTGTAGTTTCGTTATTCAATGTGTCATAAAAAATAAACTTTCGATTCGATTTAACATCTTTAACGTTAGCAGGTTAATGATTAGACACTTCTGGGGTTAATCTTTCGTCACTTACACCGAGGCAGACGTCCGCACAGCTGCCGGACTGGTTTGTCCACTTGTGCCGGATTGATTTAACGTTAACACACGATCCACGGCACTCGTTGGCCGCCGTATTCGTCCGGTACTTCATTATCGCCAAATATTATCGGCGCAGATTGTTAAATCATCCTAGTTTTATATTAAAGAAACATTTATTTGAAGAAGAAAGAAAGCATAATTTGTTTTAAATTACCTTATAAATATACCATGTCTTATTATTTGCTAATTTATAAACTAAATTATTCTACGAGTACTGGTTTAGCAACTAGCAAGTTTTGTTGTCCTCCTTGGACTCCAACCAAAGGTTGTCAAAAAGAAATCGCCATGAGCTATAAGACCGCCGATTGTACCTACTTAAATATTGACAGCGTGATAACGAATAAAAAGCCTTTTTTGATCGATTTCTCACCCATTGTTACAGTAATTTACACACTTTATTGCGGTGAAAAAAATATATATCAATTTTGATCATATTTCTGATGTAACCATTCTACTCAAAACGCATTTTCGATAAGTTTTCTTGATAGAAAATAATTGCAAAGTGACATCTAAACGTGTTCTTCGATCTTTAATATTGTTATTAATGTTAATCGTACATCGCTAAAATAAATAACAGTAACATATCATAATATAAGAAATATAATCATTATAGTTCCTTTATTCGATTACTTAGCGAATTTGGAAGTAATTAATTATCCCTATTAATATTATAAATGCGAAAGTAACTCTGTCTGTCTGTCTGTCTGTCTGTTCCGTTTTCACGTAAAAACTACTGGACCGATTTGGTTGAAACTCAGTATATATATATTTTCGATGCCGAGAATGAACATAGGATACTTTTTATCCCGGAAAATGGGATAGTTTCCGGGATAAAAGTATATTTGTCTTTTTGTTTGTTATCCTTTTATGGAAAGACTATTGGACCGATTTGGCTGAAACCCGGTACATATATAATTTGAATACCGAGAGTGCCCAAGGGATACTTTTTATCCCGGATAATGGGATACATTTTGGGATAGATTTATATAAAGTTTATCCCGGAAACTAGGACAGGTTTTGTGATTTGTCCATTTCGTTCACTGGGTCCACTGGGTCCACTGGGTCCACTGGGTCCACTGGGTCCACTGGGTCCACTGGGTCCACTGGGTCCACTGGGTCCACTGGGTCCACTGGGTCCACTGGGTCCACTGGGTCCACTGGGTCCACTGGGTCCACTGGGTCCACTGGGTCCACTGGGTCCACTGGGTCCACTGGGTCCACTGGGTCCACTGGGTCCACTGGGTCCACTGGGTCCACTGGGTCCACTGGGTCCACTGGGTCCACTGGGTCCACTGGGTCCACTGGGTCCACTGGGTCCACTGGGTCCACTGGGTCCACTGGGTCCACTGGGTCCACTGGGTCCACTGGGTCCACTGGGTCCACTGGGTCCACTGGGTCCACTGGGTCCACTGGGTCTACTTGGGCCATGTTATCTATTTTGTCATTTTTGTCAAGTTTTGTCATTTATGTAGTTTACATATAGACGGGTGTGGTATAGTTTGCGATATAAAATGAAGTGAATCTTTCAGGGGCAAATACATACAAATTTAATACAATGTAACCTGTACCACTTTCTTTTTAAACAAGAGATACGCACTAGAGGTTGACCCGCGGCGCAGCCGCGGGGTAAACTCTAGTTTTACTATAAATGACTTCAAAAATCTCGCTTGCCGGTCGCAATGTATGGAATTTATCAATACGCCCGAGGGATTGATGCTGAATGGACGCGTCGCTTTGCTTTGCTAGCCATTCGAAATTAATTTTAAATAAATGAATGGGCAATAATAACCAGAATTTTAAGGCCAGCGATTGACGCTTATTTGGCGTATACGGTGTAAAGGTCTAGTGTAAATTGAAGGTTCGAACCCAACTAGCTTCACTTGCTCTAATTTGTTTTTTTTATGTTTATATCAAAGTTGATAAAATGTAAAGCTCTTCTTCTCTTCTTACTTAATTTTATAAAATGCATTAAAAATAAATTGCTATATTTTTATATTTCATTTCATCTGGACTTTTATACTATTTACAATAAAACATATTTAAATAGATCTTAACGGTGTCATTAAAATATTTTTCGGTTAAATTATTAACTTCTTACACTAGCTTCATAAATCTTAGTGGTTTCATAAATAAAACAGATTTTCTTTTTTAATTGTTTCAAAAGCACCATCTATTTTTCTCAATAGAAAATGCCGATGAGAATTATGAAACAATATCAATAATTCATTTTTCTGGCAAGTGTTACGATGGCGAATAGAGTTGTTACTGGTGGTTCGAGTTACGGTGCTCAATTGTTTTTTCTTTTTTTTTACTTAAATAAAAGTAGCCCTATTATATTTTATCTATTATTATTTATTTTAAAATTCTTATATATACAGATAAATACAAATGAAGTGTCTGTTTGTCAAAATAAAAACTAAACAACTGGACCAGGAGATTCCGAAAATGCAATTTTTAGAATTCTTTTTCTGTGTCTGGATGTTCTGGCTAATCTCTGAAACAGCGGGACCGATTTTGACGGGACTTTCATTGGCAGATAGCTGATGTTTGTAAGGACTAAGTAATACAGACTACTTTAAAATTAGGGTTCCGTGAAAAAATTTCCAAAAGTAAGTCCTCTCTGTTTGTTATCCTTTTACGGAAACTCTATTAGACCGTTTTGGCTGAAACTGAGTACATATGTAATTTTAGTACCGAGGGTGGCCAAGAGATACTTTTCATCCCGGATAATGAGATAGATTTATGTAAATTATGAAATTATCGAAAGCGCTGAAATGGCCTAAATGGCCGAAATGGCTGAAATGGCTGAAATGACCGAAATGGCTGAAATGGCCCCAATAGCCGAAATGACCGAAATGGTAAATCATAAAACAATCTGTTCTACTTTCTGAGATAATCTTTACATAAGTCTATCCCATTAACGGGGATGAAAAGTATACCTTGTCCACCGTCATTATTAAAATTACATATATACCGCATTTCAGCCAAATCGGTGAAATAGTTTTTCCGTAAAAGCATAACAAACAGAGAGACAAATATATTTTTATCCCGGAAACTACCATATTTTTCGGGATAAAAAGCATCCTATGTTCATTCTCGGCATCGAAAATATATATAAACTGAGTTTCAGCTGAATCGGTCCCGTAGTTTTTCCGTGAAAACGGAACAGACAGACAGACAGAGTTACTTTCGCATTTATATTAATATAGGGAAGGGATAATATGGATTCATTGTTGTTCCATAATACAATGACATCATTTTAATAAAGTCTACCTATCTAAAAAATTGTTGGAAAAATAAAAAACGTACAGCTTGATGAGGATTCGAACCCTGTTCATTACTATTGCGCTTGGTAAACCATTGGGCTAAATTCGCTTAGGTAGGAATGTCAAAATTTCAGTACCCATTACCTAAGCATATAAACCATATATGGGCAACAACCAACCCGCGGGCTGGATCCGGCCCGCTGTAAGATATGATCCGGCCCGCTGTAAGATATGATCCGGCCCGCGAGACATTTTGAAAAAACCCAATTAAAAAAATATTACATTATGTACTCATACTCACGGGAGTGACAGTGAGGCGGCAAACATCAAATCCTTTGATGTTTCCTGCCTCACTCTTTGATAATCGCCGCCACTCGGCTTGCTCGATCAAATTCTTTGAGGTTCGCCACCTCACGGGCGACTTCAAAATATTTATTGCTTCTCAATTATTCTAAACTAGTTCATTCCAGAGTATTCCTTTATTTTGCCTATATAAGCGGGTGGATGGCCCGAACGTTAGTTCAGTTCTATTTGAGCTACCGAGGTGATAATTGGACAAGCGATATCCTAGCGAACTGCTCGAGCCGTCAATTTGCTTTGTGACTTTGTGTGCATCTTGAGTGGTTACTAACTATAGTTTGTTATTAAGTTTATTGAACGAAAAGTAAACAAAAATGATGTCTGGTGGAAAGAAACGAAAAGTAGATACAGAGGGTCGCCAGTTTCAGGGAAAATGGACTGAAGAATTCTTTTTTATCTTGCACAATGGTAAGCCTATTTGTTTGCTGTGTAATGAATCCATTTCAGTAATGAAAGAATTCAATATAAAGAGGCATTACTCAACTAAGCATGCTACGCTACACTCACTGACAGGACAATTAAGAACAGACAAAATCCAGAAGCTTACCGCAAATGTGGAAAAACAGCAACAGATGTTTCATAAACAAAGAACACAACTTGATAATGTTGTGAAAGCTAGTTTTATAGTTAGCTCAAAATTGGTAAAGGCATTAAAACAATTTGCCGAAGTAGAATTTATCAAGGAGTGTATGTTAGAAGTTTGCAGTATTTTGTGTGCTGAAAAGAAAAATGAATGTGAAAAAATTAGTTTGTCAAGACGAACTGTTGTTCGGCGTATAGAAATGATGGCTAGTGATATAAAAACAACATTGACTGACCATATGGCTGGTTTTGAATGAGACGAGAGCACCGATTTATCTGACACAGCTCAAGTGGCTATATTTATTCGAGGTGTTGATAACGAGTTCACTTTTACTGAGGAATTGCTTGCTTTACAGCCGCTAAAAGGAACCACTACAGGAGAGGATATTTTTATTGAAGTTCAAAAGGTATTCACAAGTTTTGGCTTGCCATGGTCAAAATTAATTGGGGTATGTACTGATGATGATGGTGCACCTTCTATGGTCGGCTTACGTAAAGGTTTCATCGGAATTTTGAATGAAAAAGCAACAAATTAAACGTGCAAAAAGATCATTTGATAGTCAGTTAGTGTAGTTCATTGCATTATCCACCAACAGAACTTGTGTTCTAAGTCCATTCGACTCCAGAATGTTATGAATGTGGTAGTAATAACCATCAACTTTATTGGATCCCGAGGGCTTAACCATCGTCAGTTCAAGGAGTTTTTGGATGAAATACCAGCTGAATATAACGACGTAACATATTATTGTGAAGTCAGATGGCTGAGCAAAGGAAAAATGTTGAAACGGTTTTACGAGCTTAGAAATGAGATAGCAAACTTTATGAAAATAAAAGATAAACCACTATCTGAATTAAGTGACCCAAAATGGATACGTGACTTAGCATTTCTGGTCGATCTTACTGGCTATTTGAATAATTTAAATTTGAAACTTCAAAAACAAGAACAGTTAGTAAATGATTTGTACAGCCATGTGAAAGCGTTTCAGATCAAACTACGCTTGTGGGAGTCACAGATGGTGTCTGGTAACAGTTACCATTTCAACACGCTCTCTGCGTATGAAAATATTGCTTATGCTCAACATGCTGAAGAACTCAAGTTACTGTCGGAACAATTTTCGAACAGATTTAGCGACTTTAAAAACATGGAAGACTGTTTCAGTTTATTTGCGACTCCTACAAAATTTAATGTACAAAATACACTTACAAATGGAGTTGATCGAGATTCAAGAAAACTCACTCCTAAAATCCAAATTTGAAGACGTAGAGTTGTGTGATTTCTACACAAAATACTTAGAAGACCATTTTCCGCAGCTTAGAAAATTCGCAAGAAGATTGATTTGTGCGTTTGGCAGTACTTATAAATGCGAACAGTTCTTTTCATTGATGAAAGATAATAAATCAACACATCGTATAAAACTGACTGACGGTGATTTGGAAAATTCTTTACGTCTTTGTATCAGTGGAATGAATCCAAATATCGATTGATTAGTTTCCCAAATTCAAGCTCAAGTGTCTAATTGATTTCGGTGTATTTAACTTTCGTAGTTTGTAACAATTGCAAATTTAACGATTTAATTATAATGTACCATTTTTTAAAATTTCATGTTATTTTAATAAATTGTACTATAATAACATTGTCGTATTATTTCATGTCTAATATCTAACGCAAAAAATATTATCACTACTTTAAAATGCACTAAGTACTTTTAAACGCGGCCCGCGAACGTATTTGCACGCTAAAGGTTGGCCCTCAACATGTCAAAGGTTGCCCATACCTGATATAAACGATCTATCTCACTTTAGGATATTTTGTCTCGCTTTCGTGCTCTGAGCCTCAGAATGAAATAAATTGAATCGAGTTGGAATAGGCGCGGTGCGCATTGGTATTTTCGGTTGCAATATTTCGCCACGCTTGAAGTTTTATTAGGCGCTATCGCATCGAAGTAAATATGCGCCGCGAGGGGTTAATTATGTGAAACAGCGATTTGAATCAGGTCTACATAGCCTCTTAATGTTCTTGATTTTATGTAGCATTTTTATACAGTAATAGTAGATTATTACACGAGAAGTGAAAGTGACGTATTTAGGCATGAAAGTGACGTATTTTTTTTTGTTGAAGCAGAGTTGAAGGGGAATACAATTCGTACAATACCGGACCCTTTGTGGGAGGGGGAGGGGGAGGGGGGGGTGCTAGACCTTACGCGGCGAATATAAATGCCGCACGGCTTGTGTGAGCCTCTGATACAGACGTTATCAACTACACCACTAAACCTGAGCCTGCCTCCTATGTGCCCGCGCTTGAGGTGGAATGATGTTTAGAACGTAGTTGCACCCATGTTCATCTGTGCAACAAGGCTTGAGTTGCCCCAGAAAGCAGAGTGACCCAATTCACCAACAGAGGTTTAGTTCCACCACATCCCCAAATGCAGGTGGACCCCTGTAATGGAATCACGTGAAGAGATTTTTGCGCATATCTGCGTCTCCGGACACCGGACTGCCGTCGGTACCCGTGAGTCGCATGCGCACCTCTCTCCCTCAATCGTTTGGCGGCTTCCTTGCAAGACATTAGTGCTTCACAGAAAGCCAATGACGCCCCCCAATGATCTTTGCTGTACAGCGAGTCAATCAGCCCTACTACGGCCTCAAGCTCAAACCTCTGAGGTGGCCATGCAACGCAATCGACAGAACGCAGTGTCTAGTGTGTCGTACTCGCGGCACTGAGGGAAAGGCAGACATCCCACAATCTGATGCAAAGACTTATCGAAGCACCCGTGCCCGGTAAGTATCTGCGTCATCCTGAAAGTCCCGCATTTTCGCGTGACCTATCGCAGCAGGTGTGGGCGCACAGCGTCCACTGTATCAGTGCCAGCCTCAGGAGACTGTAAATCTCTTGACCAGGTCTGGATCATGGTCGCGGTTTACCGCCTCCTGACCTCACCTCTAACTCTGCCCGGCAGTAAACCAGGCCCCTAGCAAAGGCATCCTGTCGGGAGCGCTGAACTTTGGCAAAAACGTCCGCCTGGAGAGGCCAGGGCGGATCGCCTGCCAAGAATGTCGCCGCCGTCCATGACATTGTACGGTATCCGCGTATGGACCTCACCGCCAGGACTCGTCGAGCCCGTCTCCACAAAATCCTATCGTGGCGATAAGCACGAGATGGTTTGACACACGAGCGAAGCGAGGACGGTAATGATTAGAGTGCCTAAATAGGCCTTTCATCCGAGATTAACACTGCTTTTCATTCCGAATATGAGGAAAGTAAATAAAAACTGATTAGTTAAACAAACAACTACTTCTGTAATAAACTCAGGCGTTAAATCCATATCTAACCCTGATGCAAGTATAAAGAAGTTGGGACATCTGTCGTATGTATTATCTATGGTTCGCGTAGCTTTAGGGAGAATCGTTTCCCAGTGACGAAAAGTGCTGTTTTCAACCCTGTGACAGTATAAATAAAATAGTTCGAATATTGCTAGGTATCTGGAGTGTTATATGTCGCATTTCCAAAAAATAAGATTAGCAACTCATTTAATTGTTGTGCTGGACTGCTTACTTCAACCAAACGACGACCTCTGTGGTTCAGTGGTCCTAAGAGTTTGCCCACCTAGCGCACTGGACCGTGAGATTCGAGTACAACCCTCATAGTAAATTGCATAAATGAACTTTCCTTTATTTACTACGATCTGGGAGTCTAAGGTCCCAGACTTGTCCGTTATGTACGAGTATTACCCATAACACAAGTGTAACTTACGTTACTTGAACATATACAACGCGTGTATTTGTGTGGCAATTCATAAAAAATATGTGTAACTAGCATTTCCTAAAAATCTCTAACTTTGTTCTCAACTTTTACAACCGTTTAATTTACGTTTGGCAAATTAACGTTAGATATAACACCGCAATTATAATTATTTGAATCGCTTGTTAGCCACGACACTCCATGATGATTTACCTACATGGAGCGTTTGAACAAAACAACATAGATCACCTCTTTTCTGATTTTTTAGGAATGATTAATATTATTATACACATAAGTTTTTATAAGTTAAAATATGTCTAGTATACAGTATTGTATAATGTTTATTATCGTATAAATTATGTGCATTTAAAATAATATGCCGTCTTCTTCACCCCAGTAATTTAAGTAGGTGCGGATAATGTTTTTTAGAATGATTAAAATTATACTAAGACTTCCATAAAATGTAGTCATTATTATTTTTATATAGTTAATGCTAATGTCATGTTTAGATATTCGTGCAATTATTATTATTGCACAAATAATTTTATTTTGCATTGGCATTGGCAGATATTTTGGTTCGATTCCCATGACAAAATTCATAGACGATGTTTCTGTTATTTACTAAAGGCTGGGTGTCACAATTATTACTCACCTCTCTTTTTTACCACTGTATAGGTTCGCGTTTGACCATTATCTCACTCGATTTGAGCGGGAGATATGGTCTAAGATCGAACACGCTTACCTAGAAGGTACTTATTCATACGAGGATCATAAGCTATTGAATCAACTTCTGGATGTCGACGTGGCTAAGATCAGCTCGATGTCGTCCATGGAGTGACATTTCTACTCATCGTGCTATTTTTTGTATGTCTATTGTCCCATTGGTTTGTTTCTGTATGCTTTGTATGTTTAAAGATATAAGAATAATATCTGTTTTTACTACACTTTTATGTAAAGGCGATTGCTTCAATTTTCTGTGAAAATAGCTGGTTTGTTCATTTTGTAACTTATGAATATCGATGAGCTCTCTCCCTCCTTCTTGATGTGGTATTATATGGACCGTTTATTTTGAAAGTGGTGTAAGTCCATTTTCTTTTGTTTCGAGAAAATTAAAGGTTACTATATTTGTTGATTTAAAAATACAGGCAAATCATATGAGGTCGGGCATTGTTTCTATTGTTTTATCAACATTTAATTTGTTTATATAAATTTGTTTTTGGCTAATTAGACTACGATAACACATATTTATGTGCTGTAAATGGACTTACACCACTTTCAAAATTAGACAATTGTAAAAATCGTTTAATTTCAATTTTGAAAAATCAAATATCGCTTAAAATATACTTCATTTTAATATAATTTTGTTTACAAATACGCATAACAACACATAAAATTTTATTTTAGACGGCAATTACATTGTCATTACAAGATACTGATTACAAGAATTTACTTATTCTCTGCATGTGGTAGTGTTTCAAAATATGCATGATGCACCGGAGGTATATAGGGTAGTAGATGCTTCATGTCTTTCTATTTTTCGTACGTAATAGATTGGTTTCAAATTCAATACACAGCTAGAGTATGAATTGGCATAGTACATAGGCTACATTTTATTTAAAAATTCAACTCCTAAATAATACAAAATTAGAAAAATCGTAATAAGATTGCGGATTTTTCTACAAAAAGATGGCGCTACTGTTGTTTTTGTTGCTTTTTTAATTCGCCAAAATACAGGCAAAGATACGGAGTCATACAGCCTTGTCGTATTTATTTTCTTCTCACAGGTTATGCGCTGTACATTTTCTAATACATTTCTCTATTTTTTTAAATATCTATCTTTTAACTTACGAGTAGTGGAAACACGGAGGGGAAACAATGCAAATCGTCCGCGGGTGAAACCGCGGGACACAGATAGTATAAAATAAATGAAAAATAACAAAACACTGATCGGCATCCATCTGCTATGCCACCTACCTCTGTCAATTGGACTTACACCACTTTCATAATCGATGATTATGCAATTTCATTTACCGACCGATTTTAAGTTGTACAAAACATGGGATTTTTTTGAGAAATTAAACACGGACTAGTTATATATAAAAAAATTACATTAAATTAAGCATGAATTACGCGATAGCTCATTTTTTCTCAAAAATGGACTTACACCACTTTCAAAATAAACGGTTATCATCTACAAAAAAAATGCGATAGCAACTCGATCTGTCTGCTAAGCTGTTTTGGTGTAATTTTATACGTATGTAGTTTTAATACTGAAAATGGATATACGAGTAGATACTTTTCATCCCGGGAGATGGAATAGTTTGCGATATAAAATGAAGTTAATCTTTCGGGGCAAATAGTACTAACATAAAAATTTAATACAATGTAACCAGTATTAACGCCTACTCTTTAAACAAGAGGTATGCACTAAAGTTTGACCCGCGGCACAGCCGCGGAATAAACACTAGTTTTATTATAAGTCATTCAAGCAAATTTCAAATGGTGTTTTCGGTGTTTTGTCATATTAGTGTTGATAGTTCTTTGTAAGTTTTTGAGGTTAGTTTCTTATTATAATAATAGCGGAGCAGACATTCAAATCAACTGAGATACTTTTTACACACTCACAAAACGTCACAATCTCATAGTTTTCGTACAAGCGAACTACTTATAACATATGAGTGATACCAAAGTACCTAACAAGTAAAACGAGTCAAATTGTACATTAATTATTGTTGGACAGTAATTATAATTTTATTTCTATCATGATTATTTAAAAGTTATAAGATATTATGATGTTATTACTTAGTTTAAACGTGTTAGAATTAGTTGTAACATGTCACAAGCTTGATAACATAAAGAAATAACTAAAACATGAGTTTGGGGATTACTTTATAAATTGTAAGAACTTATCATCTATAATATTATAAAATTATAGTATTTTGTTTCCCATATTTTTTTGTGTTTGTCTGTTTATACGGGATTTACACAAAAAAACTATTGGGCCGGCTTCGAGGTGGTTTTCGTTGAGCAACAGCCAATTACCGGAATTAAAATCTGCGTAACTTTTGATCCCGAGAATCCCGCGGGAATTTTCTCGGAAGTGGTTTAAAATGGCCAGGTGGAAAAAAAATCTGATTTATGCAATATTTTCACTGATTCAAATCCACTGTATAAAACAACTGTGATCTTCCGTCGTGAACAGCGAAATCGCCGGCGAACCCGTAAATAATAAATTCGCTTAAATTCGCTCCAACTGCCGCGCGATTTGACCGTTGGCGACGTAAAGGACAGTTCCTCTTTTTTCTACCAACTCCTGTGACCAGTAAAGCAAATATATTGTTTTAAAGAGAAAAATAAAACCCAAGAAATCGCTTTATTAATTAATAACAGGTGAGATTTATTTCTCATGTTGTTTAACTTGTAAATATATTTCATCGGAGCTTTGTGACAAAAAATAATATTTGGGTCACTGATATATCTCAGCTGTGCTGTTTAGTTAAGAATTTGTTTCTTTTTTTAGTCATAAAGTAAAATGAGTATGAAACGAAAGTACCTATGACTTTTTTTTTAAATACTTTTCAGTGATTATCAACAAATGAACTTCATTTGTTTACTTGAATATATTATACACATTACACATTCAAGTAAATTTAACTTTAGCTAAAAGTTTAATATGACCATTCAAAAACTTAAAATAATGTTGATATAATTTATTAAAGAACAAATAACAGCGTGTAATAGGCCAAAACTTCCCAAAAAAATGCAAAGGTTGAGATCTTTCTTTGTTTTATTAAGCGTGAGATGTGTCCTCATCACTATTGCTTTTAATTTACCAACTGATGACTACGAAACAAACGCTTGTGCATACAAAATCAAGTCTTGCACAGCCTTATGCAGTTAAGCTTAGCGCAGATCATAGTTTAATCCTTATTAATTTAAATGCTAAAGAACTGGGTCAGTGTTAGTTACCTTTTCAAGACTAAACGGCGGAATGGATCATAATGAAATTCGCCAAGGTGATACCTTGATATCTGGGCAATGACACCTTAATGACCTTACTTTTACTACTACGTGATATGCTACCTCTTGTCTCAAAAAACAAATTTGAGTAAAACATGGTATGAAAATTCGTATGCGTAATATAGCCATATCCAACCCATGATTGTCTAAGTTAAAGTTAATATATTTAGGTTTTTTTACAAGAAATTCGTGTTTCCACGATATAGTTGTTGTTTTACTTCATTAAGGAAATATAATAATAAATGCGGATATAGTCGCGAGTGACAGCTAGTTAATATAAAAACGCGAAAGTAAGCTTATTTGAATATATGTAAATACGTCTATTCCTTCTTTACAACCTTGGAAATATATTATTTATGATCAAATTTGGTACTTTCGATAACGGAGATGAACATACAACAATTTTATTGTCAAGAATTGGGATCGATTCCACGAAATATAGTTCCGAAACTTACGCGGGTGAAGCCGAGTAACCTATGAAACCTTGGCGTCATAGAAAGAAGATTTTATTTATTATATTATATAACGGAAAAATGTATTCTTAAAAAAAAATGTTCATAAAATGAAAACTATGGGACCAAATGGCAACTATTCCGCATCAAACTAAAAAAGAATCACGTAAATCGCATCATAAATCTCAGCGCAATCGGTGTACATAAAAGAAAAATACCAATTAAGTTGAGAACCTCCTCCTTTTGGAAGTCGGTTAATAAAAATGTATTTATTTATTAATACTATTATAAGTGATGTTACTACTACCAGGAGAGGCGGTTCCATTTCAAAATTCAGTGAGGAACCTTGACGAAAGCTTTACTGTGTTACAGAATGTGTTGAATTAGGAGATGTTTTAATTAATTTTTGGAATATTTTTATTTCTAGGTATCACTCCAAATCAACTAAATTTTATATCAATAACTGATATTATGGACTGTTATTATTTTAGGGTATAATAAATCAATAAAAAAAATGCTTCTTTATATGAAAAGGTTGGAAGTGTTTTGTTGCTTAAAAAAAAACAATTGAAGATTAAAAATACAATTGAATTCTAATTGAAATTAATGATGATTAGGGTTCTATAACCAATTGTATAATATAGAGCTCTTATAACTTTGTCATGTCCATCTGAGTATGTATGACACATACTTTTTATTCAAAGAGTATTACTTCTATTATACTTAGTCTGGCCATAAATACTGTTACAATTAAAAAGAAACAAAATATTATATTTAAATTTGGAATCTGTCATTTTTATATCATTGTTTTCTCATTTTAGTGCCAATACATTGTACAACCTTTTTCCTGTCCGAAAACAAAAGATTTTATGTCGGAAGATGAAGATATTACCTAGAACCATGTCGCGTCTTTTAAAAGATGACTTAGGACTTGCAGCCTATAAGGGAGGCACTGGTCATTACTTAACTCATAATTTAAAAAAGAATAGGGTAGTAAAATCGAAACAACTACTGAAGCTATACTCAAAGGGAGGTCACAGAAAAATTTTGTTTAAGGACAAGAAAATTTTTACAATTGAGCAACATTTTAACAAACAAAATGACCGTATTTATGTTTAAAGCTCTAAGGAAGCTTCTCAATTAGTCAACAGAGTGCAACGAGGGCATTATCCATCTTCAGTGATGGTTTGGTGGGGTGTTAGCTATGAAGGACTGACTGAGCCATATTTTTGTGAAAAAGGTATCTAAACATCGGCACAAGTGTATTGAGATACCATTTTTGAGAAGGTAGTTAAGCCCCTTAACACCATATTCAATAACCAAGAATGGTCCTTCCAGCAAGACTCGATGCCAGGTCATAAAGCTTGATCCATGCAGTCTTGGTTGGAAACGAATGTGTCAGACTTCATCGGAGCTGAAGATTGGCCGTTATCTAGTTGATCTTAATCCGTTGGATTATGATTTATGGTCAGTTTTAGACAGTAATGCAGCCAATGGAGACCACTTCGAATAAGCTTTTTATATTTTCAATTGTTTTATATTTATGTATTAAACTAAGACACTGTAAAACTTATAAATGTTATTAGCAATAGAAAAAAAAATTTCTTTGTTACAATATTTATGGCAGACCAGGTATATGTTTAAAATTTTGAGGAAAAGTATATTCTAAGATCCCCGCTCCTACCTCCCTTTCGAACATGACAGGAGTATTTTTTGAGATATGGGGCAGTTTTAATTAAATGTTTTTAAGATTCCCTGGCCAAATATAGAATAGAATGTACTGAATTGTACAAAAAATGCTACATACAATCAAGAGCGTTAATATACAAGTACAATAATAATTGGTAGTCTTATCACCTAAGGCAATTTCTTCTAGACAATATTTGGATGGAGTATAGGAAGGTCAACAAAAATAGGTAGTTGTTAAACCAGCACTCTACTACAATTTAGTTTATAAATTAGTAAATAATAATATATAATGTATTTTAGTAAATAAATACATACCCACTACAATACACTACTATATATATATATATATATATATATATATATATATACACACACATATATATACATATATATACACATATATATATACATATATATATACATATATATATATACATATATATACATATATATATATACACATATATATACATATATATATATATATATATATTCATACATAATATAAATACAAAGCTTAAAAGTGAGAACAATATATTTATTTGTTCTCATTTGATATATTTATATACTTTATGTGGTATAATCCAAACTTTAGAAAAGTATTCACATATGGTTAGTCCTATTAATATTATAAACCAGGAAAACATTCCAAATTAACTCTCACCTTATATAAATAACCGAAGTGCCGGTTATGATTCTCCTCCAACCTAGAGGAACTGTTATTGTCTGTGGTGAATCACAGTGCACAGAAGTATTGGCCTCAGGCAAGTCTGTGGGTTGTGCTACCATAGGTGCTGGCACTACAGCCAGCACAACACCATCCGCAGTTCTGATTAGCTGTGGCGCATTTTCATTTTCACTCTCACTACTTATTGCTCTGCTCACACCTACTTGCTGATTCAATATACTTATACTCTGATTCACTATGGATTGATGAGATACACTCTGTTCCAAAAACTGATAGTTCATAAAGCTTTTACCTACTGTTAATTCCCTATCACCACAGTTCTCACCTTCCGCACTATGTACTGTGACACTTTCACTATACTGATTCTGCCCATGATGAATTGCAACTGATTGCATCGGGGGCATACTACTATCTAAACTCCCCGAACTAGAACATTTTGTTTGATATGACACTATATCTACACCTTCCGCAGGTATTCCACTTTGAAATGTCTCCACACTACAAAACTCTGAAGTTGCTTGATCAGTGCAATCACGTTTAACACTTAAATTATACTTTTCTTGCCTTCTATCACTTATTTTCAAACAAGATTCTTTTGGATATTGCTGTGAAGGGTAGAATTCAGTCTGCTGAGTCACACCATCAATAGCCCCATAAGTGTTCAATTTACTATCATGTTCATTCAATGGCTTGTAGAACACAGTATTAGAGAGATTTCTCTGGTCATTCTGGTCGTGCTGAGCTCGATACAGAGGATTCCTCTGGAAGGGCAGTTGATGGTGCAAGCTATCGGAAAGGTAGACGCTGTCGAGGTGGGCCGCTGGAGGCGGCTGGATGCTGGGCGGGTGCGCGGCTGCGGGCGGGTCCGGGGCCGCGGCGCCAGCCTCTAGCTGGCGCGGGTCCGCCACGTAGACCAGCACGCGCGGCGCGCCCGCCACGCCCGCTCGCGACGCGCCCACACTCGCGTGCTTGCTTGACATCGCGCACACGCATCACCTTCCGCGTGACTCGGCTGCTCGCCGCCTGAACGCGCCGCGACGAGATCCTCCACCGAACCCGACTTAATTCTACCTGGCATCGCTTTCGAGCCTCCGATCATCGCTCGATGCTCTGCTTCTGGTTCGGAACGGCTGCACCATCGTCTGTTGTTGATTTTGTTTGAACCACAAGCATCAACCGTAGTTTTATGGTTTTACGACTCACTAATGACTACTGATGGTTTTATGGCGGAGCCCTTTTCGGCCCCATTGTGAAATTTATAACACTTTTTATATATAAACGGCATCCCTTTGTACCACTTTTTTTACATTAATTTACCATCAGTGGCACTGAGAACACATATTGACACACATACGAAGATGTAAAAAAGGTCACCAAATTAGTGATGGAAGATACATCTTTGTGATTTAATTGATTTTGCTCTTCAATTTCTAAACACACGATTAAATCAATATGTTTTCTAGATGCACTAAATTATCACAATGTATATTTTATTTTATTTCGTTTTGAAGTAATGCTAAAAGGAAACACTATGAAATAACGAACGAATGAAAAGATAGAAAGTACTGCATTCATCATTCCATTCCATATTCTATATGTCCAGACTCCAGTATCAACCAATCCCAAACGGCCATAGCTAAAAGACCCGTTTACACGTTATGATTCATGTTACATAAGGACAGGTCAGGTAGTGTTACTAAATAGAAAAAAAAATATAATTTTGTAGATTAACACTAAAGCTGTTCTGACATATAAAACAACTTTAGTGAGAGGGTATTTGAAATATTGTTTTTAAAATTTTGTTAGTCTTTTAATTTTTCACTGTCATTTGTTTGTGTTAATTTTCTAAGTACCTATTTAAATGTAATCATTTATTGTCAATTCTTAATCCATTTGTGTTTATGGCCGGACTTCCAGTAAGACATCATAAATTGTTTATTTTGTTCAAATTTTGCTGTAATTTTTTAAAAGCCATGTTGTTAACCGACTTCCAAAAGGAGGATGTTCTCAGTTCGTTTGTATGTTTGTTACTTGATTTCTCCGTTAATTGCGGACCGATTTCTATTTTTTTTTAATTGAAAGGATCTGATGAGTGGATCCCAGGTAATACGAGCTAAAACCTCAAAAATTGTTAATGGTTTCTTTGTTACACGATATCTCCGTCAATTGTAAACCGATTTTCAATTTTTTTTAGTGAAAGAGTATACTCCTGATATGGTCCCATCGTCATCAAGTCAGGATCTGATGAGTGGATAACAGGAAAATCGAGAGAAACCTTTGTTTACGAGCGTCTACATTGTAGAGTGAGGTAGTAACCTTGTATAAGCGTGCCAATAGTACAACTTCTACAGGTGCTTAATATATTATTTTTAAATCTATTCATATATTTGCTCAACCAAAAAGTAAGGAACAATTATTCTTTTAATAAAAACAAAATCAACTTCATGCTAAAAAGTTAATGTATTATATTTTTATTGGAAATTTACTAAAAAATTAAATCATTCTTGGCTATTATATTTCTTTACCTGTTTAATTAGAGGTTTTCTTAAATGCGGGTCGACTTTGTCAATCTTATTTTTTGTTTTTAAAGCTTTATTTACTATCACGGAATAATATGGTAAAATTCTCTAAAACAAATATTCGAAACTTCTATGATATTGGGTATAATTTTTTGAAAACCCTTTTTATATATTTGGAATATTCATCTCAGAATGAATCTTCAGCCTTATTTTGTCCAGTAAATACAAAAAGTACGTTAGACACAATACCCATCTTTTTCTTTATATACAACTAATTACACTTTGGCAACATTTAACTTCAACTCTAATCAAGACATGAATGAAAAAGCAGTTAACGAGATAGAAAATTTAGATGAAGATTTATTGAAAAAAATTACAATTAAATATTACCTGTCATTACTTCCAGGAATTTTAAATGAATAATAAACCGCAAGGTATCGCTCTTGTTTAAAAAATTATAGTCATTATTATTAAAATAAATATCATGGGTTATGTTGAAAAACTACATGCATGTCGTAAATGAAGCAACCTGATTCTTGCACGATGCTTGACGTAGTACCTCCTCTGGGATAAGGTTGCAATTATAGGCCGTTTCACGCAGATGTGGCGAAGGGTGTAATGCGTTATTTGTTGCGTTATCTAATTGGGCCACAATCAATATCCTTGACATTATCGCATGTGTAGTCACCAGCATAAAAATTGGAGTTGCTAGAGTTTAAGCAAATTTGGGAAAGTGGTTCCTATAATTATTTTTTAAAATTATCTGCCACAGTAGTATAGCTCTCATCCTAAGGAATAATATTTTTGGGGCACTTCAAAAAAAATCTGTTTTCAAGGATCTGCGTTAAATAATCTCATATTTTGAAGTAAAAGTTGATTTTTCTGTGATTACAAGTCTTTTTGAAATTAAAATTTGCTCAAAAGTTCATGACTGTCATTGAAACTTTTTTCTTTCAATACGTCCACCAATAGATTTTTTTAGAGGTTTCTTCTTTTCGCACTCTGTAAAAATAAACTTTCTGACAAATGAAACAGTAGTTGTAATCAACTATTTGTTTTTTAGGCCAAGCTTTACTTTGTTATCCGGATGTCACAAATTTACTTCCATTCTTCTTACTGTCGTCCACAATGTGCTGAACGTGTTTTGAGAACATCTCTAACCGATAAAATAATAAATACAACATAATACAAAAGTATCAAACACGTTAAAAAAAAGTTTAAAATTCTGACTTAAAATAAAATATAAACAATGCTAAAAATGCAATAGAATATATACATAAAATCTATACTTAAAATTTACTTGCAATATATTTACGGCGTATAATACAAAAATAATAGTACGTACCATCTGTTAACTTTACTGTTACACGTTAAAAATAATAAAGCTACTTTGCCGCTTCAAATTTGGTCACATAACAATTAAACATATTAAATATGACTTTTACATACACCGTTATTAGATTTTATTATATGCACGTTTTAAAATGTGCACAATATCAAGAGAAGAAACCAGAACGAATGCAAGGATAATGGTCGATGATGTTATGCTGGAGCAAGTGAATGAGTTTGTATATCTTGGATGTGCTTTTAACAGGGATGGAAGGTACACCGCTGATATAGAAAGAAGAGTGAATTTGGGGAATAGTTTGAATGGAGCGTTAGGAAAAAATTCTAGGCGCTAAGAACCTCAGCCAGAAGGCCCAGCTCGCCGTACACAACGCGGTGCTGGTACCTATGCTCACGTATGGAAGCGAGAGTTGGGTATGGAAAAGAGAGCAAGAAAGTAGAGTAAACGCGGTCGAGATGCGAGCACTGCGCAAAATCTGCGGAGTGACGCTCGCGGACCGCGTTCGTAATACCGAAGTAAGAAAGAGAGTTGGTCTGAAAGAGTATCGGGGTGAAGGTAATGAAAGGAATGCTCCGGTGGTTCGGGCATCTGGAAAGAATGCATGATAAAAGATTGACTAAACAGATATACAATGCAAAAGTGGATGGATGCAGAAGTCTTGGAAGACCACGACACACCTTCCATGATCAAATTGATCGTGTACTAGCAGAAGGTGATGTCAGGAGCCTTAAGAACAGACGAGCGTGCATGACAAGAGTTATGAATGTCAAAGAAGCAAGTGAGGTGTGTAAGAATAAGCCTAAATGGCGCTCTGTTGTTCGTGCCTACCCCGCAAGGGAACTGGCGTGAAGTTATGTATGTATGTATGTACAATATCAAGAAGTATCACAAATTTCCTAATAGTCAAAGGAACAAGGTGACAGCTAGGATACTTGAACCGTATTTCTTTTTCGACGTGTATTGCTGTATGAACCACAGTGTTATTTAAGATATATCTTGTAAAAATGTTTTAAATTAAAAACTTATTTGTTTTATGGAATAGTATTTTCCACTTTATTGTCCTGGATATTTTTTTTAGCAAAATCGGGTTGATTGCAGCCCGAACGAGTTTGAGAAATAAATGAAATAATGTTTTATTTTAAAATATAATAATATTAAATTCTTCGGGTCCACATCAAAGCTGTAAGAATATTATTTTGCAGATTAATTTAAGTACCAGTAGAAATTAAAATACTATACTGGTCACATTTATTTGTTATGATAAGAAATAGACTTGAAATCATATGGTGTGGACAGGTTATTAAACTTAAAAATGTTGTTTTGGCTTAAAAGGCTGTTACATCCAAGCCCTAAAATCCAAAAGTAAATGCGTTTCAATATAATAACATACGTAGTATCCATAGTAGTTTGTGATAATAACCTCAAATTCGTCTTAAGCTACGGTACGGTCCTATATTCCTGAATCGGTTTTAATTTTGTTGCAGGTTTATTATTTTTTATATACAGTTTTTCGGTTTATATCAAGTAGTGAATAGAATTAAAATGAAACGTAAATTATCAAATTTAGACGAGGAAGAATCGAGGTACAGTTTGTATTTTTAAATTAAAACCGTAGTTTATACGTTAGAGTTTAATATAAAAAAAGTAATAAAATGTGATGATTACTTATATGTTATATTCACATTGCAGATTCTCCAATCTTCTATTTAACAAATCGAAGGATCTCGCTGAAAAGTTAATATTACCAGGTAATGATAATGAACAAAACTGTAAAACATGTAAAGTGGCCTGGGTGGACGAAGATGACGAAACCTTCGACGCTAGTATTATTCCCAATACAAAAAGCAAAACCCTGTATACAGAAAAGTTGAAACAAAAATACGAAACTTTAATAGGTACTCCGAACTGGGCAAACCTTAACAGAATATCCAAAGATGAAGAGGATGAAGAAGAAAAAATTTTAAGAACTGTTGGCCATTTGAAGAAAACTAAGACAATTGGCCTCCCGAACAAGTTTCTGGAAGTAAAGTATATGCCTAAAATAAATTCTGAGACTGAAAATGAAGGTCCAATAATATCTCGTATCGAGTTTCATCCTAAAATAGCAGTCTCACTAGTAGCTGGACAAGCAGGTAATGTTTCATTGTTTACAATAGGCAGTGATTTTAACAATAAACTGCATACGTTCAAATTAAAGAAATGGAGCATACATTTTGCATATTTTACTCCAGATGGTTCAGAAGCAATTATTGCTTCTAAGAAAAGTAATAAATTTTGTGTCTACAATTTAGTTAAGGCAGAACCAAATCTGATACAACTTCCACAGCCTATAAAAAGAGCTGCACTCTTTGAAATGTCTTTTGATGGTAAATACATTGCTATGACTGATGGTTTTGAAGAGGTTTTCTTAATGTGTACTGCATCAAGGGAATTATTACGTGTCTTTAAAAATAACACTAAAGTTGTATCTATGACTTTTAACAGTGGATGTAATTTATTGTACTGCTATGGTGTGCAAGGAGAAGTTTCTGTGTGGGATCTCTCCACATTTAAACCTATGAGTAAGTTTTATGACCAAGGTTGTGTAACTGCCTCATGTATAACCACAAGCCCATGTGGAAGACTGTTGGCAACGGGCAGTGGAGAAGGTATTGTTAATATCTATGAATCATCTAAATTAACCACAACAGATCCAATCCCACTAAAAGTAATAGACAATTTAGTAACTAAAATCACTAATCTTAAGTTCAATGCAACCTCTGAAATATTAGCAGCTGTGTCACATGATTATCCAAATGCAGTGAAACTGGTTCACATACCATCCTATCATGTTTTCCCCAATTTCCCTAAACAGTCCTCCAATTTAAATAATGTAGGAGTTGTTAATTTTTCTCCTAATAGTGGATATATGGCATTAGGTAATAATAAAAATTTTGCATCCTTGTACAGATTGAAATATTATAAGAATTATTAAAATATTAAAGTTTTTATTAGCATTTTATTTAGAATACTATCCCATATATTCATTAGTAACAACTCTAATTGTGTAATTTAGCTGAATTATGTCAGTTTATAATCATTCATAATATAAAAAGATAATACATTGTGGGTTCTCTATTGATTGAAAATAAAGCTTTCTTTGTAGTTTCTCTTGGATAACCTTTAAATAGCTAAAGTTATAATAATAATTTGTTCATTACATTTATGGAACCCTTCATAGTCTAAAACCCATTTGGCCGATTTTTTACTATATAGACCTAGCACACACAACAATTTTTTTCCACATAAAACTTGTAACTATGGAACTTCACAGTAGTGTTACTATTTTATTAATCCTGCACCAGAATAGTTTTGTAGATTGCCATAAATTTGATGTGTGCTAGTCTTTACAACTAAAAAACTGCCTGAAACATGTGCAAACATACTTGTGGTGATAAATAATTGGTAAAACTGTAGTTGAGAGCTTGTGATATTTTGCACTCACATTGTTCTATGGTAATAAATATTTTTTTATTTGGCGAGGTTTTTGCCAGTCTAAAAAGCATAATTATATAATAGAAGAGACAATTGAAATATGCTAAGGCATTGGAATATTAATAAAACACCACATTTAAATGATGATTTTATTCAAGTTCTCTTGAATGTCAAAACACAAAACAAATATTACATTGTATAGGAGACATACAGTAGTTAAGTAATACTACCATACCATTGCTATGAACCATCACAGTAATAAATATAATTCAGCAAACTCGCATGTCACATAAAATATAGTGTTATTATTTGGATGTAGTGATGCAAACCACTTGTTTCAAACCTATTTTCCTAGGTTAGTTCCTATTTGCATAAATGCATGCCTATATTGTAACAATAAGTGTTCCCACAAAGATTCATATCAAGGTGGCATTGTGATATCCAGTTTTCCCCAGATTTGCCCTAGTTTAGAATCTCTGGGGAGTGTCCGGAGAGGATTTTATTTGTAGTCTGGGTTTAAAAATTACAAGTCGTGGACCGTCGTCGGGCAGCGCCACTCGCGTGCCGCACTGGTTTTTATTATACTATGTTTTAAAAAACTTGTTGACATATCTGGATTCTGGGCTCTAAAATCCGGAGTTTTCACATGTTTTGTCCTGATTGCCAAATTTTAGAGATTAAAAAAACACCCATTCAGGGTATTTGTATTAACGAATATAGTAGTAAAATCTTTAGTAGACAATTCACATTTTCGGAGAAGCTCAAATGTAGAACAAATTCGCATTCTCATCTTGTATTCAGCTTCGTGAGCCGATATAAAGGGGACCCTTGAATGTGAAAACATTTTTCTCATGCTTTTTTGCAGAGAATCCACGTATTTATTAATTTCTTTTATTGATGGCGAATTTTTTGCTGAACCTGCACTTAATTTCTATATGAACAAACAAATGAACTTTCCCCATAAACATTTTTGAAATTCACAGAATTCATTATTTTAATTTATAAGTATCAAGACTGTTTTAAAATAGTTACAAAACATCAGCTATTTGTGCTTATTTCACATTATGTACTGTACCGTAACACTCAAGTTTTTTGACTATCGGGGTCAAAACGTCCCCCATCAAACAGCCACAACAATAAAATGACAGCAGCCTATGTGGTAATTATAGATGTGAGGGTGTAGGAACAATTGTCTACATGGGTCTATTTGAACTGCTATTGGAACAATCTTCACAGTATGCAGAAATGAAAAATTAAATGTTTCTTTTGAAAAGGAATGTACTAATTAAATGTTTAATTTCTGTAAACTTTTATGTGACATGGCCGTAATGTTATAATAAAGATAAAACCAGCCCTGTTGTTCATTTTCAATAACAAACTTATGAACTGAAAATTTAAAAAAAGAAGTATACACATTAGAAAAACGAAATCACAGTAATTATTATTATCAATCATATTATTTAACTATTCACCCTTAGTCAATGGATCTATATAATTTATATCATCTTAATTATTGAACTGAGAATATTGCTATAATTACACATAAATTATAAATTAGTTACTATTTGCACATAATAGTTCAGTAGCATGGAAGAATACTAGAAATGATAAACACCTAGCAAAGCTCCTAAAATGTACAGATCATTTTCCACTTTCTGATGTTTTATAATTTGTAACATACGTTTTTTTACAGATAATCAGTCAAAAATCGATAATAAATTTAATTTTTGGCTATTTTAGTGTAAAAAAATATTTAAATAACAAAGCATCAAAAGGTGTGAGTGAGAGAAACAACTTCAACTAGTTTATGAAAGCTTTAAGAGATTTTTACAGTTATATATTGTACTGCTTCATCAGGATATAAAAGCATTACGAGTTTTTGAAGTAAAACTTCTATTTTATAATTAACGGGGTGATTGTGATTTCTAGAATTCTTATTCCATGCCCGATATAGTTCCCCATTAGCTACATAAAGAAGGCGACTTTAAATTGTATTATTATAATTTTGATATTAATATATTATCTACTTCTATATAACTAGTGTTATTATTTACCCAACGGTTGTTGATTACTACTTTTATAATTATTAAGTTTTATAAGCGAAACTGTATGAGAAAAAAAAAAATTATTATTGCCTTGAGTTTATATATTTCGTGCACTACTAACTAGAACAATCCATAATTTTATATTAGTACATTACTCATTATAATACGATTTACAATTTGCACGTCATCTATCTAATAAAGCTAGGCACTCTATATTGCATGTTAGTGAATGTGCTAGTCACTAGTTCAATGACTTGAAAGATGTCGATTTTTACAGGCATGATGATTATGACAGGCATATTCTTGATATAGTAAATATAGATAATTCATAAAATTTACGCACGATGCATTCAGGGTTGAGTATTTTCCCCTGATGAGAGAGATTAAGATGTGCATGACCCTAAGAAGGCAGGTACAAATTATGCATTCAAGTTTAAGTGTTTTCCCCTGCTAAGACAGATTAATATGTGTGTGCCCGTGAAGAGGCAGGTACTCATGTGCGCTACGCTTGGATTACTGAATAATTTGTACAGATGAGATGGGCTAGCCGTAGTAAAGTATCCACTATCTCGCACTCCAAACACGAGCATGTCGTACAATGATAGGCTTTATTACTGAGCTACAATAATTTTATAGACTATAATAAGCAACCTGTCCTTCCCATAAAGGCCTCCTTCAAGATCCTACATTGGCTCCTGTCTATTGCACTTAGTATAAATGTTATGGTATCCACCGACAATTACTCAAATGACTCGAGACTTAAGCAAGTGGCAATAATGGCAACTGCCCAGTAAAAAAATGGAACTGAAAAAGCCCTTACTTATAAAAGCAGGAATCGTTCTCTTGCACTTTGATATAGAAAAGAACCACCACAAAAGTTTCAAGCAACATTTAATTATTTAAAATATTATTTTAGATCAAATCAGTGATCTTTTAACTGAACTGGGATAAAATCTTTAAGTTAGGCTAAATTTTGATTGAGATGGTTTAAACGACATGTTTTAAATCAAGATTCTTTCACAACTTTTCTTGTAGAAACATCTCCGACCTGTCCATAGGTACTATAGACAAGTCGGAGATATTTCTACATTTCATTTCAGTTCAAGTTAAGTCAGAATATACTTAAGTGCTTAGTGCTTAAGCTATGCAAGCTTAGTTTTTAATGTCTTCTGATATTTCATATAACATAGGTATTGCAATGGGCATTTTAAACAACAAGGGGTTTCTCTGCATATTTGCCTTTGCAAAAACACGTAATTCATACCTCGTCCCTCAATTAAACCAATTTTGGTGTATTGAAAGTAAACAACGAAGACAATAACTTTGCTATAACACTTATAACAATTGCATCAGAATGATAGATCATTGACATCACAAAAAATCATATTACCAGTTTTGTAATCTAGTACCTACCAAGTGGCAAAATTTGTCAAAAGCGATGGCCTCTATGGTACAATATTTAGTCTAGTTCACTGGAATACAGAGGTCCCACATATGTTTCCCGATAGAATATCATACAGGATTCATAATTATATCATATCACGTTCATTCTTAATGTACTCTATTAACATTACAACTATCAGACCCGTCAAAATGACAATGATTTAATATTGCTTTTTTTAAATATATTTCCGAACAGAAATATTACACGATTTTCACAAATACAGTATAGTAACTCATACCTAGGGCATAGTTATAAATCACTTCGTCGTTTTGTATAAATCTATAGCCCTACAACAAGCTAATTAATATCAGTGAATGATTGGTATGAGTGTAGAAGTGTAGTCGTAAAGTCGAAGGTGTAAGCCGATAACTAATACTTTTAGTGAAAAAAGTAATTTCTGTTATCTATGATGTTATGAAATTTTAAACATGGCGTGTCGGTACATTGAAGCTATTAAAAAAAAAAACTTGAACTGGAATAGATTATACAAACGCCGGAGAACACGATGCGTTTTTTTTTTACATTTCTTGTCGGTTTGTTTGGGATTCACGTAAAAATAATGGACCAATTTTGATACGCTTTTCATTGATCAACCGTTAATTTTTAGACTTAAAATCTGCGCTGCTTTTTACCCCGGGAATTTTTCTAGGAATAATTTAAAATTGCCAGATTGGAAAAATTTCGAAATCCAATGCGATTATTTCGCTGATATCGATAGCAAATTTTATGTAATAAAATGTATGATGTTTTTTATTCCGGAAATACCACGAGAATTTTCCCGGGAGTGGTTTGAAATTGTTTCGCTACATAATAAATAGCTTATTCCGGCAGTTTTCACTAAAACGACGGCATGTCATAGTAATTCTATAAATAAATAAACTAGGAGTAGAATGAAAAGGATATGACGGAAGTGATGCCTAATTTTAGTTCTGTGAATCTTTATCCTGATTTTAGGTGTGGCATTAAGTCCAGTTCAGATCTAGGGGGCTATTTAATCTAATGAGAATGATGTACCAATAGATGAATTATCACAAAGACATAACTTTATATCACTGATTACTATTAATACCATGGACAAGCTAATGTCATTTCATTTTGTGCCTGTTTGATTATTGCACAAATTCAGCAGACAGTTAAACGGCACACCTGGTGGAAAGGGGTTACCATCGCCTATGGACATGTAACACACCAAATGTGCTGCCGCTCTGTAAAAGCAAGAACCTGGCTACTACTGCCCGAACACAACTCACAAGTTATTATGGTGGCATACCAAGAACAGGGGTGGTAGCTATCCAGACATGGTAAATAACCCACCACCTGGATGTGATTGCTTGGCGCTGATTGCGACAATCCCAATGAATTATAAAGTTACTTATGATATTTTAATCACTTTCATTTAGCATAATTTATAGTACACATATTTAGTCATCGTTAATCTCGTAATTAATTAAAGGATAATCTTGGAAATATATAAATTCAACGAAAAATCACGAATCATTTTAAAAGATTAGTAGTAGTAGTTACTTTGGTTCCTATTTGCAATATTAGTTGTAGAGGGACTCAAGAGACGCTTTAAATTAGCACAAAAATATGCTTATCATTTATAGACAGCAGCCAGTGTAATGATAATAATAGAAATCAGTGCCTTAGGCCTAGCGCGCTTCAACCTGTAGCAAGACCTTGAATTTTAATCCGGTGCGGAATTAATTGCGTGATACGCGCGCTTCCACAGAGTACAGAGGCCTTAAAGTGAATAGTAGACCAATTATAGTAGATTACAGATTTCGTGGAAAAGAAAACCCCGCACTGAAAAATTCTTGGTGCACGCTAGGTCTTAGACCTCGTTTATGTTATGCCCACTTCCACAGCAGCAAACTAGAAAATGACAAGCAAGGCTTGAAAACCGGTAAAAAAGACGAACCAATCACAGCCTGAGTACATAGGAACTTTTTGATCTTGTTCTAACTTTAAACTCAATCGAAAGGTTTTTGGTAACATAAGTTCATTAAATAGATTTTATTGAATGCTTTTTGTTACAACGCTTCCAAAGTGCAGCTATGTGTTACAACAAGTTTTCAGTTGCAAAACTATTTAAATAAGCTTAAAGTGAGAAGAAAACTGAAAATCTATGTACTTAGACTGTAACTGGTTTCTAAGCCCTGGTTGTATTTACATACTTGCGCTGCTACTAACTACCCTGCATGGTGCCGTGGAAATGGGCGTAAAGTAAAGGAGGCGTTAGATCCATTGACGTGTCAGGTGCTATCGCGCGTTCACACTGGCGCACGCGCTTAGCTCGTGGCGCACTGCACGCGGTTCATCCCCGGGTGGTCGTCGTCCTCCTCGTAGGCGCGCGCGTGGTGCGCGCACCGCCGCCGCGTCTCCTGCTCGGGGTCCAACTCCATCAGCTGACACTCCTCGGCCAGTTCCGGGATGTCCACCTGTATGGTGGACAGGATGGACACATGTTACAACGAATTCTAATATCTATATTATAAAATTCTAAACATGCCGTGTCTTTACATTGAAGCTATTTAAAAAAAAACAACTGGAATACACTATATAAAAAAATGGAGAACAATATGCAATTTTTTAGAATTCTTGTTTGTTTGTCTATTTATCTGTTTGTTCAAGATTCACGTATAAACTACTCAGTCGATTTCGATATGGTTTTCGCTGATAGACAGAAAATCTGCACCACTTTTTATCCCGGGAATTCCCTGAGAATTTTTCTGAGAATGATTAAAAAAAAAGCCAAATTGATAAAAATAAATCTGACATTTTTTAATCCGGCGGGGATTGAAGTTATAACCTTTCAATTTTTTAATTGAAAAAAAAAATTAAAATCCTTCCACAAATACATGAAGAAATTGAATAATACACAAATATACAAAAAAATACAGGCAAATTGAGAATCTCCTCCTCCTTTTTTAAAGTCGGTTAAAAATCGCGGTCATTGTGAGTCTCACTCATGTGGAACGTAGCCTTTATTTTACAAGTGACAATAATATAAGAAAAAGCAATTTGGCTTTCTTGTATAACATACATACATAACTTCACGCCAGTTCCCTTGCGGGGTAGGCACGAACAACAGAGCGCCATTTAGGCTTATTCTTACACACCTCACTTGCTTCTTTGACATTCATCACTCTTGTATAACATAACATACTTAAATATAATTTTGATCGCATTAAGGAACTAAAGGCACATTAGCCAGAACATACAACAAGTAATAAGTATATAGTAATATTTTCGAACAAAATATATGTCTTTAAAAACATAAAATATAATAACTGAAACCTAACTCTGAAAACTTTTAAATCTTATTACTGCTGATCAGAAAGTTAAACTTATATAAGTAAGCGTACTCTAATTTTGGTTTTAAATTTATTGTTGTTAATTAAAATAGAATAAAACTTTTGGTTTTTATTATAATAATAATAAAGGATTTCCAAAGAATATTAATAAGAAAAGTAAAAAATTTTTTTAGTAAGACTTCTAATACTTACGGTAGGCCGCGGTGGCAGACAGTTTTCTAGCGCAGGAATGACTTCAGGCGGAATGCGGCTCGGGAAATTAACTAGGAACTGAATAATCAATTGACCCTTTTCAAATGGGTTTTTGTACATAGGCATACCTGAAATAATAAATCGTGATATTTAATTTTACCTTTGATATTGCAAAATCCATTTTTTTTAATAGTGTAGCCACATTGTTTATTTAAGCTGAGTGACATTTTGTCAAAGTAAAACACAACAGATACAAACCAGATCTAACCTAATTCCTAGATATACATACACAATGTTGTAACTATTACTCATTCATTTTTATTTTAGAAATAATCGAATCTATGTACAAATAAAAAATAATTAAGTATTGTAATTATTATTTTAATATTTTTTACTAATTATTCTATAGTAAACGTATCATTCGTATCGTTTCGTTTTACATAGATGTAGCAATGGGTTTAATCCGTTATTTGTGATGCGATATTGTTTTTAGTTAGTTAATGATATTAAATACTCACAGTACACTATTTTTATTGCTATAAACAAGATGCATTTGGCAACAGTTAATCTACATACAACATTATTCCAGATGGAGCCCCTTTAAATAAGCATGTGTCGAAATTTTGACATGCCTATATTTATAAACTATCATTTTTACATAATCAGTGGCACAGTCAGATAGATTCTGAATGAAATTAAAACAGACTAAAGATAGTGTTAAAGTTTAAACACTCACCTTCATTCAACACACACTTGACTTCACCATGCTTAGTAACCTCTCCTGGCAAAACAGTTATCACAATATCTCTGTCATCTAAAGTTCTTATCACTTTTTGGAATCCACAGAGAGCCTCCACAAGCTCAATGTTAAGACGTATTATGAGATCATTCCCAGCACGTTTAAATACCTAGTGAGAAAGGTAAGCTTAAGACAGGGATCATACATACAGACCATTTTCTTTTTTAAGTATCTATCTATCTTTGAATATTAATATTTTAATATTTTTTTTGCAGGAGATCAGCAGACAGGCAGACGGCCCACTTGATGGAAAGCAGTTACCATCGCCTATGGACCTTTGCAACACCAAAGTTGCTAAAAATGCACTGCTGATCTCTTAAGGGAAACTGGAACCTGGTCACTAATGTCGGAACACAACTCAAGGTTGTTATGGCGACATACTTTAGACCAGGGATGGTAGCCATCCAGTCGGACAAATGCCCTACCACCTGTCTGTGGGTTGTTAAGTCGCCTCTTACGACAGGCCGCCCGGCCGCAGGAAATTGTATTCTTTCTCTGTTCCTGCACGGATACATAAAAACATAAAATAATGCATTGGTAACATTTTAATAACACAAAATCTTTTGTAATCGCAGCAATGCTATGTGCTTATAATTATAATATGCATATTTAAAAAATTACCATGTGGTGACTATCAATGGAAATATCGTGATGAAACTTGCACTAATTAGCAGTTTATGAAACCTAACAATATATGTTTAACAAATGTGGTGGATAACAAGTCTGTTCCTCTAAAAATGCGATGGCCTGAACCCAACACTGGTACATTCGGAGGTTAATAGCATTTTTCTACCATTTGTAGTAGTGTGTTCTGAGGAACTGTTCAGAATGGTGCTATCAATGTTCTTTTATCACCAGATCATCAACTGGATGTTCACGCGCGTCCCCAGTTCTTTGAGTCCATTATACTTTTGTAGGAAAGTTAAAGGTACCTTTGGAATTTGGAAGGAATATCCAGCTGAGGATCATCTATGGAGTGCTACAATCTAAGGGGTTGTTTTTTTTTTCAAAAGGTGTCATAAGATCCGCTCCAGTAACACTACAGTCCATCAGGTGTCAGGTTTATCTGCTTTAATTAGTTGTATATTCTAGGAAAAAAAAACTCATTGCTTACTTCATTTTCCTTTTCATCCAATACAATAACAAGGTCACCGGGTTCAAGTTCCGGCTCTTGGTCGCCTTCACCACTGAACACAATCTTCTGACCATCAGTCATGCCTTTGTCCACGTGCACTTCGAGAATCTTGCGGTCCCGCACTGTTTTACGTCCCTAACATTGATAAATATATTTAATAAAATTCACCTGCTAGCGAGAACAACTGTCATAATGAAAATATTATGACATGGTACATTTTTAAAACGACACTTGCAAAAATGTGATGATGTATGGAAAGTTGCCTGTAATAAATCTTCCATGATACAGAGAACAGCAATAAAAAGAATTATATATAATCGTGAAATGGGTTGAAGTGCAAATAAAATGTTTTAAAACTATAGGAAATTGTTGTTAAAATTAAACCTACAGCTACTGTATACATCTACATTATACCATTATAAATTAGTTGAAATTTGTTTTAATTAAAGTAGTAGTATCTGCCTGCGATTCATCTATGTCAGATGGATATCCAAAATCAATTGTCTTGCAAATATTTCAAGTAGAAAGATACTAAGGGTCCCAAAGTCCATTAGGTTTTTTAGTATAAAAAAACATGAAAGCCAAAAATTGTTTTAAAAACCCGAGATAAATAATGTTACTAAAGGCAATAGATACAGAAAGCATCACAGGAAGCAAGTCATAAAATGATGTAGCACTTTGAGACAACTGCGATAAAATTCATCTAGTAGTTTACATTTTAGGAAGTCCCAGGAAATATCACAGTCCTGACATAGTCTGGTACAAGGAATGTCATGTGCAAATCATGCAGTAATAATATTCATGTTACTTTTAGTCATGATTCACAGGAAAATTCTGAGATTTTTCAGGAACAAAAATAATGAATTAAGTCAATTATGTGGGGAAATCGACACAGTAGTTTTTATGTGAAAAATCTAAACGAGCAAACAAATCTGTCGTTTTTTAAATTGCTTCAATAAACAACCTGGCACTTGACATTTTTTTTATATTGTAAATGTGTATAGTGGATGGATGCAGAAGTCGTGGAAGGCCACGACACACCTTCCATGATCAAATTGATCGTGTACTAGCAGAAGGTGATGTCAGGAGCCTTAAGAACAGACGAGCGTGCATGACAAGAGTTATGAATGTCAAAGAGGCAAGTGAGGTATGTACGAATAAGCCTAAATGGCACTCTGTTGTTCGTGCCTACCCCGCAAGGGAACTGGCGTGAAGTTATGTATGTATGTATGTATGTAAATGTGTATAGAGTGCAAAAAAATAATGCAGTAAATTTAACCAAAAACTCACCTGGCAAACTTTGCACCGATCCTTAGGATCAATGATCTCTCGCTGACCACGACATTCACTGCACACAGTCTGTATCTGCTGTATCATACCTGGGGCAAACTGCTGGATTTGGACTTGCATACCTGTGCCACGGCAAGTGGGACATGTTTGGACTGCTCCCTGCAAATATACACAATAAATGTGTTTTCTTTCATTTTAAACATGGCTCCAAGGGCCCAATACTGCTATGACTATTTCATGAAAATATCCGGACACTATCTTCTGAACAGCATAATTGCCGATTTCAGTATTCTGTTAAGGGCACACTATCTTTATAAATATTTATAAGCGAAAATTATGAAATAAATGTTTGAATTTTTTTGTTAGCTTTCAATATTCATATTGGCTAACACCTTTTCTGATAATGGTAATATCAATCTATTATTGTACTATTGTTCTGCCGCGACAATATTGAGTAGATATTGAGGATTTAGTAGATTTTTTTTCACAATATAGGAATACTACTTTGAATATCTTCCCAATGCCAGTATACTTGAAATAGCAGAATTGGGCCCCAGACGGTATGTTGGGCTTGCCCACTATGCATTACTAAAGTAAAATTTTATAATAAAATTCAAGTAAATAGACATTAGACAAATGCCCTGAACTTATTACCACAACCTCCAATAAAGTGAAAATTAGTTTATTTAGTGTAAACAATCAACTTCTTTTGACACCCAAAATTGCATTTTACCAAAGGAGTGAGGTCCAATAAAAACTTTTATTAAATGTCAACATCATTACATAATTATTATGATCCCATAATTGATTACTTTAATACTAATTTTACAACTTTATGCAAGATTAATGTTATATTAAAATAGTGCAGTACTTCAAAAGAAGAAGAGAACAAAGGAGACATATTATTACCAATTAGATGCATTTGAAATTCAGGTATTAATTACCTCAGGTCTTAGAAATAAATGATTTTTAATTTGCTAAAGCTATTAAATTAGTATGTTTTAGTGAAAACCATGGGAAAAAGCCAATTATTATGCACCTGAACACCTACAAACCACTCTTAGAAAAATTCCCAGAATAAAAAGTATCACACACACATTTTAATACACAAAATTTGCTATCGGACAGTGAAAGAAATCACATTGGAATTACAATTTTTTTTGACCTGGTCATTTTAAATCATTTCCATAAAAAATTCTATGGGATTCTCAGGATACAAAGTAGTGCAGATTTTAAGTCAAAGTATTTGCTGTCAATTAGCAGAAACCACATCCAAACCAGTTTGTGTACCGCTTCAGTAGTTGTTTCGATTTTACCATCCTATTCTTTTTTAAATTATGAGTTACGAAATGACCAGTGCTTCTCTAATAGGCTACAAGTCCTAAGTCATCTTTTAAAATACGCGACATGGTTCTAGGTGATATCTTCATCTCCCGAGATAAAATCTTTTGCTTTCGGACAGGATTTCTTTGAATTCTTTTCCTTACTGTTTTGACCACCTTTTTCATATGAACACTACGTGGACAGCCAGATCTTTTACTGTCACAAACAAAGGACCTCCTCTGTTTGTGACAGTAAAAGATCTGGGTCATTGTACCTATTAATAGCCCGGTACACAAACATTTGCCTAATACCAAGCATATGGAGTTTTAAAAATTGCATTTGGCTCCATATCTACTTTGTGTAATGCAATTCGGTTCTCTTTATCGCTCCACTCCATTTTAATATCGCAAAATGTTGTACAATGTATTGGCGCCGAAATGAGAAAACACAATGAACTATCATATAAAAATGACAGGTTCCAAATTCAAATGTAATATTTTGTTTCTTTATAATTGTAACAGTATTTATGGGCAGACTAAGTATATGCACCCGATCAACTTCAAACTTCTCCCGGGAAAATTCCCGCTCGATTCGCGAGATAAAAATATCACACATTTTATTACATTAAATTTGCTATTGATCAGTAAAAAAAAATCACATTGTGGAATTCGTTTTTTTTTTATCTGGCCATTTTAAATAATTCCCGGAAAAACTACCCCGGGATTCCCAAGATTAAAAGTAGCGCAAAGTTTAATTCTAAGAATTAGCTATCGATCAGCGAAAACCGCATCGACATCGGCCCAGTAGTTTTTACGTGAACACGGAACAGACAAAAAGTCTAAAAAAAATTGCATCATGTTTTCCATCATTTATATAGTCTATTCCAGTTGTTTATTTTAATACCTTCAATGTACAGAGAGGGCTTGCTAAATTTTTAAAATATTATAGATAAAGCCTATTATTATATACTGTGGAGACTTACCTTTTTGCCTCCACGGCCTTCACATTTCTCACAGATAACATTCTTCTGAAGTGCCAATTTTCTGACAGCACCTCTATACAGCTCTTCTAAAGTAACAGACAGCTGATGAATGACATCTTTGCCTTTACGTTCCCTACCGCGACGTCGGCCACCACTAAATCCACCACCAAAGAACATGTCAAACAAGTCCATTGGTGATGAGAATCCACTGCCTCCAGCACCACCCTCTTTTAATGCTTGCTCTCCACCTAAACAGATTAAAGATCTTTTAGTACCTTGTTACGAGCTACACAGGACTCGAATTAAAATGTCGGACTCAAATTAAAATGTCGTTGGAATTACTATAGAATTTATTCGAACTATACAAACACATATAACATAGGTACAAATATAACTGGATACAACCAGTAACACTACTTGTTACAATCTGCACAATCAATAACACGCGCAAAGTATGTCACTATATCGCTTGTTGAATGTACACGTCTTGCTGGTATCATAATTGTCGCTCGATTGGCTCGCCCCTCCGTCTGGTCATTGTTTTATACTATACTGTATAATAGAACAAAGGACCATGTTCACAGAGTTAATCCGCACACCTGGCAAGCCAGGATTAGTTCAACACTAATGACGGCCATAAAAGAAGTAGAAAAAGAATAGCATGTTTTTCTGAACTACAAATTCTAAACACAAGGTAAACAAAAGAATTCTTCAATCCGGTGGCAATAAAACTGCGTTTTACGACCTGCAGGTGTGCGTATTCCTTTGACGGCATGTAACAATACTTTTATAAGACGAAGATATTATATATTCACAAATCAAATTCTAGGTATGCAGACCAGCAGATGATCACTATATTGCCTCTGTGCTTCAATAATGTGTTAACTTGAAAATTGAAATTTGAGAAATGTTTTTTTGCCCTTCATAGTTACATAGTTCATACATAGTGTTAACTTATATGTAGCAGTTTCTTTGAAAGCCTAAGAAGCATATGCAGTTATAATTTTACCTAGATAGCGAAACTCAAGTTATGTGTTGCTAAATATTGATAATGTGACTTGTTATCACTAAACATGTAGCTACAATTATTTCCTTGGTGAAGACATTTTTAACTTTAACTTATGTCATTTCTTCATAATTTCTAGACTTTATGGTTATGGTTACTCAAAGTATAATCTATTTATGGATTATAAAATACTTTCTTTCATTCAATTAATTCATTATTATCAAATACCTTTACTAGGTATAATACCACAATATCAGATATAACAAAATCCTATAACACAGTGTCAAGAATAACCCTCACAAACTCCAGCTTTATCAGGTTCCTTGACACCATAAAAGTTTAGTTTTCTGGAAGACGAAGGAAATTTACCCCAGAGTTTAGAAAGTATCACTAACCAAGTTTTCCTGTTGCAACTACTTGAGTTTTTTCAAAATGCATGTCAGGCTGCACATTATGATGAAGCATTGCTTACATCTATGAGCTGGGCATTTGTTTACCAGATCACTCTTGATTGCCTCCAATGTGATGTGGTTCATATAAGAAAACTCACATGCTGAAAACCTTCCACAACCACTAAACAAACAGTTTCAGCCTGCTTAATAATCTACTTTTTTTTAGAATAGATAGTGATTCTAGGGACTGTTTAATTTAGTGCCAAGACCTCCACTTAACAAAAACATTACATTAATCATCAACAGAAAGTTCACAATAATTCAATGAGTTACCTTGTTCAACTTCACATCAGTTCTCTCTGTCTAGACTCTAGAGTATTTATTACATTTTCAAGAATGTTCTAGAGAGACCAATTAAAGTTTTCTCACTAGACTATAACAGTTTTTAAAAAGATGTCATAAGTTCAAAATATTGGTGACACACCTGGTGTTGAAATTTTTTTCATCAAGTAGTTAGTCTGCTTAGTTTAAGCAAAAACAAAAATATAGGAGGAAATCTAGGAGTGTATTCTGATTCAACAATGATTTCAACTCACATTGCATTGCATGTACCACTTGAATATATTTGTCAGGGTTAAATTACAATTGTATGTGACAATGAAATTACTAAGTATATCAAAATTAAATGTATAAATACAAATGAAACATCATTTTGCATGAATAATTGACTTGCCTTGATCATAGATTTTTCTTTTGTCTGGATTGGACAGCACCTCATAAGCTTGTGAGATCTGCTTAAATCTCTCCCCTTCATTTGGGTTCTTGTCTGGATGGTATTTTAGAGCTAACTTTCTATATGCTTTTTTCAATTCATCTGTGGTGCAATTGGGTTTCACACCCAAAATATCATAGTAAGTGGTTTCCTTCACCATGGTTGCTTCTGTCTGAAAGCAAATTAGCGATGTTAACTATGTCTAAACATTTCGTAATCACGAGGACAATGGAATTTTCTAGTGTAATCCAGCTACATTCACAATCACATCATCAATTGGCAAATGTACAAAATTGAACATTTATAAAATTCCTACCTGTAAGAAGAAAGATGTTTAGGTATTTCGCCTTTTAAATTTAACAACTCTTAGGGTGTTTCCTAAAATTTAGATAAAGTATCAGAGGCATCAAGGCCACGTTAACGTAATTAGGTTAGAATTATAGAATTTCTATATAATATAGCCAAAGTCGTTAATTCAGGAACAAGACTTGCTAAACGAAAATCCATAAAATTGAAACGCCTCACGTTTTGGGTCAGATATGGCAAAGAACGAATAAAATATCTAAAAACCTTACCTATTTTTATATTTTACACCAAAAATCTTTCAGAATAACTGATTCTAGATATTCAAAGAGCTTTGATAAATAATCTTTAAATTTGAGGAGTTATTTTTTCGTCGACAATTTGAGTCGAAACAAATCTAGAACAATTTATTAGCAGACTTCGAACACGACGTTGAGTGACGTTTAGTTTGAGCGAAGCGATGGAAAGGATTTTGCGCGTGCTTGCTATAGAACACACTTTCGAGAATATTCTATACTTTACTTTATGCATCCAAATGTGAAAGCCAATTACACAAATATTTTTTATACCTTTCACACTACATTAAAATTAGTAACTTGTTAGAAGAGTATAGCGATATAGAACAACGGCTCTACAATTCTCAGCTACAATCTATTGCTGATGTTATAAATCTTACGGCCTGGTATTGACGACGTTTACGACAGAGACATATAATGAGAGTATGGTTAAATAAATACACAGTATGTTTTTACGTCTAATCTTTGCCCAGACTTTTATTACTTATTATTTATACTATATGCTCTGTGTTTATTTTCGTATAATTTACTATAACAAATATTATTCTAAGAAGTTATTGGCGGGAACTGAAAGATGTTGGGTTGTACAGTTTTATTTTATAAAATTGTGTAAAATGACTCTAAAATGAACAGTAGTTATAGGATATTGATAGTTTTTGAGTAGTAATTATGTGTTTTTGTGAGAAATGTGAACTGTATAGTGTTAAATGTGGCCTTTCGAGTTGTCACAAGAACTCCGTTGAATGGTGTCAGTTGATAACCTACACAGTTCAGCTGAGCTATACATAGGCATAAGAAAATGAAGGAACTATATTGCAATCTAAGATCTGGCTTAAAGGCCTAGCTGCCAAGCCATAAACCTAAATAAATAATCATTCTAAATTTTGTATTGGCATTTTTCGGAAAATTAGTACTTAAAGCTAATTAAAAAAATAGTTAATTAATGTTTGTTCACAAAATAACCCCTGTGATATTGTCATCCACATCGTTAACCGATTAATGGTAGTCGAATAAAATCGAAAACTGACAAGAATACAAGAGGCCTTAAACGCCTTTCGTTATAGGTTTTTGTCCGATCCGCTCGAAAGAATCAGTCACAGAGTACATTAATATAATAGGAGAGTCAGTTAAATTTTAGATAGATGAAAGAAAAAAAAACAACGATTTATTTAAAGTTCCATAATATCCCTATTAATATTATTAAATGCGAAAGCTTAGATCATATAAACGTCCATATCTCAATGTGCGAAAGTAACTCTGTCTGTCTGTTCACAGAAAAACTACTGAATCGATTTGGCTGAAACTCAGTATAATGTATAATTATATATATTTGATGCCGAGGATGAACATAGGATAATTTTTATCCCGAAAAATGGGATAGTTTCCGGGATAAAAATATATTTGTCTTTCTGTTTGTTATCCTTTTATGGAAAGACTATTGGACCGATGTGTCTGAAACTCGGTACATATGTAATTTTAATATCGAAGGTGGCCAAGGGATACTTTTTATTCCGGATAATGGGATAGATTTATGTAAAGGTTATCCCGGAAATTAGGATAGATGTTGTGATTTTGTCCATTTCGTCTACTTAGTCCACATGGTCCACTGGGTTCACTTGGTCCACTTGGTCCATTTGATCCACTTGGTTCATGTTATCTATCATGTTTTGTTATTTTTGTCAAGTTTTGTCATTTATGTAGTTTACAGATAGGCGGGGGATGGTATAGTTTGTGATATAAAATGAAGTGAATGTTCCGGGGGCAAATACATCATAAAAATTAATACGATGTAACCTTTACCGCCTGCTCTTTAAATAAGAGATACGCACCAGAGGCTTACCCGCGGCGTAGCCGCGGGGTAAACTCTATAATACAGAAATAAATGGAACATATAGAGAAAAAATTATTTAAATATAGCAACAAAAAAACAAGCAAAAATAATTCTAAAACGAAAAGGAACGACGAAGCACGTTTGAGAGTAAAGCTGTGTTCATATTGTTCATAAGTCGCGACTGACGGACGTTGCTGAAGGGCGCGGCTTACAACATATATGGATAAGGAAAGTATATTGAAGGGTGCATAATATAAGTCGTAAATCCTGGACGTTACCTTGAGCTTTCGGACATCCTAAAGCAACCTGGAGAGTGTTACGGTTCTGGTGTGCAAATTATTCAGACGCGTCCTTTTATGGACACTTTAGCCCTATGTTTACAGTTTAGCCATAATGCTTTCGCCATTAATTTGCCAAATGGTTAATGGTTGTTGATTAAAATCGGTACCGACCAGTTGACGGTTTACTCGTCTAACTTCCATTGGGGAGTAATCGAAACCTTTACCAAAAAAACCGGATAATGCACTATCATTAGCCGGAAATAGTTTTTGTAATTCAGTTGGTTACTCACCGCTAGTAAAAATGATATACTTGGTGAAGACGGCAGTTTTTTTAACCATTTTAAAAACTTAAACTGTCATTTGTTTTTGACAATCAATGATTGATTTTGACATTGACATTTTACTGCTGCTGTTGCGTGCTGCTGATAACATTTTTTGTGATAAGAATTTAAGGTCAGAACCAGATTGTAGATTCTGTTATACGCGTGCCTGTAGTCAGTAGTCATATTGCATTACAAATAAAGGAGCTACACACGCCACATAAATTACTACTGCAGAAGAAAATTTCTCGGGTGCATAATATCGTAACTGAAATTGCAATGGCGGAAAATCAAATAAAAAACAAAGTTTGCATTATCGGCTCTGGAAATTGGTAAGTTAAATTAGCACTTCTATAAATAAAATATTCCTTTCACTAGTTTGGTTTGGAATTCAACATGTATTTCTTGAATTTTTGGTACATGCTAGTTTTGTTGTTTCGCCAAGCGATGACATAATATCTAGTCAGTTTTTTAAAATCTGTTCAAATCTAAATTAATTTATTCTTTTCGAATAAACAAGGTTCTGTGGATTTTTCTTAGCATACCTATATTAGTTAATAATTTAGGGGCTCTGCTATTGCAAAAATTGTTGGTAAAAATGCGGCTCGCCTTTCAAATTTCGAGGACAAGGTTACAATGTGGGTGTATGAAGAAATTATTGAAGGAAAGAAACTTACAGAGATCATCAATGAAACCCATGAGAATGTTAAATACTTACCAGGCCACAAATTGCCATCCAATGTTGTGAGTATACATACTATAATTTTAGTCATACCTAATTGTTTAATTGTGTTAAAAAGTAAATTGTTTGGCATAAAATATGCTTAATATAATATTCATATAAAATACAATATATCTCTTTTCCACCAGATAAAAGATATAAAAAGTTAAATTTGTGAAAAGAAACTGCACCTTGTAGTAGAAAGCATGTGGATATCACATGTGCGATTGATGTGTGTATTCTATTTTTAATGCTAGTTCCTCATTGAAGTTGCTTCATTGCCAATGTTGTTGTTCACAGTCAATTATATAATAATGATTATCAGCACTCTGCCAGTGCTAATAGTACTTATATGTACTATAATATATGTAATGTAGTTTATCTTTATATAAGGTAGACGTAAAATTAATTATTGTTTAAATTATTGATAAATATTTTTTAGATTTAATTTTTAAATCAGTTTGATGTGAAATTGTTATTACAAATATTTTATTACAAATTAATATTTTTTATACTTCAGCCAAAATAGCATCACTAAGTTTTAGTTGGTCTTTTTAAATTGAATACATAAAAATTTGTTTTTTGAATAGCTGTTCATTATGGAAGAAACCCATTAGAGATAATATGATAATTGTTTTTTTTTTGTGTCTAAATTAATTTGAGTTGATTGAAACACTACAGCTATGTAGTAAACACATGTTTATTTAAAGATTTATGCAGAATTTGTTTTTCAAATTATTTGATAAAGGTGAGGTTTGATAAAGGTTGTCACGTCAAACTAGTTTGAACATATTATAATTAGCTATGGCTGCTACTTCATTTGCAGAGAATTATATTCATATTTTCTGAAACCTGCAAGACATAAAAACACAAAAACTTCCTGTATTAGTCCCAAAAAGTTTCATTAAAACCCATTATACCATTTTGGAACTTATCCAAGACAAACTCTTCTATTATATTAATGTCCTCTGTGAGACAAACTTTCAGATAGACTGATAGACAAAAATGTTAAAAATATTATCATCATCATCATCATATAAAAATAAATTTAGGTGATTAGTGTTAAATCAAAGACATTTATTTATGTGTAGAACTTATAACACCTCAATGTTTATGGACTTGCCACTAAAACTTCATTATATTTACAGATATCAATCACTAAAATGAGCAATTAAATTATATATGATTCCGTAAAAAGTTTTTCAAGATATAATGCATGCCTATATGATATGTACAGAAAAAACTTTATTCATCAGTTACACCATTACTAATTTTTATCGCGATTTCACATCTCACATATCCTGTCAACTTTTATTTATATTTGTGCTTATATAACAGTTTTTGAAAGAAACAGAGATCACATATAGTGGGGCAAATATGAATGCATCCATTTCTGACAAACAGGCTACAGAAACAAAAAACATGTCCAATGAATGTATCTTATTAATATACACAAGTAGTATATACCTAGTCTTGCCATAAATATTGTAACAAAGATTTTTTTTTTATATTGCAAATAACATTTATAAGTTTTACAGTGTGTTAGTTTAATACATAAATATAAAACAATTTAAAATATAAAAAGCTTATTCGAAGTGGTCTCCGTTGGCTGCAATACAGTCCTTGAGACCAGTTATCAATAGAAGCACACACTCTTTCCATGGGAAAATTCTTTACTGCCAATCGTATGGATTGTTTTAGGGACTCCAAAATATCATGGCATTTAGAGCAAGCCATACTCTCTAAAACTGACCATAAATCATAATCCAGCGGATTAAGACGGGACTAGACGACGGCCAGTCTTCAGTTCTGATGAAGTCCGACACGTTCATTTCCAACCAAGACTGAGTGGATCAAGCTTTATGACCCGGCGCCGAGTCTTGCTGGAAGGACCATTCTTGGTTATTGAACATGGTGTTGTTAAGGGGCTTAACTACCTTCTCAAGAATGGTATCTTGATACACTTGTGCCAATGTTTTGACACCTTTTTCACAAAAATATGGCTCAGTCACTCCTTCATAGCTAACACCCGACCAAACCATCACTGAAGACGGATAATGCCCACGTTGCACTCTGTCGACTAATTGAAAAGCTTTCTTAGAGCTTTGAGCATAAATACGGTCATTTTGTTTGTTAAAATGTTGCTCAATTGTAAAAATTTTCTCATCCGTAAACAAAATTTTTCTGTAACCTCCTTGCATACCGCTTCAATAGTTGTTTCGATTTTACCACCCTATTCTTTCATCTTTTAAAATACGCGACATGGTTCTAGGTGATATCTTCATCTCCCGATAAAATCTTTTGCTTTCGGACAGGATATCTTCGAATTCTTTCCTTTACTGCATTGACCGCGTTTTTCGTACGAACACTACGTGTGCGGCCAGATCTTTTTCTGTCACAAACAGAGGAGGTCCCATTGTACCTATTAATAGCCCGGTACACAAACATTTGACTAATATCAAGAGTATGGAGAGTTTTAAAAATTGCATTTGGCTCCATACCTACTTTGTGTAATGCAATCACAGCAATTCGGTTCTGTTTATCGCTCCACTCCATTTTAATATCACAAAATGTTGCTATTGGCGCTAAAATGAGAAAACACAATGAGCAATCATATAAAAATGTCAGATTCCAAATTCCAATGTAATATTTTGTTTCTTTTTAGTTGTAACAGTATTTATGGCCAGACTAAGCAGGGCTGGGCAAAATACATGGTTTCCTTTAATTGAAATACAAATTACAAAATACTGTCTCGCATGTATTTAAAATACGAAATACAAAATACTTTTAAGTCGGGTATTTGAAATATAAAATACAAAATACAGCATTTCAACTATATGTATTTAAAATACAAATTACAAAATACAAAATACCGTCAGGTGTTAGGTTATGTAAATAAAATACTCACAAAAATCAAATAATAATAATTATTAGGTCCTTGCCTATGAAATTGCCGTTTTTTCTGAAATAAGTTAACCTAATTTTATTATATTTTTTTTATTCTAATCTCCACGGCCTTGAAAATAAGAACATTTCCATCTTGTAGGTACGCGTAGATTTTGGTGGTTCCACCCGGATCTATGCGTACTTATATCGGTCCCATGGCAGGGAATGCACAAGGACTGAAACAGCTCGCTTTTTTGAATACGTACATGAGGTGACCGACAAAGTTTTTGGGCAGTATCCTTTAGCAGAGATAGTCATACTCGAGAATTTTAATGCTCATCACGCTGAGTGGTTGGGTTCCCCCGAGAACTGATCTGCCAGGGAGTACTGCCTACGATTTTGCTCACGTCCATGGATTCACTCAGATGATTAGGGAGTTTATCTGAATACCGGATAGAGTGGATCATGAGCCTTCTTTGCTGGATTTTCTGCTGACCACACACCCGGAGAACTACCAAATCTCCATCAGTGCTCCACTGGGAACCTCTGATCATTGTCTGGTATCTTCGGTGGAGCCCCTTCCTATTCCCGATCGGACTCGTCTCGCTGGACGACGGAAGGTGTGGCGATACAGGTCAGCATATTGGGATGGACTCCGTGAATTCTATGCATCCTTCCCATGGAGGCAGTTATGTTTCTCGTCGGAAGATTCTGATCCGAGCACAGACTCGATCGCCGATGTAGTACTGCAGGGAATAGAATGTTTAATTCCAAACTCAACTGTACCTATCGGTGGTACGAGTAAACCACCATGGTTCGATAAGTCCAGCAGTGAGGCTGTAAAGCTAAAGCAACAGGCTTATCGAGCCTGGACTACAGCGCGGGGTCGTCAGGATCCAAGTTCCTCTGACCTGAAAACGAGATACAATGCCGCCCCCAGGTCCCTCAAAACACAGGTAGCGAGAGCAAATTTCGATCACATAGGCAGAATTGGTGAGCGCCTCTCTAGCTACTCTTCTGGGACTAGAGCTTTTTGGGCCCTCGCCAAAGCTGTTGAAGGAAACTTTTGTCGGGCGTCTCTTCCACCTCTGCGCACAGTGGACGACCGTCTGGTACACGCCGCCAAAAGTCAATCTTCTGGGTGAAATCTTTGCGGCCAATTCAACTCTTGAGACATAGGAGAAACTCCACCTACAATCCCTGAGTGTGAGTCTCGAATGTCGGCGATGCGCTTTACTCAAAAAGCAGTCCGATGTGTTCTCTTCTCCCTCGACGTCAAAAAGTCTTCTGGCCCTGATGGCATTTCTGCCATTGTGCTGCAGACGTGTTTAGTTGAGCGGTCCCCAGCCAGTCCTTGCCCGACTTTTCACTCTCTCTTACTACATGGGTTGTGTCCTCGCATCGTGGAAGATTGCCTATGTTTTTTTGATTGCCCACCTTGTCCCCAAAAAGGGGACGTAACAGACACGACGAATAGGCCTATAGCAATAACCTTTTTGCTCTCAATGGTGATGGAGCGAATTATCAACGCGCAGCTTACGTGTTACCTCGAAGATTCCCAGCTGCTAAATGATCGGCAATACGGCTTCCGCCACGGTCGCTCTGCTCGGGATCTCTTGGTTTACCTAACCCACTGTTGGGTTGAAGCCATTGAGAGCAAAGGGGAAGCACTGGCAGGTAGTCTAGAATTCTAGATATTGCTAAGGCCTTCGACCGGGTCTGGCACAGGGCTCTTCTATCTGAGCGGCCATCGTATGGGATACCCGAAGGGCCTCGCACCTGGCTATCCAGCTTTTTTGATGAGCGCAGCATTCAAGTCGTTGTCGACGGTTGTTGCTCAAGTTTCAAGCCTATCGATGCTGGTGTGCCCCAGGGTTATGTGCTATCGCCAACGTTGTTCATCTTACATATCAATGATATGTTGTCTATTCGCAACATTAATTCCAATGCGGATGACAGCACAGGTGATGCGCGGTACTCTGGTCGAGCAAACGTCCCTCGATCATTTGTGGAGGAAAGTTGGGTTAGACTTGTATCTGAAGTAGAGTATTTCTTTGAGAGAGTCTCTGAATGGGGAAGACAAAACCTTGGCCATTTCAACCCCAAAAAGACATAGGTCTACGTATTCTCTGCCAAAAAACTCCATTCGAGCAATCACTTCAGTTCCAAGAAACTCCCCTTACCACCTCCAAGAGTATTGGGATCCTCAGTGTTGACATCGCGATCGATGTTCAGGGGCCATCTTGAAGGCAAGGCAAAACTTGCCTCTAAGAAGCTAGGAATGTTAAACCGGTCCAAGCAGTACTTCACACCACGGCAATGCTTTGTGCTTTATAAAATCCAGGTGAGCCCGCATATGGAGTACTGCTCACACTTTTGGGCTGGAGCACCTGGCTACCAACTCGATCCTCTAGACTGTATTCAACGTCGAGCCGTTCGCGTTGTTGATGATCCCATACTCACTCACAGACGGTCTAGATACGCTTGGCCTTATGAAAGACTTCGCTTCTCTCTGCGTATTCTACTGACTGTATAACAGGTAGTATTCGGAAGAACTGTATAGAATGGTGTATTCGTCCTCTTTCGACCATCGAACCGCTCGCCATGTGTTAGGATTTCACCCCCACTTCCTTAAGCCACTTCGCTCATGTACGCAACGGTTCTGTAGAACCTTATTCTTGGATACCGTGGGGATTTGGAATGAGCTCCCAGCCGAGGTTTTTCCACAGCGCTACGATATGGAGTTTTTCAAAAAGGGTGTCATAAAATTTCTTCGAGGCCGGCAGCGGGTTGATGAAATCTCTGGTGTTGCAAATGTCCATAAGCGACAGTAACCGCTATCCATCAGGTGGGCAGTCAGCCTGTCTGCTGTACTCCAGCTATAAAAAAAGGTCGAAATTTCCAGAATGGAAGCGGGAAAACCAATAACAAATGGTGCGTTCATTGTAGTGTTCGCTCATAAAGGTCGTTGATGTTGCTTGTCGCTCTTGCCGCGTTGCTGCCACGACGGTACTCTTATTCCATAATTATTCGAATTTTTAACTATCCATGATGGCGAAAAAAATTCAAATGCGAAGAAAACATAACGCTTATCAATAAATAAATGAGTATTTAAAAAAAAAAATCATGTTTTCAAAGTAAAATTAATTTAGAATTATATATATCTTAGCCAAACAAAAATATTTATTTAAAATGGCCAGTACTGCAGAACGTACCTAATATTTAGCGGTCACCGTTTTGCTTATGAAAGCTATCGAGCGCTATTTTCTGAAGAACACACCCATCAATAAGGTAGCTAAATGTATTTTATGAAATGTATTTTGCAAACATAAGTATTTGAAATACTAATTACAAAATACCTCAGCGTCAGGTATTTGAAATACTAATTACAAATTACATTTTTAAGAAGTAATTGAAATACAAATACAAAATACGTATTTGTATTTCAATTACGTATTTCAATTACAAGTATTTCAAATACTGCCCAACCCTGAGACTAAGTATATATCGCACCCTTAGTATTATATTGACTTAATTAAAAATATCAAGTTCTTAAATTTTATACCTTATTTTTATGTATTAGATATCAAAATCGTATTACTCAAAATTTTGATTTAGGTCTATATAATTTTAAGGGTGCGATGTATTAGACTGGGCTAAAAAAACGACTTGTCTCAGAACTCCCAAATCCCAAAAGGAAATTTGTAATTTATGTAAAATTAAGTACCCAGATTTTTTTTTATAAATATTCTTATGGGAAGTCTAATGCTCTACAAAAAAGTATCTTAACATTTTTGGCTAAATTGACTCCTTCAAAAGTTATTTGCAATTTCTTAAAAGAAATTGCTTCAAATTTAATCCTGAATTAGATTTCCCATAAGAATTCTTTTTCTATCGTTTTTTTTGGCTACTGACTTTAACATGAATTACAAAATTGAAAGATATTTAAAAAAAAAGTCGATTTTTTGGCCCAATCTAATATATATATATAGTATACAGAATGAACTATATAATCAAAAGTATCTTACTTATAAATAGTGTGTTATTAATTTAGAATGCTATTTACTCTACACCTATTTTGGTTATCATAAATTTGGATTCACATACAAATTTTTTTAAATGTGTTTTATTTGCTGTAGAGGTAGCATTTCATATTAAGGGAAAGTTTTTATTTTACAAGTCATATGAAATATAATGTATACTTTGTTTATAAACATAATTTGTTTTAAAGTATGAGTTCAAAGTTTGAAGCTAAGGCTAACTTTAGACGACATGTTAAAATACTTTCAGTGAATATTGTATTTAATGTTCAATTTTAGCTTGTGAAATGAAATGTGTAAAATGTTAATCCACTAGCTAATTAAACATATTGTCTACAATTTTATAAATTCATACTAATGGATATTCTATAGAATATCGAAAAATTCAAAATGGTAATTCCACTGACGTAGGATTATAATTTGTTTGCATATGTGATGAATAAAATATCGCAGCCTTTTATGGGTTATCTTCGACTCGGGTGGGCATAGCGTTTCTTCGGGTGCTATTATCACTTTAACTTGGCGAATCCCAAACGACCCAAACGCTAAAGGCTGATTTACATTGATCCAGCTGCTGACTTCAAACGAAGCCAGTGAAGGTGCCGAGTGCCGTGATCTGACTTCTGCCGTTTAGGTGAAGTCATTTTTGATTGTTTATTTACGGTATACACACGTTACCGAAGTCATTAGCGAAATATATAATATTATTACAATAAATGAGTTCTTGAGAACTGCAGAATTTCAACGATTAAATTATTTGATTCGAAAATTTTGTTATCTGCTGTTAGAAGAGTTAATTATTTGATTCAAAGATAAGTATCAAATTTAGAATTACCGTAAAAAAGATATATTAATTTGCTGTATTAAAAATCATTCTTATTTATGATTCTACTTGCTCCAAAACGAGTATAAACTGAATCTTTGGAGCTAGTATACTCTGCTACATGTATCTACTTATAAAATAACAAAATTTAGTGCTTACTGAAAGTGCGATTGTGTATACACGAGTTCAGTTCCGTTGGCGCGGGTTCCTGAAGGAGAGGACTGACTTTAAAATATTCAATCGGGAATTTTGAAACCAGCATTGACTTGGTAGCGCCGTACTGATTTTAAAACCATGACACATGACGCCAGTATGAATCCAGCACTGGCTTCCTTCGAATTTGAAGTTAATAGCTGTATATTGAATCAGATACATCGGTAAATAAAGCTTTAATTCCAGTACGATATCTAGTCCTCGAGTGGATTTCCCCTTGTCAAAAAATAAAAACGACCATGCCAGAGCAATTAAAAATATAGAGTATTACCACTTTAAAATAGGTGAATAATTTTAACTTCTTTTTTTAATGGAATGTTCATCAATATGGTATGTATTTTTACATAGGTTGCTATACCAGATGTAGTGGATGCAGCTAAGGATGCCGACCTACTCATATTCGTAGTACCTCACCAATTCGTCAGAACAATTTGCTCCACTTTACTCGGTAAAATTAAGCCCACGGCCGCTGCACTATCGTTGATCAAGGTAAGTTAAGAAAAAGATTATTCTCTTATTATATCTCGGTTGATGCATTCTGCAGTTATTTTAGAAACCTTGCTGCCATAATGATGTAATGCTCGATGTCTGTTAAATAATTCAATCCATTTTTTTTAAATTAACTATACTAGAGTTTAAATTTTTTTATGTTAGTGCTATTTGCCCCCGGTAGATTAACTTAATTTTATATCTCATCTCCCGGGATGAAAAGTTACAAAATTACACCAAAACTGATCCACTGTACAGCATCAGTTTTTCCGTGAAAGCGTCACAGACAGACAGAATTACTTTCGCATTTATAATATTAATAGGGATTTAAGAATCTTAATTTTGTTCCGATTTAGTTTTGTTTTCTATTGTACTCTATTTTTGGGATCTCTTTTTAAGTGTTTAGGTACCTACTGTGGTACCTAATTACTTTATTGAATAGTAGAATAGTCACTGTGATAGTTAACTATGACGACAGGGCTTCGACATCGCTGAAGGAGGTGGCATTGATTTAATTTCACACATTATCACAAGATGCCTGAAGATTCCATGCGCCGTACTTATGGGTGCAAACATTGCATCAGAGGTAAGATATTTCGTAATCACTGTTAATTATGTAAGGTTATTATTGACTCAAGTGTTTATAATGTATAGATAATTTTACGTATATGTATTTTTGGGTTACTGTTCAAATATTAATATATGTACGATTAATGTTATTGAGTCGAATTTAACAACACACAACCACTTTAAAATGTTCTCCGATAAGGTTATCGTAAATTATTTACGTTGTTCAGTCGTTCTGCAGAACCTATTATCTTTCCTTAATAACGTTTAACGCCAATTTTCTAAACAAAGGTGTAGGACGGTTGTGGTTTAATTCCTTTTTTATGCAGGAAATGATATATTCTTGGAAATAAAATATTGTATACCAAAGCCATTTTGTTACATTTTAATCATCTTATACTCTACTGTGTTGCTTGCTAAAAATATTTTACTAATTTGGTATTCATGGGTTGCTTCTCTATGTCACGACACTTTTTAGTTAGGCTTATTTAAGAGTTCCCATGAGATACAGTTAAATGAACGCAAAGACGTATAGGTTATGGGTAGGGTAATACAAACTTCTTTTGTTTGACTTTTTCTTTCTCACCATTCTATTCTAGCACAACTCATTTCTTACTGTCATATTTATGCCTCATGCATTTTCATCTATTGTTATGTTGATGTTCTGAACTCATCATCAATCTTTCAGTTACATACCCTTTTCGTTCCATGTTATCTGCATGGTGTCAACTTACTATACAGTGTATATATATATGTAGTTTTTTTATAATTTAATTTATTTAGGGGCTTTAGTGATGATGTCACCATGCCAGCCCTATCTTACCCTAATCATATAATTTCACAAAATTGATATTAATGTTTATACCATATGTATGTAGTTAAATACATTTTTATTTAGCACTAGTATATATAGGTGGCGGAAGAGAAGTTCTGCGAAACTACAATCGGTTGCCGGGACGTTATGCTTGCACCGATGATGCGCGACATAATTCAGACCGACTACTTCAGGGTAGTTGTGGTTGACGATGAAGACGCAGTGGAAATCTGCGGAGCTCTTAAGGTAAATAATTATACTCTTATTATTCTTACCTATTTAGCATACTTGATTATATAATACGGAAAATCTTAGATATAAAAAAGCATGCGTATTAAATACCTTGCTATTATTTTACTTTTGGAATTTTGTGATGGAAATAATGATGATTACCAATGTTTAAACAATAAACGTTGACTCGTTAGAATTATGACTTCATAACGCAGTACATCCATTCAAAATGAGGTTGTGACCGTTAGTGTGATGATAAGAAGTAACCGTTGATTTGATTTTACTAATTAGGTAGCCCATTTATTAGGGTAAGATGGAGGAATAGCGATCACTTAAGCAATACCGAAATATTTTCTTATTTTAAGGACTTAGGGTAAAACTACATGACTGATTACATAGCTTATTTAGTGGTCTTAGGATAAATAAGATATATATTATAAATCTATTAAACGTCTCTTATATTTCAATCATTTTTTAAAACCCTTAGTTGACTGTCATTACCCGCACGTTGCGGTTAATGGCGGTCAATTATTGGAGTAATACCAGTCATTTAAAATGACTCAATCCTTAATAAAAATTACATGTTAAGACGCCTAAGAACTCTCTGTTTGCTCTCACAATAATCGCATAGATAATTCTCAGGGGAATCGGCACCACTGCAATCTTCATGAGCCCACCGCCCACAACCTCGACATCTATACCACATTTCGTTCTTTCCGAAGTCTTTACAGATTGAACATGTTTCTTCTTTATTTTCAGTAGAAATGTCATCGTCATCACAAATATTTTCCACATCCTGTTCCTCTGTTGTGTTCGACGTAAGAGACTTTAATTGGGGTTTCTTTCGCTTGAAAAACAAAACTTCTTCATCTGAATACGAATCATTTTCAGTGGATTTTATATCCATGCTGTCTTCTCCTGATTCCAATGCAAATCTTTTTCTTTTAAGTTATCTTGTTAGCTTTTGTACTGGTTTTTTGGTTGATTTTTTTGTTCATATTTTTAGTAACTTTTTGGCTTGATTTTAACTGGTTTTGCTCTGTCTTTTTTAGCTTGTTTTCTAGTATTTTTTTCATAGGTGTTGCTGTCAAAACAGCAGAATGCTGTTTAGTGTTTGTTTTTGGAAGTGGCAATGGAGATAATATAGTTTTACTTGGTGTCACAATTGCAATGTTCTCGTCTGAAAGTCGATTTGTAATTTCAGATAGATTTACAGTAGTTTGAACTACAGCACTAGTACCAGGCAGACTATTGATCTCAGGTGCCTTTTACTGCTTGATCTTGTTCCACAGTGTTGTTTCGGTCCAAGGAAATATGTTTGATAGATGAATCCATTACAGTGAAAGAGTCCTTACTCGTATCTAATAGATAACTCGAAGCCAAATAGTCTTCCTCTCCAAAAATATGTGGATTAATTGGGAAAATTCCAGATGCCTTAAATCCAGACACCCCTTTTTGTATTGTCGCCGTGTTACAGTAACCATTGTTAAATATGGCAGCCACATCAAACAGAGTAATTTTTTGCATGTCGTGGCTTTTTATGAATAAATCGCACTCCTTCCTGTAGGCGTTCTTAAGGGTCCAAAAAAGGTGACATCTAGAGGCTGCATTCTGTGTGAGGTATGGGGTGGAATGGAGAGCAGAATTACATAGTTTTCTCTACAGAACATATAAGCTTCGAAAGACGCGTGGCTATAGTTATTATCTAAAATGAGCAGAACAGGTTCATCAGCGGATGGTTTTGCAAATTTTACAAAATGCTTGAGCCATATTACAAACAATTATTCATTCGTCCAGCTATTTTTAGAGCACTAGTAAATGGCTTCAGCTGGACCATCTTTGCACAATTGAGGTGACATTCTCTGTCTTGGATAAATAAACATAGGAGGTATGTATGATCCTGAAGCTGACACTGCATAAATTACAGTTATGTTTTTTCCCCTTTCATAGCTGGTAATTGACCCTACTCTCCGCTGTCCCTTTTCAGCAATGATTGTGCCAGGATCTTCCATGGTGGTAATAACGGTCTCGCCATGTTGTACACTTTAGATCCAGCGAACTGGTGTTTCTGCATAACATCTTCCAAATTTTAGAAGAACAGGGTAACCTCTTCTCTGTTAAATGCTGTCACACGATTAATACTGGTTGCCTCTGGTTGGCGGATAGTTATTGAAGGATTCCTTTTTAAAAAACCATACAACCAATCTTTTCCTGCTACCTCCCGCTCCCTGTTAAAGTTGTGCTTTATATTATATTTCTCAGCATAAATGTAAGCTGCTTTACGAACTTGGACTGGACTCAGTCCATAACAAAGTTTGGCTAGAAGTTTTATATTCTCAGCCATAGCTGTCTCTGCTTATAGTGAAAAAGTAGAATGTCTTCCCAGAGAAGGTCCCCTAATTGGAACATTTTTCTTAATCCGTTCTTGTAGTATAATGAAGGGTATGCCAAACTTTTTCACAGTTGACCGTAGAGAATTGCCAGCACTAACGGCTTCAATAGCCTTTTCTAATTGTTATTTTGTCCATTTCGCTTTCGTCGTGGTTCTTTCTCTATGCCGCGGCATCTAAGTACAGAATAAAATCAAAATGAAATTATGTCAACAAACAAAATAATAGGAAATTGTCTTATAATCTCATGCGGGGAAATACCGGTCAGTGACCATTATTACCCGCTTAGAATGATTGCCATAACCCTAAAATTCAAAAATGGTTTCTTTTATTAACCACTAAAAACGTAAATAACTTTAATAAAATCCAACAAACCTAGAATACACTGATATTATATGCAATTATTAATTTATAGAAAGATATTGATTAGTATAAACCACTTTTAGCTTACCTTTCATCGAAGTTTTACTTTTTTATAACAAAACACGTCCTAACCTTTACACAGCTGTCAAACACACTACGCCGTATTAAAAATGGTGGTGCTTCGTAAATAAGTATACTCAGGCGTATAATAGATGGCGATACTACTAGCGTTAGCGAAATGCTTTTGGAAGTATTAAATTTCGATGTGACCGGCATTACCTGTTGACCGCCTTTCCCCCAATTTACCCTACTAGCTGTGCCCGCCACTATTTTCACGCGCGACACAGAGTTTGTACTCTTGTTCTGAACACGGAAGATATTGAAATGTAATTACAAAAATTTCATATAAAAATGTGTCGATGCCTAAAGTTTTCATTTTAATCCATTATACCCTTTCGAAACCTATTCGAAACAAACTTTTAGATAGACAGAGAAACAAAAATTCAAGCGAAAATCATTTATAAGCAGCCATTGTGTGCTCATCGTAATCCAATTATTTTTATATGATTTAACCACAGTCACTTCATTTATTGGTACAGATACACTTTAAAATTCTGTATTCTAATGATCTTTGTTTTAAAACTTATGCCATACATAAGCAAGGAAAATTTTCAATGAGATCCAATTAGGTTTTCTGATGTTGATTCTTTATAATGAAATCGTACAATTTTCAAATCGTGGTATTTAAGTGAATACCCGTATTTCATTCCAAGAACGTAGATGCTAAAGCTAGCGGCTTGGGAAGTTTGTCGGATCTAATATTCATGTCGTTACAAATTACTCGATGTTGGCGGTAAAGTATCGTGTGGAAACGAACCGTACATGTAGGTTACCGGTGTGTAAAACCTACCAATACACCTTAGATCCTCCCTGATACACTTTCCCTGCCCTTAAAATGGGAAAGTCCAAGCCCAGCAGCAAGACGTTTATGAACTGATATTGTTCTTATGCCATATTTTCTTGTAAATGACAAGATTGAGGAGAAAGTTTATTTTCTGTTTCAAAACAAATAAAAAGATTTTGTGTTTAAGTATGTATTTAAATATAAATAAATATTTAACAATTTCCTCGTGACTGACGTAATTCCCTAACAAATTCTGGGTACAAATTTAGTTATGTGAAGATTTTCAAAAGACTCTTTGAAGGGCTTCATAACATTTTTTAATAAGATTGAAATAGAAACGTGATATGCATAAATGTAATAGGAGATACAATAAAAAAGAATAGCTCATAAGAATTGATTATAATAAAGTGCAGGTATGTATTAAAATCTAAAAGTAAGCCTGTTATTTACAGTAAACAGATTCCGCTCTAGTAACATTGCACGAGCTTTCGGTTCAATAACCTAGGCTTAATGCGATGCACTTTATGGTTTCTTTTTAAATATTACATTTCATGGCTTAACAAGCACATAGTTTGCTTATCTAATTAAAATGTCTTCAGACATTAATGAATGAAATTTCAATTTCATTCATTAATGATTTACATATTATATACATTGTGCTGAATGAAAATGTTACAGTCTTTGGTCAAAATTTATTTGTTTTAGGTCGCAGTTTTATTATGTTGATACTCGAAGTATATTTAAACACTTCATAATATATGTAAAGCAGATAATAGCGATCACAAAGACCTTAGTTGCTCGACCATTTACTTGACCTCTATTAGTAAATGCAAAATGCTTTAATTAATTTATTAGAACCGACGGGATATATTTACACGTTCGTTGCGATTTTAGGAAAACCGAAACCATAAATCATAGAAATTGTAAGGAATTTAAGCTAACTACTAACCCTGTATGCAGTTACAAGTAAATTGGGTGAATTTATAGGCAAGTTAGTGTCAATCCATGTACCTACAGTGAAAGGCTTTCATAGTGAAGACGAAAGTCATCTGTTTTTGCATTTTATTTACGGAACCCTAACAAGAGGTCTAAGTTGTTATTATTTTTTATTGAAGATGCGACTAGAATCGGCCACATCAACAGGTTTACCACTATATATTTACATTAACTAGGATTCTAAAAATAGTCTTACTTGTTTAAACATTTATGTCAAAAGTTAATTGCATTCCTAAACGCTATTGTTTAAAATTAAATCTACAATAGTCGTACTATTTTTTACATAAGCAGACAAACAAATACTGTACATTTACAAGGTTAACAAGTTCGCATGTGTTATTAGTAATTCATGAGGGACGACTCTAGTGCCCAGACACTCAGACCAGAGTAAATAACAAGTTTGTTTACAAAATCTAGTTTTATTACCTAGTTTTCCGTTATGTTTGAGCTGTTTACTAATGAACTGTGTTATATACTATTTAATCACTTGCTTGACCACTGGTAGTTTGACATTACTTGTGTCGGTGGAGCTTATGTCGAATTTTAATCGATAGTAAGGCAAATGAACGGTCAGTAAAATATAAGAACCAGCATAAATGACAATACTCTATTGAACACGATTACTACAAAATGGTAATAACGTTTATTTTTTATTAAATGTTCACTTTTTTTAAGTGTATTAAAACTTTACTATGATTAATAATATAATACTATAATTAATCTTTACCAGTTAAAAAGTGGCTTAAACAATTTTTTAAATCCTGTATACAGGAAGTCACAAAATAAATAATTTTTTTTAGAATATCGTAGCAGTGGGTGCTGGTTTTGTGGATGGATTAGGCTTCGGTGACAACACAAAGGCAGCTGTAATCCGCCTTGGCCTCATGGAAATGATCAAGTTCGTCGATGTGTTCTATCCTGGCAGCAAGTTGAGCACATTCTTCGAGTCTTGCGGAGTGGCTGACCTTATTACGACGTGTTATGGTAAGAACATACTTTTTTTTCAAACTCAATATTTCAGGGTTGTTACAAACGAACGGTGCATACGAAGTACATTCAGACCTGTTTGGAAATTTATGTTTGTTCTAATTTACAGCCTTGAGAATTGATCTACAGATACATATTGTATATTTCCATGACAAGAAGTTACACTTTTTATGGGTATTACATAGAACAGACAGCTCCTAGACACCCAGATCATAGTAAATAACGGAAGGTAACAACATTTATCTTACCCAGATTTGAAACAGGGACCTATTTTCCCGTGAATTAGGCAGCCTAATGTTTAGACTGATCTTAGAGGCCGTCAAACTTGTTTCCATCAAATTCTTACATAATACATTTGTGTTAAACGTTTATCATTAATGTGAAATAATTTATTATTATCATTCTAATTAAGATAGTAGATAGCGTGATAAACAGCGTAAGAATTTCCCGTTTCTTTTTCAATGTAATAAAAATTACCCAAACTGATTAATCTCATAGGTTGTAACGAATGTGCATGATAAAGCAAACAGTACACATATTATTTTTAAATGGCTTCAAATATGAATCTCTCAGGGTCTTGCATTTACCGGGATAAAAAGTTATGTTTTAAACCAAATTCCCTATACATACCAAAGTTCTTGAAATCAGTTCATATATAAGACCACTAGCTGATACTCGCCCGCTTCGCGTGCCGTAAAATCCGTTCTTAGCTGACCTCTACTTGGTGAAAGGAAGGTCCATGTTGAACAAGTCTATAGGTATTATAGTTCCTGAGATATTGTGATGAGTATATACGTGGATTTCAATTATATAATATAATTAATAATTATGATTATAAATAATGATAGGTTGTCCATAAATATTCCACTTCTGGGCTCGAGCCTCTATTTTTAGTGGAACAGATATTATACTCTCCACGTTTATCCACGGCTGAGCGTGTTTGACACATTGGCTATCTCGATGTACAGTTTCATCACTATGTTTTCCTTCATGGACAGCACGTGGTAATTATAACAATACGCACATTAGGTAAAAAAACTAAGTGGCGTATGCTTTCCGGCCAGATTTCCAATCCGCGTCATTTGAGACGCGAGTTTAGAATTTGAGTGCGTTGACCACTAAGCTACTACAGCTTTGACATAGACATAAGACCAATGAACATCAAAATAAATCACTTACATTATTATGTTAATGGTGAGAATGAAACTAGGAATTGGTAACCATGTCCCAAGTATTATTTGAGATTAGATATCGCTAAACGTTAACATATTACGAACATCTATTGCCAATTACGTGTTTCATATCATTCTCTATCGCTATTATTTTTCTATGATTATTGCAATAGCTAGAATAAAATTGAGAAATTATCTGATTGCATTGTGACAGAATGTGTTCTCATAGATAATTTTACTGTCTTCAAAATAAAACACTCGTTTATAGTATCTATTTCCTGCTACTAATTATTATTTACGATTTGTTACGTTTTTCATGAATTAATTAGTTTTCCGAGGTTCTAAATTTTGACCCCCGTTTTTCGAATTTTAGAAGTATTTACAGAATTACATGAAAATCTATTTATATTCCAGCCAATTAAGAGTGAATAAACAAATATTAGAATAAAATAATAACTGCCTATGTCTGTGACCTCTTTTTTTTAATATGAACTGATTGTTATGAACAGCTTAAAACGGTTTTTAAAGTACAAATTCAATGAGAAAATATTAGAATATGCCAGTTTTCACCTGGGAAATGGCGAATTTTTGTCCAAACGATAATAAAGGCCAAATTGCAACGAATGCAAATATAAAACAGATCTTAAATGGGTGGTCATTATCTACACAGTGAAGCAGTATTTCGAGGGGCTGATTTAAATCCTTGTCAGACCTGTACCTTTCAACACGTGTTACTCCAGAACGTGTTCGTAATAATCCAAATTTGAATAAAAAACAACCTTATCCATTTGACCATTTAGAGAATATCTCAAAATTTGATAACAAAAAGTTAATATTTTCTTAAGTTTTCGCGACTTGTATACATAATAAAACTACGTTTTAACGGTTTTAAGCGCGGTAATTTTATTTGATTTAATCAATCAAATAAAATTACCGCGCTTAAAACCGTTAAAACGTAGTTTTATTAACAAAAAGTTAATTGAAATTTATCTATAATATTATAAAATGTTAAACTGCCGTGTCTGTACATTGAAGTTATTAAAAAAAACCAACTGGAATATAGTATATAACGATGGACAACACGATGCATTTTTTTTAGATTTCTTGTCCGTTTCATTTGTTCGGGATTCACGTAAAAACTACTGGGTCCATTTCGATGCGGTTTTCGCTGATAGACGGCTAATTCTTAGAATTCAACTTTGCGTTACTTTTAATCCTGGGAATCGCGCAGGAATTTTTTGGGAATGATTTAAAATGGCCAGATTAAAAATAACCGAATTCCAATATGATTTTTTACTGATTGATAGCAAATTTAATGTAATAAAATGAATGAAATGAATTTTCCCGGGAGCGGTTTGAAGTCGTTCGGTTGCATAAAAATTAGCTTATTTCGTCCGACATAGAATTCACTAAAACGATAGCATACATTCTTTTTTAAATGCTGCGGTACTTTGTGTCACGCAAATCCCGCGGAAATATCAAGTCGAAGCTTGGACGAAGTCGTGGCCGTATACTAGTAAAGTGTAATGACGTTGGTTTGTTACCTACTATACTAATGAATGTAGTTAAAGCTTGTTTAAACTTTGGCCTTGTTATTTACGAACATAATACAACAGCAAAAATAAATTTATTACACGGATTTGTTTTTGATCCTCCTTCTTATCAATATTATTACTTACACTGTTATCAGTAATTGAAGTTTTGATTTGAAATATAGTTACGGCATCAATTTTATCATCAGAATAATTATTTTCATTTATTTTAGAAGACACAAAATTAAATTGTTTACAAATAGCCGTAAACCGAGAGTAATAGTTGAACTTTGGCCTTACTTTAAACTTTAAAATAATTAACTAATCTCAATTAATAAAAGAGTTTTTTGTAAAATTCATTTAACTTCCTATAGTATTTTTGAACTAAGATAACACAACGTAACATATTTCACAATAAAGAAACCCTCTATGTGCAAAACAATCAAACACGGGCAACTTTTAGATAGATACTCCTTAGCGCTTGTAATAATTACAATAACAGGAAGTACTATGATTGAATGGACAAACAGTCTCGTGTTCTGCAGACGTTGTTCAATGTATTTATCCAATTATCTGCTAAACAATTACATACGACTACTACTCTTTGAGTATTAGCGGAAAAATACTCTGCTTTTACATAAGCAAAAACAAGTTATCACGTTTTCCTACACTGTCCTTGCTTTTACGTTTTTATAATTTTTATTAAAAAGAATTGGACAGTAGCGATTTATGGACAGTCTCTACTGTGTTATTGTTATCCCAATTGTACATACATACATACATAACTTCACGCCAGTTCCCTTGCGGGGTAGGCACGAACAACAGAGTGCCATTTAGGCTTATTCTTACACACCTCACTTGCCTCTTTGACATTCATAACTCTTGTCATGCAAGCTCGTCTGTTCTTAAGGCTCCCAATTATGTTATCCCAATTGTATTATACATTTTTATAATAAAAGTTGTGAACGACATGAGAGCCTATAAAACACTTCGGTTCTGTACCCCGGAGGAATATTACATTTTCAGGGACAAAATAATGTGAGGATAAATTGCTTACATTCTCTTAAGTTTTCGCCAGTAGTATACATAATAAAACTACGTTTTACACGCGGTAATTTATTTGATTTTTATTATTCAGATGTTTCAGCCACTTTTCAATAACCGTGATCACGGAAGACAAAGATGTCAAGTGTCAATGAGTATTGTTAGTTTTATTTAGCCCACCGCCAACTAGTTCATTTTAATTATTTAGTTTTAATTTTGTTTATGGTTATTATTAACTCTATGGGGGCTTAATCTAATTTACTACCGCTTCGCACCTTGTTGTGGATTGAAGAGAAGAACAGGCGGAAGAACCTCTTCAGCAAACGGCTGGCTCTAATAATTTTATATAACTTTAAAATGGGTGGAAGGTATTTTTTTTTTAGTGTGACAATGTGCTTACATTGTCGCTTTAGTTGTAAGACTGTTATGACATTGTAATTAAATGAAATAAGTAAGTTGAAATAAAAATAAAAACTATATTTCCTTCTGCAGATTTCTTTGCTTTTTGTGTAGCTATTTACCAAATTTCCTATCCAAGGTCGTTCAAAAAAATAGCCATTAAACCAATTACAATTCTTTACATAATAATATAATTTATTAAACATTTAAATGTTAGTCTAACCTGCTTCGTAGACATACGTAGTGGTAATATCGTTCGAGGGCCTAAAATGAATAGGGAAGCCTAGCCCACCAGTGGTACGTTTATGGGCTGGTATTGTTATGAATGTATTAATCTATAACGCTTAATGTCTGATGTAATATATTAAATTAGACCGTTTCTATTTGGACTGTCTAAGCATTTGACCGCTGCCGCCGGGTGAACTCGTCTATCCAGAAGAACATCGTGACTGTACGTTACTTAGGTACTATAAGTTGCTAAAAATATTGTGGCGATCGAGGGTAGAACTTTCAGGCAGCGTAAACCGGTCTCAAGACTTCTAGAAAGAGGTAGAAAATTGTGGAAAGAAAAGACCAGGACAGATACATGTTAGAAAGGGATAGACAATAAACGAAACTTCTACAATAGAAATTTCGGGACGGAAAAGACAGAGATATATGATGAACGTAAGTTCTAGGTTTATCCGTGCAGGAACGGAGAAAGAATACAATTTCCTGCGGCCCGGCGGCCTGTCGTAAGAGGCGACTAAACAACCCCCAGCCAGGTGGTAGGGTATTTGCTCGACTGGATGGCGACCACCCCTGGTCTAGAGTATGCCGCCATAACAACCTTGTGTTGTGTTCCGGCATTAGTGACCAGGTTCCAGTCTCCTTTAAGAGAGCAGCAGCGCATTTGTAGCACCTTTGGTGTTGCAAATGTCCATAGGCGATGGTCACCGCTTTCCATCAAGTGGGCCGTCTGCCTGTCTGCTGAACTCCTGCAATAAAGAAGAAGGTTAGAAGGTTCGGGAAGGAAAAAACAGTAGTTTCCTATCTATCTATCTGATAGATGTATAGAAAGGGATGGATAGCAAATAAAAGAATAACGAAAAGAAGATCGAAATTATGGGTTCCAGAAGATTCTTCCGGGTATATAAGCAGCGTAAGGCGCGCCTACCGAGCAGTTTCGAGTTGAGTTCAGTTCAAGACAGCGAAGCGACAAGTGCGATACGGAAGAGAAGTTTAATAGAGGACAGTGACGAGTTAAGTGGTGAATTTAGTGACAAGTTTAGTGGACAGTTAAGTGAAGGAGGAGTGTAGCGTAGATCGAGAGACGAACCAGAAGCGAGCTATACGCGGTAATATCGCAGGTGAGCACTGCAGTAGCAGGAGGTGGTCTACGCAATATCGGCGACGGTATTGTGAGTGAGTCACCTTATCGTCGGGTCAGTGCATCGTTAGTCGTGCGTATAGGGGCAAACCTGCGGAGAGGCATCACGTGCGGCTGTGTAAGGCAATAAAAGCGTTACTTAAAAGGACTGGTGTTTCCTTCCAATCCCAAGTGCGTACGTAACAATACAATATGTTATATCCGCGTGTAGGCCCGTGAATGGTTTTTTATATTCTATTATCTATAAAAGCACCAAAATAAAATAGTAAAACAGGCCAGGCTTTTCTTTGAAACCCCGTTTCAGTACAAGAGGTCATAAATCGAACTCGTAGTAAACGTAAATTTCTTGTTTTAATATGATATGTATAGATAAAATATTGTGTACATACATAGAGATATGTAAAGTGAAAAAAAAAACTAAGCGAGTAAAATATCTACTCGGTTGTAAGAAGGATAGCCTATACTTTAATGTGGTCGTAACATACTCTGCTGTATATTTCTCTTTCAGGTGGTAGAAATAGGCGCGTGGCTGAGGCCTTCGTGAAAACTGGTAGATCGATTAAGGAACTCGAAGACGAAATGTTGAATGGTCAAAAGCTACAAGGCCCTATCACCGCCGAAGAGGTGAATCACATGTTGGCGAACAAAAATATGGAAAATAAGTAAGTAATATGTAAAATAAGTAGTAATAGAACATTGACCATGTCTTTGATGAAGTTTAATTCAACATATCACTAGGAATTTGAGAATCTTTAATAAATTCTATATTTATAGTTCAAAGAAGTTAATATGATAATTATAGCTTCTCATTGACTTCTGAAGGTCCAAGTCTTGTGAATACATCTAGGTACCGGTGGATTGAGGGGTTCCTCACGTTGTTGATCTCGATGTGTAGGTTTCAACGTGTTTTCCTTCGTCGCCAGCATGTTGTAATTGTAAAAATAAATATGTACATGCATTATAGGAATGAGATAAGTGCCTCAGCCACTGAGATATTAAGACTCTTAATTACTTAGGTAATTTATTAATGGACACTAATTTGTTATCTGCATCAAATAACCAATGTTGAACGAAAATAGCATTGGCTTGCATCCACGTTGTTAAGGCCGGTTGTATCATTAATTGGAGGATAACAGCGAGATAACTGCATTCAATGTGGCTCGTGAATGTTTATATTTGCATAGCTATAGGTACTCTTAATAAATTGTAAATAGATTGGCATCTCGATAACATTATTGTAATCTACTCAAAACAAAATAGGGCCCACCATGTTTTATTAATGAATTTTACAGCTTCTTTTTCTTTTTTCAATTTTTATGATTAGAAATGAATAAATTAAGGTTTTTGAAAGTGTGTGAACAAAAACAATAGTAAATTTTGCCAATTTTATGGAATTTAGTCAAAATTTACAGTTTTTAGGAAAGTTTACAGAAATTATTGATTTAAGTAAAGTTTGATTTTTATTTTTATTCTTGACTAAATCAATGAGTTTGAAGGTGCTTAATAGCGAGTAGGTCCTCCTCTGTTCCGTATGCACTTTCTGAGTCTATCTGGGACACTTTCAATCAAGTGGGTGATGTTTTCCTCGGGTATTCGCTCCCAACACAATTTTAGGGCGTTTATGAGCTCTTGTCGATTAGTCACATTACTGAAGTTCAATTTGAGGCTTCTTTTCAATCGGTCCCATAAATGTTCAATGGGGTTAAGATCGGGACTCATGGCCGGCCACGGTAAAACCGTAATATTGGCTTCAGAGAGAGCTCTCTGGGTTGTTCGCGCTGTACGTGGGCGAGCATTGTCTTGCATAAAGACGAAGTTTTCACCCACTCTTTGTGAAAATGGGATGACATGGGGCCGAACTATTCGATCGACATACCGGGAGGCAGTTATGGAGCCTTCTTCCAGAATTACCAGCTCAGTTTTACCGAGCAAGCTTATTCCAGCCCACACCATAACATTTGGACCTCCAAAACGATCCGTTTCATGTATGCAAGGTTCTGAAAAACGTTCGCCTTCTCTTCCCACACGCGCACTCGACGATCATCGCTGAAAAACTTCACTTTACTTTCGTCCGTAAAGAGTACATTTCTCCAGTTGTCCATTGTCCACTCCGCATGCTCGCGAGCAAACCTCAAACGTGCTGCACGATGCGCTCTTGTCAATTTTAGACGAATAACACGAGATCTGGAACGTTGTCCGTCTTCATGGAGTCGATTTCGAATGGTTTGATCACTAATTCGTTTGCCAGTCGATTGCCGCAGTCGATTTTGTAAGACGCGGGCGGGAATCGTGCGCTCTCGACGTGCAGTTAATCTGATATACCGGTCTTCCTGGACGGTTGTAGCTCGCGCTCTTCCTGATCCAGGTCTCCTCGCGACACTACCTGTCTCTAAAAAGCGGTCCCACGCATTTCGAATAGCTCTTCGCGACACACCAAGACGTTTTGCCACCGATCTCTGAGATTCTCCCTCCTGAAGCATAAACACTTCTCTTGTTGCGGTTTCCACATCCATATGACGCCGAGAATCAGGCATAATGATCGCGAGTAACACCGAAATCAAGTCAAAAAGAAAAAAGTAGACGTGCGACTATGACACTCAGAATGTGACTGAGGGTACAAGTGACTGAGAATTTGAGTAATAAACGATTTTTGGAGTACTTCTCTTTTTTTGTCTACCTACCATTAAATTTGTGATTTGAAACATTGATAACGTTAGATAAACATGTCAACAATACTCTGAAATATTTAACTTCACAATTTACTGCCTAACAATTTTTTTTACACGAAATTAGAGATTAACTTAGAGTGGGCCCTATTTTGTTTTGAGTAGTTTATATTGTTATGTGTTCTTAGTCAATTTGAATGCAGAGGTATTTACGTATTAGATACTTTCAATGATTTTAGACCTCCTCTCCCTAGATAAAATCAAATATTGCGAGTCCTACCCTCCCGTAATTATAAGATATAAATGTTATACCTTTTTCATGCTATTGGGTACTTCCTATCAGGGTTTAAAATACCGGTATATATGTGGGTATCGTTATGCTATAGTAATTTCAGATAGCGGTAAAAAATAAATATCGTTATTTCTAGCCATTTTATTGGTAAAAAAATATAACGTTAATACTATTTTTATAGATAATTTTACAGTTAAGATTGTCAAACAGTACTGCTAAGAGCGTAATATTTAGAGTTTTGTTTGTCGATTGTTTCGGTAACATGCAGTCGTAATAAAGCCAATTTTAAAAAAATGACAACATAGCTTAAAATAACGTAAAAATTACCAATAAATAAAATGTATATTATATACAAACGATTTTTACATACATACATACATAACTTCACGTCAGTTCCCTTGCGGGGTAGGCACGAACAACCGAGCGCCATTTAGGCTTATTATGTTATAATATAACGTTTAAATAAAAAAAGTTATCAAGTAACGGTAAAAAAATATCCGGTATATTATATGGCAGTATCTTTTTTGTAATTACTGGTAATTACCGTTTTTTTAGGTAATTGATAACGTTTTCAAGCTCTGCTACTTGAAAGTTATGTTTAATCTTAGATTACTCATTTCTAAGAAATATCTATAGAAACAAACTCGCTATAGTAAAAAAAAATAATCTTCAGCTCACTTTGTCAGTAAAAATATTAAAACGTTTAAACGTATGGTTTTAAAAATATGGTTGGATCGTTTTGTTTGCTTATTGCTACATTTACCTAAAAAATTTTTTTGGCTAACGGCCCACCTGATGGAATGTGATTACTGTCGCTTGTAAATATTTGCAACACCAGAAGTAATCCCGGCTTCAAAGCGAGCACTGGAACGTAGCCACTGATGTATGAAGACAAAGTCATTATAGAGGCATACTCTAGACTAGGAGACCATCCCTGGTTTGGTAGCTATCCAGACAGGCATTTGCCCTATCACCAGGCTGTGGATTGTTTTGTCGCCTCTTATAAGACAGGTCGAGATGTTACAAACATAAATGTTATGTAAGCAAATTGAATATTTCAGGTTCCCGTTGTTCACTTCGGTGTTCCGCATATGCCGCGGCGAGCTCAAGCCGTCGGATTTCATCAACTGCATCCGGAGTCACCCCGAGCATATGTAAGACAGATTCCATGCATCCGCTTCCGACTCTTTCTCACATACATATAACACCCCGATTGCACACAAATACACATGCATTTGACGTAACCAATGTATATAAGAAACGTGATCTGGATGGTTAAAATGGCCACCAGAATGTTAAAAGTCTGCTTATTTAATATTTATAATACATAAATACTCATAACATAATTCAAGGTCAGTTCTAAATGTGATATCCGTAAGTGGTCATTTTGCCATAATCAAATTATAAATCTGCTAACTGTTATTATTTTACACATTTGAAATATAAAACCCTCATATTCATAATAGTTAGTTTATAGGCTCTTTAAAAAAGAGTTATTACACACTTGTAAGTTTTTAACAAACCTATAAACTCCATGTAACTATTATGAATAATGGAAAGAATGTGTTACTACTGACGAGATTCAGTAGTATGGGGTATTATAGAAAGGTCGTGAAACTGTTTTTGGGAACATAATACTCCAAAGCACAATTGTATGAACCTATATAAAAGTTAAATAAGAATATGCCTGTATCAAAATTTGGTTACATTTAAATATGTCGTATCTAACCAAACTGCCAAGACAGAATTTAATATTATTATGATTCTGTGAGTGACTATTTTAAACTGGTTGTTTTTCTATTAGAAACAATTAGCTTCCCACGAGGTAGCCCGTCACCTGTTTACCTACTTCGTATTCTATTGATAAGGCTGTTACTGCCTTCGAACGCAGCGCGTAGAACACTGACGAGCAACGCCTTATCAAAAAGAACCGCCCTAAAATCTCCTATAACTATACATACGACTAATCAGGACGGCTGTATTGCGCTCCTTGCAAAAGAACTTTTAAAATCAAATTTGGTTTCGCTAGTCACCTGCGCTCGCACAGCCGGACTTGACAAGGTTCGCTGTTGACGGATACGTCAAGGAGGACTATATACCTACTTCGCAATCAAAGAATTAATAAAAACTATGAATTTTTGATGGTGTTGACATAATGTCTTCTTAAAATATACAATGGTATATCTAACGCAAAGAATTCATAAAAGTCTAACCAGTACTATTAGATATTGATTAAAATTTGAGTATGTCGTTTACAAAGTATTCGTCGTGCAATCGGGGGCGTGTAGCTTATATGTAGAATAGAATAGCCGAGTTACGTTTATGTACGTAGAATAGTGCAAAATAACTTAAATTGTACATAACCATATGTATGTATGTTTATTTTACAGGGTGCTAGTACTTAGATAAGAGATTTGTATTATATGTAAAGTTATGAGAAATGAATTGTATGACTGCACATTTTTAAATGTTATTTTTATGTTGATTTTTAAAATCAATGTTGATACAACATTGGCATGATTTCTAGTCAAGACATGTTATCAAATTGTTATTATTGTTAACAAGTTATGAGTTAATGAAGTATTTCTAATTGCTTTCTTAATTAGTACGCCTGTTTACTGTTTATAATTAAATAGACATATCTATAATAATATTGTTGTTTATTATACTTTTAAATTGTTACGGATATTGTGCAGTCATGAAATTCAAGAGCATGTAGTTGAATATTGTTGTTGTATATTAATAATGGTTTTTATTGTTCTAATACTTACTGTATGTATTATTATTACTTGATACTAATATCGAATAAGTATATTACTTTTATCATTTCTGATGTATTATCTGTCAAATGAGCTAACAAACTTTGCCAGCGCTCATCTCTTATCATATTTAGACTAGTAGCTTCGGTATAAATGACCACGATTCAAGTGGTTGGTGGTGAGATAACGTTTATTGATGTTTTGAACATAGGTGCTAAGTACAAATACATAATATCCTATATATAGAGTATCATATTATTAAGCCACTTTAACTTTTATCTAATCAACAACATCATAGATGTGCACGTGCCCTTTAGTACCATAATTGTTCTTGAAGTGACGAAATCTAAATATGTTGAATAAAAACTTTTGAAATTTGAAACAGTTTTATTGATCTGTTTTTTTCTTTTTCTCCTATTTTGTTTATTTTATCCTGTCTCCTCTTATACTGTATATGTGGGCTTGAACAAAAATAAATAACATATATTGAGTTTTCTAACTCATATTTAATTTTTCAGATTTGCTCCCAAGAATATTAGTATTTATTGAAAACGTTGAAATAACTTATCATTTTATAAGATACTTATTGTTTATATGCCTTGCTTTGTGCATGTTGTTTTTTGGTATTTTATTGTTTATACGACGCTTATTTACATATTAAATGTGTACTGGGAACGGCTGTCTTATTATTACCAAACACCTAACCAATTATCATATTTCTTTTACTTTCATTAACACAGCACAACATAACCACTTAGTAATTTGTTCTCACTAATATTCTAGGAAACAGCCGGCGCCCAAATGTTCACTGTGAACCGAGTGAGATGCCTCTACAGACTGTTATTCATCAACGTGAAAAAATCATTGCGCCTAATGCACACTTACATTAATAGTTGCCGACTTTCTACTATACCACAAACCCACGTAACACTTATTTATTCTTAAATTTTATCTATTATCTTATTTAAGAATAACCGTCTTTCTTTTTTAAATCAGTCTGTCGTGTCTGCTAAAATGAAAAATCGAAGTAAAAGTGCATTTATAATACATTGAAGTAACTTTGAAATTTCACTTCATATTTATAGAACTTAATTGTCAAATACTGATCAGGTATAAACTGAAATAGGATATAATAAACAGTTTTTGTTTAAAAAATACTAGGTAAATATTCAAAATACCGCCGGTGAAGCAGTTCGAAGCCTTAAATATATTGTACTATTGGTTATTTAGTAGCAAGTCGGCATACAAGTCACATTGCACGTGTAACATTAATTTCTTGTTCGGCCGATCGATGTCCTTCAGTGTTGAGCATTTCGTGATAGTTTTTCCTTTTGAACGTAAACATGCAATAATTAAGTTAAAAAACTGCGATGAGGTGTATATGAATAAAGTAAGTATTGCAGTAAATATTTTATATGGATGAATTTCAATAATTTGAACTACTTTTCAACAACTTATGTGCTGTTTAATTTGATTTTATTCTAAGATTTTAGCCACTGCAACAGTTTTGTTTATAAATTTGCATTTATTGTAACTTACGAAAAGGCTTCACGTTACACGATTTTGTATGAAAAGGCGTCTATTACACATTCATTCGTTGTTAAGAGCGGTCAATAAGGTTTAACGTAGAATAAAATCAAATTTAACAGGCTTTTGAATTATTTCCGACATTTCTAAAAAAAAGAATTTATTCGTTTAAAGTCTGTAGCTTTAAACATAAATTTATTGGAATAGCTTTAAATATGAGGAATATATAAACTCTAAAGATATGTAGAGTAGATAACGGGTTCAATTAGTTTCAAAGAATCAGATTTAAATTACTGATATTAAAGTGTATTTTTGGCAAGTTGCAAGCCATTTTATCCTAGTCGTAAATGAATTAATCTAGTACTTGTTAAGTAATAGTGTGCATGAACGTCGAACAGCCACTAATTACAAGCGAGCGCAGTAACCGAAATCGGTTAGAACGAAATGATGATAAAATATAGTACTTAGTCAAAAAATAGAATGTAGCAAACGTTAAAATCGCTAGACAAGAATTATGAGTAAATATATTTTTTAAGTTTAACATTATGAAACACAAGCTTTGTACATAAGCATCGATTTTATTAAATCGGTCTACATAATGGCATGTAGTCTTTTTGTGTTCTCATATCATTTATTTGCCATACTTTATCATGAAAATGGAAAGATATCATTAAATTGAGAAAAACAGAAGCCTTAAGTGAATGATTGGATACTTAATAAGAAAACAACGTGAAATTTTGTTCGGTAGGTTTATAATATTTATTTTTTGCAGGATTCGGATAGTTAGAAAATCCCATTGCTGTATATGCTAAAATTTTTGGGTAAGGTAAGATGAGGCATGGAAGAAGAATACTAGGTTCTGATAATCGCCCAAAACAACAAGTCCTACATTTTTTTTACTATTTGTTTTGATATAGAAAAACACAACTAAACTTTCAACCAATATTGATCATTATTTATGGCTGATATTACACCGTTCACTTGCCTTTCAATTTAGATGAAGCAACTAGTGATTCGTGTAAACATCAAATTGAATTGTTGAATTTCGTTTGAGACTTAAACAAATTCATACAAATTGGTGGAACTGTTTACAATAATTTAGCTAAGGCGAATTTATTGTAGATACACAAAAATTTAAATTATTAATTTTAATTCATATCTGACTGATTTTATCTAAAAATCGGTCAGTAATATAGTCTAGTAATGTATTTTATATCAAAATGTAAGTGCAGAAATATTTGGAATGTTTTCTAGAAATCTGGATTTTAGAGGTTTTTCAGTGTCCTTTTTGTACTGGACGATTGTCTTTCCCAGTATTCTTTTTTATGGTCTAAGGCTTCTGTTTTACCGATATTCATGTATTAATTATTATGTACTTAATACAAAATATGTCACACGTTTTACCACGAATACATTTCTTTTTCAGAATATAAGTTTATTATTCTGGTTTAATTCCTGTCGTTATATATTTTTCACGAATACAATTTTATTCGGCGAATGCTAATTGTTTTCATTGCTTGATCATCTTGCATTTGGACAATAGAAGTAAGTACATCCATAGTTTTTCGTGATTTTTCAAGCATTGCATAAAATAGGTATGTAATTAACGTGGTTGAGTATATAAGGCGATAATGAGCTTTTACTAATTTAAACAATTTTAAAGTTAAAATAAGCCAAATTCCTTTTTAAGTTTCTCTAGTAATATAACTCAAATCTAATACTTTATTGAGTACATCATTATAATGAAATACCTACTTTAATAGAGCAATAATATTCCTTTATCAATTTTGAGACAAAAAATTATTTACGATTGAATCTTTAATAAATATTTTCTCCTTTCAGGGTTAGAGTTGCGGCGAAGTAATTGTTCTTATATTACAAAACAGTTAAATAAGTTTAAACATTTGAACCACCAAAGTTACTTGTAGTTATGATTAGATACTACCCACCGTTACATTCGTGATTCCAAAATAATCTGACCATTCACTTAAATGTATATCACAAATAATCTGTGTTCATATAATAAGCAGACAATAATGTTATGATCGAATGGATTGCACGTTTAAAAATAATCATGAATTACGATAATTTAAGATTTAATAGTAGTTTATCGCCGAAATATATTGCTTGTTTTATTTATATCACCTCATTCATAATAGTTCGAGATTTATAGTCTCATAAAATTTGTTATCAAAAAGTGTTATATATATTTTATACTATATGTATAATTGTATAACATTTTTTTGTTAACTTCTTTTTTAAGGAGGTTATAAACAGAATAAAGGGTTTAGAATTTATATATTATTATAAGTATTTTATTAAAATTAGTATTTAAAGGCGATTTTATTATATATTTCTTTAATATCATTAAGTAAATATGCAGAAATAAGACATTTGTTCTGTGTTTATATATTATATATTATTACTCAGTTTTTCACAACTTCATATACATTTTAGAATTATTTTTTTGTGTCAATAATTAGGTTTTAACACATAAGCTATTTCTCTTATCTATTGGTATATTTTTGATATAACCATTGTAAAAATCTAAAGCAGTTATTTCTCTTTTACCTATTATTCGAAGTGATTTAAAATAAACATATTTTCTGTCTTTACATAAAACTTTTATAGCATTTGTTGTGTGGCAATATTCTATAGAACCAATCGGTTTTTCAACCAGATTACTTTCACTTGTATTATGTAAAAAACATTCAAATAATTTAATCTGTTTATCTTTAAATTTTGTTGTCAATGGGTAAATACCATAGACAGCTCTGTAAAGGTTATACACTCCCTCAGCACTCATTTCTGACCATCGCACCTCACTTATATTTTTATTTATTTTCTTGGCTGAAAATGAAATAAGTTTGTTTTAAGTTATAAGGACTGATTTATCAAACACCAGATAAGTTATTCATAAAATAAAATACAACAAACAAAAATTTTAAAAATACAACTGTGTGAATAAAACGATTGAATTATGTCACATTTAAGTTCAATAAGGTTATAATTTTATTGCTGGATAACTTATATTTGATGATTGACAGATCGGGTCTAAAGTTACATTATACAGTGAAGCTTATAAAATTATACATGAAAGTAAATACTGAATGAATAAACTGTTCTGAAAACGTATGTTTACAATTTAAATTATTGAAAAAAACCTTAAAAACATTGTCTTCTACCTTATCTTTAATTAACAAAGTAATGAATTCAAAGTTGCATTGGAACTTTCAATTAGTCAATGGTCCTATACAGCTGTTTCATCAATAACTTTTACATACATACATAACTTCACGCCAGTTCCCTTGCGGGGTAGGCACGAACAACAGAGCGCCATTTAGGCCCATTCTTACACACCTCACTTGCTTCTTTGACATTCATAACTCTTGTCATGCACACTCGTCTGTTCTTAAGGCTCCTGACATCACCCTCCGCTAGTACACGATCAATTTGATCATGGAAGGTGTGTCGTGGCCTTCCACGACTTCTACATCCATCCACTTTTACATTGTATATCTGTTTAGTCATTCTTTCATCATGCATTCTTTCCACATGCCCGAACCACCGGAGCATTCCTTTCCTTACCTTCACCCCGACACTCTCTTTCAGACCAACTCTCTTTCTTACTTGGGTATTACGAACGCGGTCCGCGAGCGTCACTCCGCAGATTTTGCGCAGTGCTCGCATCTCAACCGCGTTTACTCTACTTTCATGCTCTCTCTTCCATACCCAATAACTTTTATTTTATAATATTACTAGGATATGCCCGCGACTTAGTTCACGCTCGACTTGAACGTCCCGAACAACCACAAATCGCTCCCGAGAAAATTCGCGCGGGATTCCCATGATATAAAATATCACAAACTTTATTACATATTATTTGCTATCGCTCAATGAAAATCAATGAAATCACATTGATAGTCGATTTTTTTAATCTGGCCATTTTGAATCATTCCCTAGAAAATTTTCCGCAGGATAGTATCGCAAATTTTAAGAGAAATTTTCTGTCAATCAGCGATAACCGCATCGAAATCGGCCCAGTAGTTTTTACGAAGAACGCGAACAGACAAATAAAAAAAATTGCTTCGTGTTCTCTATTGTTTCTATATTAGCCTATTTCAGTTGTTTTTTTAAATAGCTTCAATATACAGACACGGCATGTTTAGAATTTTATAATATAGATAAAATTGTAAAAAGGTAGTCTCGTTATTTAGATTTTTGTGTGTCTGTTTGTTCGGGATTAACGTACAAACTACTGGGCCGCTATCGATACTATTTTCGCTAATTGATAGCAAATTCCCAGATTTAAAATCTGCGATATTTATATTCCGGGAGTGGCTTCAAGTTGGTAGGACACTTATAATTTATAACAAACACTGGAATCTAGTCCCAGTGTCACCCAGACCAGACTTAATTATGGAGGATTCATTTTTAGAAACCATACTGTTTTAATGGAACATGCAGGCTATCACCCACTAGAGTTCACTAAACCACACTACAGTAAAATCCCATGAAGAAAATTAATTGCCATTATTATGATTACTATAGTATTTTCTTTAAGTCTAAAAAATGTTTATCTTTAAGCAGTGTGTAAAAAATACTTTTGATTTACTAATAACATAGGTTATCACAAAAATATAATAGGACTGACAACATCTGCACTATAATGGACTTCAAGGGTAAGATGGTGAGTATCCAAGAGAAAATTTTAAAAACCAGGTAGATCTTATATTTAGTAAATTATGATATCAGTGTCATATACCATGGGAAGTCTCAATCTTCTATAATTAAAATTATAAATTTATTAATTTCTTCTCAGTTTCTTAGGTGTATATATCAAATTTATCTAATCTGATAATATCGAAAGCTAAAAAAGACAAAACAAGGAAAGTATTGAGATAAGGAGGCCTAACAAACTGATAAATATAGTAAGTTTCTTAATATTTTCGTAATGAGGGATTATTAGAATAAATATTTGTTTTAGGGCCAATTTTTCAATAATCGAATAAACAATCAGGGTTAATTCGACAGATAATACAAAATTAAATTTTTCAATAGTCATTTAGGCTTTATCCGATAAATTCTTGGACTTCCTGTGAAATAAGTTTATCTGCCGCTTTGAGGGTTAGATAATCGTTATTCAACGGATAATTTCCAAACAATCTTCAATCTATTGCGATTCTGTTCAATTCAATACTAGTTAATAATAAGAAATGTTGTTTATATTGGAATCGCAATAGATCGTGGAACAGGCGTACCGGGGAAATCACGTTAAAAAGAGAAGCGCGCCAAGTATACTACCCCATAGGTGGCATAGCAACATATGCATATTAGGAAGAACACAACATTTTAAACTTTGAAGCGTTATATATGCCTGCGGCACTAATGAGGTTTCTGTGCCACAGTTGAAATGTTTCTAATGTATATGAATGTAAGCATATTGGATAATAAATAAAAAATCAGAAACTGATTCTTAGGATAAAAAATTTAAAGACAATTTTTATAGATAATTGCAGTCTACAATTTTGTCTAACCTATTTTGATAATAAAACGTATCGTTTGGCTGAAAAACGCAAAAGACCCATATTTGCAAACTTAGACCTTAAATAAAAAAAGTTGCAAATGTGGGATCAATAGGGATTTTTACATTTCATTTATAATAATAATCCAAAATTTATTCCAATTTGTAGCTTTATGTGAATTATTGTAAATTTACACCAAATTTTTGGGCTAACTTAACCGGATTAATAGGTGATTTGGCAATTGAAGAAGAAACAAGAGTTTCTGACTGAATGAATCCATCAATCCAGAAGAAAATTAGAATTATATATAAATTCCACACTAGAACAGTCAGAAACAGTCTGTCCTGGTCCAAAATGTGTTTAATAGTATATATTTATATATATTAGGTTGGGGAAAAGTTTCTTCGCATTTTATATAAAAATTCAAAAGGTTTTTTTATAAAGTTTATTTACATTTGACTAAAGTATGTAGGTGCCATTTTGTTAGATAACTTTTTGCCATCTTGTAGGTAGGGACGTGATCCCATTGTTATAAAAATTTTGGGGCTTCTGATCAAAAAACTGCGACAAGTGGTTTTGGCAGTCCTCTCGTAATGTTAACCTGACACTGCCTAAGAAATTCTGCAGAGACGGAAACAGGTGAAAATCTGAAGGTGCAAGGTCAGAACTATACGGCGGATGCATTAACACCTCCCACCGAAACTCTCGTAATTTTTGCTGAGTGGCTAAAGATGTGTGAGGTCTAGCGTTATCATGGTGAAAAACCACACCCCTTCTGTTGATTAATTCCAGCCGCTTTCTCTCAACTTTTTGCTTTGATCTCATCAGCATCACCTTGTTGCGAGTTAACCCGGGTTTCGCCACAGTCTGTGAAGCCTGACCGGCCTTTGACCACGATCTTTTTCGCACGTTCTTGTCGTACGTGATCCACTTTTCATCACCAGTTATCAGCTTCTTCAAAAATGGTTCGGTTTCATTACGGAATTACGGAATTTCATTAAAGAATCACAAACGAGTACACGGTTCTTTAGGTTTCATTCGTGAGCTCATGAGGCACCCAAATATCGAGCTTTTTTGTGTAGCCAGCTTTTTTCAAATGCGCCAAAACCGTTTTGTGGTCAATTCCCAGTTCTCCAGCTACATCGTAACTACTAATATGCCGATCTTGCGCCACTTTTTCAAAAATGGCATCAATTTTGTCCGTAACAGGGCGACCAGGGCGACGTGCATCTTTGATATCAAAATTTCCGGATTGAAAACGCTTAAACCAAATTTGCGCTATTCTCACAGATACTGCATTAGGTACCCTAAATATCACAATTTTTTTTCGCGGCTTGTGTTGCATTGTTACATTTTTGTACTAAAATTTTAAAATGTATCGAATTTCTTCATTAGATTCACTCATTTTAACAATAAAAAAACAACTGAAAATCACACATTTTCCTAATTTGTATTTGGAATTGTCTTCTTTAAAATTAAAACTTTTTAATGATACCAAAACCAGCCAGATGCAAATGGTATAGCCAAAGAGATCTTATTACAAGATCATACATACTATATGCGAAGACTTTTTCCCCAACCTATTATAATATTTGTTTCACCTCCCTGAAGTTAGCATTGTCTCAACCAATCAAATGAATGATCGTATGACTATTTGTCAGTTAAATATTAATTGAAAAATCCATATAGCCATCTCTTGGACAGATAAACATTCCGATAATTTTATTCCTTAGACAGTTATTAAACAATTTATCTAACTTATTGAAAAATTGGCCCTTAATAAACATAATTCTTTATTGAACTATCTGCCTTAATTTTTTGTTATGAATTATAAACTTTATGATGATAATAAGAATTATTGTAAGTTTGTCTATAAATATTATAACTTGATTCCCTTTAGAGTTGCTTTTAAGGCATAAATGGTTTGCAGACTATGGGTTTAGAACCACTAATCTGCTTGAAAGTGATGACACTTGCATGCTGTTAACAGATATCCAGTTACGGAACATATCCATACTATGTGACCCATCCAGGGGGTAAAGAGAGGTCTTTAAAATACCATGCTTGGTCACATCAGAGGCTTAGGTTTTCATCATGAAGTCAATATTGTCTAGTGCTCAAACTTGAACTGCTGACGATGAACCTTAATTTTGTCAGCCTCTGACTGATCCACTTAGAGAAACTACAAGTATGATGCAAGATTGTCATCTAGGTAAGTAGGATGTATCGTAAGCAAAAACTGAATAGATCTACATCAGCAAATAATGACCGGTCAATCATGAGCATCCATTTGGGCAACCCTGCTCTAGGGAAATCCTATGCTTTTTCGTTATATATGCAAATAATGCAGTGTTAAGTGCTTTTTAAACGGCTAAACTATTTCCATTTCTTTATTTTGTCGATGACAGCTCGTGTGGAAACTTGAACGAGCTTCTTTTTTATATTATGTATACATTATTTAATAAAAATATGATGCTTACGCACGTACAATGTCATAGCAGAGTCGGAGAAACTGATAGGGATGGAGCTATCGATAAACGTAACACGATAACAGACCCGGTATTTTTTTACATAGTGTAAGAAACTAAACTATTGCTGGATAATTTTTTACAAATTTCTAAACTAATATTACATTTAATTACAAGATGCTATTATATTATGTTGATTCTTTATTTATGTATTTATGGATGAATCGTCACTGTCACTCGATGAGCTCTCCCCAACATTGATTATAAGTCCCTGTACTTCTATATTATCGAATGCCACATGAATTTCCTAATCCGATGCTATAATGTTCACAATTTTTTCCCAGTGTTCGGCGGTTACTTCCGCACATGCATTTTTTAATAAATCTAACATCTTGTTTGCCGTAAAAGGGAGATGGGTATTGTTTCGAGCGGCGTGTCCTTTGATTTGTGCCCATATTAGTTCTATAGCATTGTACTGGCAATGATACGGCGGAAGTCGAAGAACCCAATGACCACATTCGGCAGCTATTTCGTCGGTAATATATCTTTTAGGGAGGCTTTTTTTCGATTTTAAAATATTCACTAATTGTACCTTTAATAAAGTATTATCCACATTTTCGCTATGACGTTGGAGCCAGTCAATTACCTCTTGTTTTTTATTGGCCTGCATCGGCATTTTATCAATTTGTCTGGAGTTATATAATTATCGATGGTTCTTCCAGAGATTGCACCATTTCTTTAAACTATCCTTCGTAAATCTCCGCGTTCATTTCTTCGTGGTAGTCCACTGTTTTCTTGGATTTAAAGGCCAGTAAAGCATCTGACACAAATCCTTTCGTAGACCCTGCATGGCATATGATAAAGCGTTCACCTTTTCCCATTGGCACTGAACTAGTGGAAGCGGCGATGTCGTCAGTCCAGTTCTTAGATACTTAGTTTGCATTTGACCAAGTCTCGTCAGTGAAAATAACATTTGACCAATCTGATATCTTTTTGGCTTCAATCAAAAATTCGCAGCGAGCCATAGCAACGTCGTGACGCTCTATCAATATTTTATGTTTGTCCGATAGCTTTCATAAGCAAAATGGTGACCGCTAAATATTAGGTACATTCTGCAGTACTGGCCATTTAAAATAAATATTTTTGTTCGGCTAAGATATATAATTTCAAATTAATTTTATTTTGATAACACGAAGTTCTTTTTTAAAAATTAGTCATTTATTTATTGATAAGTGTTATGTTTTCTTCGCATTTGAATCTTTTTCGTCATCATGGACAGTTAAAAATTCGAGTAATTATGGAATAAGAGTACCGTCGTGGCAGCAACGCGGCAAGAGTGACAAGCAACATCAACGACCTTTATGAGCGAATACTACAATGAACGCACCACTTGTTGTTAGTTTGCCCTCTTCCATTCTGGAAATTTCGATCTTTTTTTTTATAGCTGGAGTACAGCAGACAGGCTGACGGCCCACCTGATGGAAAGCGGTTACTGTCGCTTATGGACATTTGCAACACCAGAGATGTCATCAACCCGCTGCCAGCCTCGAAGAAATTTTATGACACCCTTTTTGAAAAGGTTCTACAGAACCGTTGTGTACATGAGCGAAGCGGCTTAAAGAAGCGGGGGTGAAATCCCAACACATGGCGAGCGGTTCGATGGTAGAAAGAGGAGAAGAAAGAGGACGAATACACTATTCTATACAGTTCTTCCGAATACTGACCGTTATACAGTCAGTAGAATACGTAGAGAGAAGCGAAGTCTCTCATAAGGCCAAGCCTATCTAGACCATCTGTGAGTGTGGGATCATCAACAACGTGAATGGCTCGACGTTGAATATAATCTAGGGGATCGAGTTGGTAGCCAGGTGCTCCAGCCCAAAAGTGTGACCAGTACTCCATATGCAGGCTCACCTGGTTTTACAAAGCACAAAGCGTTGCCGCGGTGTGAAATACTGCTTGGACCGATTTAACATTCCCAGCTTCTTAGAGGCAAGTTTTGCCTTACCTTCAAGATAGCCCCTGAACATCGTTCGCGATGTCAACACTGAGGATCCCAATACTCTTGGAGGTGGTAAGGAACTCCCTCCTTGGAACTGAAGCAATTGCTCGAATGGAGTTTTTTTGGCAGAGAATACGTAGACCTATGTCTTCTTGGGGTTGAAATAGACAAGGTTTTGTCTCCCCCATTCAGAGACTCACTTTAAGGAATACTCTACTTCAGGTACAAATCTAACCCAACTTTCCTCCATAAATGATCGAGGGAGATTTGCACGACCAGAGTACTGCGCATCGCCTGTGCTGTCATCCGCATTGGAATGAATGTTGCGAATAGACAACATATCATTGATATGTAAGATGAACAACGTTGGCGATAGCACACGATTGATGGGCTTAAAACTTAAGCAACAACCGTCGACGACTTGAATGCTGCGCTCATCAAAAAAGCTGGATATCCAGGTGCAAGGCCCTTCTGGTATCCCAAACAATGGCCGCTCCGATAGAAGAGCCCTGTGCCAGACCCGGTCGAAGGCCTTAGCAATATCTAGAATTCTAGACTAACTGCCAGTGCTTCCTCTTTGCTCTCAATGGCTTCAGCCCAACGGTGGGTTAAGTAAACCAAGAGATCCCGAACTGAGCGACCATGGCGGAAGCCGTATTGCCGATCGTTTAGCAGCTGGGAATCTTCGAGGTAACACAAGAGCTGCGCGTTGATAATACGCTCCATCATCATTGAGAGCAAAAAGGTTATTGCTATAGGCCTATTCGATAGTGTCTGTTACGTCCCTTTTTTTGGGGACAAGGTGCACATGGGCAATCTTACACGAAGCGAGGACACAACCCTTGTAGTAAGAGAGAGTGAAAAGTCGGGCAAGGACTGGCTGGGGACAGATCAGCTAAACACGTCTGCAGCACAATGGCAGGATTGCCATCAGGGCCAGAAGACTTTTTGACGTCGAGGGAGAGGAGAGCACATCGGACTGCTTTTTGAGTAAAGCGCACCTCCGACATTCTAGACTCACACTCAGGGATTGTAGGTGGAGTTTCTCCTATGTCTCAAGAGTTGAATTGGCCGCAAAGATTTCATCCAGAAGATTGACTTTATCTTTGGCGGCGTGTACCAGACAGTCGTCCACTGTGCGCAGAGGTGAAAGAGACGCCCGACAAAAGTTTCCTTGGACAGCTTTGGTGAGGGCCCAAAAAGCTCTAGTCCCAGAAGAGTAGCTAGAGAGGCGCTCACCAATTCTGCCGATATGATCGAATTTTGCTCTTGCGAGCTGTTTTTTGAGGGACCTGAGGGCGGCATTGTATCACTTTTTCAGGTCAGAGGAACTTGGAGCCTGACGACCCGCGCTACAGTCCAGGCTGGATAAGCCTGTTTCTTTAGCTTTACAGCTTCACTGCTGTACTTATTGAACCATTGTGGTTTACTCGTACCACCGATAGGTACAGTTGAGTTTGGAATTAAACATGCTATTCGCTGCAGTACTACATCGGCGATCCAGTCTGTGCTCGGATCAGAAGCTTGCGACGAGAAACATAACTGCCTCCATGGGTAGGATGCATAGAATTCACGGAGGCCATCCCAATCTGCTGACCTGTATCACCACACCTTCCGTCATCCAGCGGGACGAGTAAGATCGGGAATAGGAAGGGGCACCACCAAAGATACCAGACAATGATCAGAGGTTCCCAGTGGAGCACTGATGAAGATCTGGTAGTTCTCCGGGTGTGTGGTCAGCAGAAGATCCAGCAAAGAAGACGCATGATCCACTCTATCCGGTGTTCGGGTAAACTTCGTAATCACCTGAGTGAATCCATTGGCGAGAGCAAATTCGTAGGCAGTAGTCCCTGACTGATCAGTTTTCGGGGAACCCAACCACTCAGCGTAATGAGCATTAAAATTCTCGAGTATGACTACCTCTGCAAAAGGATACTGCCCAAAAACTTTGTCGGTCACCTCATGAACGAGTTAAAAAAAGCGAGCTGTTTCAGCCCTTGTGCATTCCCTGGCATGGGACCGATATAAGCACGCATAGATCCGGGTGGAACCACCAAAATCTACGCGTACCTACAAGATGGAAATGGCGACGAATTGTGAAGCATGCCACCACCCCTGTCATGAGGACCACGACCACTCTGCCAAGAGTGTGACGACGAAGAAGAAGAACAAGATGGAAATATCCCTATCTTCAAGGCCGTGGAGATTAGAATAAAAAAAAATAATAATGGAAAGTGTGTTGTGGCCTTCCACGACTTAGGTTAACTTATTTCAGAAAAAACGGCAATTACATAGGCAAGGACCTAATAATAATTATTATTTGATTTTTTGTGAGTATTTTATTTACATAAACTAACACCTGACGGTATTTTGTAATTTGTATTTTGTATTTGTATTTTAAATACATATAGTTGAAACGCTGTATTTTGTATTTTATATTTCAAATACCCGACTTAAATTGCGACAGTGGTAATAGTGGGCCACCATTTTGATACTCTGCTTCAAAGTAATATATGAACCTTGATCACCAGTTTTCTTGCCTGCCTTTTCAGAACAGATCTTCTAGGGATTTTGATATTTGACAGCTGGGCAGCAATCAACACAGAGGAACACAAAATACACAACATAATGTATGGATAATGTGAAAAAACTCAGTGAACAGAAATGTAGTGACTATATAGCACAACCGTCTTGTTGGGAGTGACAGATTAAAACAAACACAAAATGGCGGTGGGCCATTGAGTGTTCCCAGCTTGAAAAAATATATTTGAATGTTTTTGTTGTATTTGTCTTTGTTCAAAACATAATAAATCTATGTGATCAATATCATTACTTATTTGGTCGCAACACTACACTATCAAATTAGAACTGTCATCAAGAAAATAAAGAAATAGATATAGTATAATGAGCCAAATGTTTTTTTTTACCTTTCTGTTTGCAAAAAATGATTGAGTACCATATTTGTGAATTACTGCATGAAACTACAGGGGGGAATAGGTATATACTATGGGTGGTCACTGAGGGGGGTTAAATTGTAAAATAAATAAAATGGGGATTTTATGGTTCCTCCTCTTCTCCAAGTGGCAAATAAATTTTTTATATATATTTATACTAATGAGGAGTGTAAAATCAAGTGATTGATGGTTAGTCTGCAAAATGAAATCCTTGCCTCACTAGAAGGAAGAGGGTCGAGATTAAATTCCTGGTAGGGAAATTAATATAGTCTGTCTTATACCGTCATCAGCCCCAGCTATCCATTGTATTTTATCCATAATATGAGCATAACTTGCTTAGCTTAAATAATATACAATGCATTGTGTGTTTGGTTATTGTTATATGTATAAAAACTTTACCATATGTAACTCCCTCATTACTTTGTGGTTGGGTATCTTCTATACTATTTGGCAGGTTTCTAATGCAATAGACCAGCATTTCAGCTCCAATCTCTGACAACTGTGTAGTAAGTTCTGGTAATTTCACATCCTTTGGTATATCAACTCTTTTCTGACTTATTATCTCACCTTGAATAAAACAACAAGAAGTAGTTAATAGTAATAAAAGGATTTAAGGCGTAATTTTGATATTTTATAACTTTGCTTACCTACATCAAATATATCTGGTTGAATTTTCATAAGTGTGACTCCTGTTGTTGTATCTCCATGCATTAATGTGTAAATGATTGGTGCAGCTCCACGCCAACGAGGGAGTAGGCTAGGGTGAACATTAACCATACCTCTACAAAAATACAATGCATCCAAATCAATAAAACATTACTTAATGTGATTAGCACATTGGATTATTATGAAAATTAAATTTAGTTTAGGGTTTTACTTAATGTGATTTTTAGATATATAACAACAGTATGCAATTTAAAAAGTAGGTATTTTATAAAATTTCCTCATAAAAATATGTGAGGTAGGCTGAGCTCAGGGCAAGACTCATTGCAAAGAGGTTTGTTTACATATGAGTAGAAAGTAGACATAATATTAAAGTATCAGTATCAAAGTGTTCTTCAATAGAACTTAGTTTGAGTCTTTCAAGTTGGAGTTCCTATTTTAGGACAACAGATAGTATGCCTATAACTTGCAATGCTTGCTCAAGATACATTTCGACTTCACAAATTTGTAATCACAATTTACAAGTTATTTGTAATGTTGTCCTTCACCTTTTGTCATCATTGTATTTAACCCCTGATATATAAAAATTAGCTATAAAAATCTAACTAAGCAGTGGATGCTCCTCTTGTTAGGATTGGAACCCATATTATTGGAATGAGCTATTATGCAATCAAAGTTTTCATCAGAAGGAAGCAATTGGATAAGGAAGCAGGTACTTACAATGGAAACTTCGCCAAAAGATCTTTTTTTATCAAATGACCAAAAGCTACTATTAGCCCTAAATCATATTCCGCCATCTGTAGACTTTGTAGAGGCCATAGAATAGTTTTAATTTCTTCTTTCTGTGCATATTTTTCAATTTCAGTCTTGATTTTGGAGGTTTTCGTAATTACTAGATCCAGCCGATCAATCAACTTTTCTTGCTTTCTAAGCGAGCAAATGAAGTACTTAATTAAAGTAAGTTTTCTGTATGATTATAAATATATCGTCAATATCTGTATAAATAAAAAAATCAAATTTTAGTATAACCTACCTGAATTCATTTACTTTCTTGAAACTACTTAATGCAATACGATCAGAACCAAAGAAAAGAAGTTTGTACGACTTTCTATTACTGTTACGTCGGAGAAATAAACGTTTTTCTGTAATAAATCCTTTAAATAATTGAAAAGTTAGGTTAGAGCCCAAAAAAAACATTTTCGCTCATATTTGTAAAACAATTTTTTTTAATATTGAGCCGGAAGCAAGTCCATTGGCTAAAACCATAGATAATATATAACACTAGCGGCCCCGGCAGACGTTGTCCTGCCTTTAAAAAATAAAATTCTAGAACCCGATCCCAGAGCCACCTACCGGGTCTAATTGCGAATCTAAACCATCCGGGAACCCACTCAAACACACAAAAACAAAATCACCAAAATCGCTCCAGGTGATTAGGAGGATTCCAGAACCCGATCTCAGCGCCACCTACCGGTTCTAATTGTGAATCTAAAAGAGTAATTTTTTTTATTATTCTAAGTCATGACAAAATAAGATTAAAAATCTTGCCAAAAAATTAAAGTTTATAATTAACAAATAAAAAATAGGGGTTGATCGTAGAGGGGTGAAAATTTAGGGTTGTATGTATTTTTGTATGTTGTATCATAAAAAAATAGAAATTAAAAATTTTGTCTAAAAAATAAAAAAATAAATTTAGGGGTGGACTACCCCTAACATTTAGGGGGATGAAAAATAGATGTTGGCCGATTCTCATAGATACCGGATAAGCACAAAAAATTTCATCAAAATCGGTCAAGCTGTTTCGGAGGAGTATGGCAACGAAAACTGTGACACGAGAATTTTATATATTAGATTATAAAAGTATGGAGAATAGAGGTATGGAAAATCATCTCTGTATATGAAGAAGTGTCCATCGAAATGCCATCCATAAATTAGGGTAGTGCCACATTAGTATCAGAGTGAATTAAAAAAAAGCGCCAAAAGTTCTTAGTATTAATATAGTATATTAGTAGTATTATACATACATACATACATACACAACTTCACGCCAGCTCCCTATTAGTAGTATTATAAAATATTATAAAGTATTTTAGTTAAAAAAAAGTAAATATTAAAAATCTCTATTCAAAGTTATATATACTAAATTATGTGGTACTATGTAAATAGCCCACCAATAGTAACTATGCCAGTTGCCAAAGATTTTTTTTTCAACTCGGCATACTTCAATTTGTATAGAACAGCTACATTCATACTCTTTGTCTAGAGCAGCGCCATTCAGGACGGTTTTTTGCACAGTTATTTACAACTTATTGCTGGACATTTTTTAACTATTCTCCCATAAGAGATGGTTCTCCTTACCTTTACCCTCCATAGCTAAAACAATTCTTTTCTATATAGGATTACCAGAACAAAAAAATGAAAACTCCGAAGAGAATTCTGGATTTTGAGGCGAATTCATGACTTTAATGTGAATTTAATAAAAATAAAACATTTGAATCACAAACTACTATAGATACTACATTTGAATTGAACATTTTGAATTCCTTCGCCTCTCCACTTTTTTTTTGGATTTTATGGCTTGACAGCTAGGCCTTTAAGCCAGATCTTAGATTCAATGTAGTTTTTTAATTTTCTTAAACCTATGTGTAGCACAGCTGAACTGTAGGTTATCAGCTAGTGCCATTCAACGGAGTTCTTGTGACAACTCAAAAGGCCACATTTGACTTTATAGTTTACATTTCTCACAAAACACATAATTACTACTCAAAAACTATCAATATCCTACAACTATTGTTCATTTTAGAGTAATTTTACAGATTTTTATAAATTAAAACTGCACAGCACAACATCTCCTTTCAGTTCCCGCCAAAAACTCCGCCTCTCCAATTTATTTAATTTAATTTATTTAAGTTTATGGCTTGGCAGCTAGGCCTTTAAGCCAGATCTTAGTTTACAATATAGTTTCTTCATTTTCTTAAGCCTATGTGTAGCACAGCTGAACTGTATGTAGGTAATCAGCTAGTGCCATTTAACAGAGTTCATGTGACAACTCAAAAGGCCACATTTGACTATACAGTTCACATTTTTCACAAAACACATAATTACTACTCAAAAACTATCAATATCCTACAACTATTGTTCATTTTAGAGTAATTTTACACATTTTTAGAAAATAAAACTGCACAGCACGACATCTCCTTTCAGTTCCCGCCATAAACTCCGATTGTGGGTTTTCGTGTCACGTGACACATAGGTTAAAAATCATACATTAAATTTGTTTATCGAAATAAATATATTTATTAGTTATTATTAATATTATTTTTAAAATACTGTTTTTTTTAATGTGACCTTGCATTATAGATAAGGGATGCGGTATAGATATACGGCACATTTATTATACATATATACTTGAGATATAAAATTATTTTTGGATGGTTTAAAAAAAAATAACCATGAAAGCTAAGGCGGACGCTCCGATTCGCTTCGCACTCGCCTTAGCCTTCTAACCTATGTTAAATAAGTTCGGATTTGTTCATAATAAATAAATGTTCCGTATATCTATACTCCACCCGCATAAGTTTCATAATTTGTTTCCACCAGTGTCAAATAAAGTATTCGCCATAATGGTAGGCAATTGAATTTGGTTCGTAGAGCCTCGTCCAATGTGGTGTATTCGTAGGTCTTCGACTGATGCCATACATAGCTAGAAAATCTACCTGAGTGATGCATGCTTCTCCACGATTTAAACCCACGTTAACGTAAGTTACTTATTAAGCTGGGTTCGTGTGATCGAGCGATATTTTGTATTGATACAACCATTTACTCTTTCATCTAGATTACGACCCGATTTTATAAAAGATAGTGTTACAGTTATTTAGTAGCATAGTTGTTCTTGTCATGTTTCCGTTTAAAGTTAATAGTTAATTTTGTTATGTACCCTCTTATTTCTAAACGATACAATCGACCATTTCCTTAAATGAATAGTAATGTTATATTTTTATTTATTCTGTGTTTAGCGCCTGTTTTATATAGTAGTTGTCTTTAATTTACAATCATTTTGTTACAATATTTATCTTTTGTATAACGTGATAATTGTGTAGATTATAATACAAAATGTCTGAATTGTATATAGACGGTATTCACTACATTTTGTTTCCGTGTTGGCAGACGCGATAGATTTATACTGTGTTCGGCTTATTTTATTGCATATAAAACTTTAAGTATAATATTTTATACAATATCTTATACAAAATATTATCTGAAATATCCAAACAATATTGTATTAAATTCTTGGCATGCATAACCCTTTAATTAAAATAGTTTATCAATGACTTCAATTCGCTATCGGTTGTGCCAATATGCTAAGTTTCTTGAACTGTAAAATTGTTGGAGGGATGGCGAGGAGTTCTAAAAATGCTCGACGACTGTTAAAGTTAGTGTCTGTAATGTGTTAAAACCGTAAGGTTATCTGATTATAAAGTATTGTGACCAGTTGCTGTTCTTTTACTACCATAAACCCTTGTGAGTTGTTGCAAGTATTACAATAGCTAAATTGATAGAGTAACGTTTTTAAACCTATCCCACACAATGGTGTTGATAAATAACCGTTTTTAGAATTTTAGTCTCTTAAGTAGGCAGTCTGAAAGTTTGTCGCGAATAGATTCTGAAACGATGGAGCGGATTAAAATCTCCATCATAATATGTTTACTAATAATAATAGTTTAATATGTAGGTATATTTTTTATTCTTTAATTTTTCATTTTATTTTATAGTGTAGTTTAATCTTTAAGGTAGACTAGTTCATAATTTTATTGTATTAATATTGTAAATATAGGTATATAAATAAACAGCAGTATTATAATCGTGAAATGTCAAATCATGTTATTCAAAATATATTAGCAATTTTAGCAAAAAATCTTCATTTGTCTTTCATTTCAACATTTACGATGTTTTAAGGTGATGGATACAGCTACTATACTCCCGCTGTCGGCCTCGTGATTGCCCATGTCAGGAGAAAGCTATACCCGCCACATTTCTCTAAAACATATTACCGGGTTATACAAATTAATAATTTTGATATGCAAGTTTTCCTATACCGAAAACTCGTAAGTATTTTAACCAATATGTAGATTTCTTTTTTTTTCAAGGGGAAATCCGTTTGTTGACACCCTGTCGCACGGAGAGGCCGGCGGGACAGTGTGGGGCTCACCGGCCAGATGGGCTGCCGGAATACCCAATAAAACCCCTTGGTGTCCTTCTGTCGCTATATGTCAGGGCCCCGGGACGTGCGCGAGCTTTTCGCCGCGACCCTGACTGACATGGACCCACCCCTACGGGCAAGCCTCTACTGCTTCAATCATTACCAATAGGATTAAGAACCAATATGTAGATAATGACAAAAAGTTTGCTTAAGCGGTGTATGCTTTCGGACAAGCATTTTATTGGCACTCGGGTTATGCTAGTAAGATTAAATGAATGCATTCGATACTAAACTACCAATACTTACGTCTTTAATACGGTTTCGAAAGATAAGAAAAACAATTCTTTCAACATTTTAAATAGTCTTTATTTGAAATAAAAGAATAGAGATCATTATATAAGGAATTGTAGACAATTTAGATAAAATATACAAATTTAAACATTTAGATAGATGTACAGCGTAGATCTACTCAAACCTAATTCACGTTTTACTATATAGACTACAATGTACTCGTACTTTACACACTAATTAGTATGACATTGTTATTTTTAGTTTCAATAGAAATTATATTTACAACAAATAGGTCGACACTTTTTTTTATTGGGTATTATGTAAATATTCATTTTACGTGCTAGATATTTAAAAATACTCTGAAATAAGTGTCACAATAGCTAATAATGTCTAATGCCACTAGGGATGACGAACATCCAGTAAAAGATGTACCTAACTTTGACATGCTCCTTAACCCGACATGACTAGATGATGCCTAGGTCTGGTCTGGTGGTCTTTTATCCTTAGCTTTCTTATATAATATATTATTACTTAAAACATGCTACTTTTTAGATAAAGTAAGTTAAACATACTAAGAAAATTATTAAGAATTTCTATTTTTGTCTGATTTAGTCTAAATCAAATATGTTTTAAATAATGAATGTCAAAACGCGAGAGAAGAATTACCTGTGGTACTGTCTAGCTACATAAGGTTTAGGAGTTTTTTCAATTATCATTTTTACTGTCTTTGCTATTATAATAGTTACTCTTTCTTCATGGTAACGCATACATAATAACGGTGAAATGTAATTTACATTTTAACACGGAAGAAGTATTATTCTTTTTCCATGGTTTTAATAAATACTCTATATCGTGGGGTCTGTGTTTGTAGAAACTACACTCTGTGCGGAGCGTCTGTGAAAACTTTTCTTCTTAGCGAATTGAGGTTTACAGAACCATGAAGGGGGAGTGACGGCATTCTCCTCAAAGCTTTTCATGCTCATACTTGTACTTCTTTGTGAGTCTTGGCGATCACATACCCTGGAAGACAGTGTTTTTATTCCCTCTTCAGTTATCTGCTTCATATCGCGTGATCGAAAGGGAATATCCTTCATTTCAACAACTTCCACGTCAGTGTCACTTAAATCTTTACTTGGTCTATGAAGTTTAAACGTATCACTGGATGTACCGACAGTCTTCAATGTACCACTTCGACGTTTAGATTTTTCTCTAAACAGCATCTTTTTAAATTCTTTACGAAACATAGGATGTGTTATGATGTATATAAATGGATTTATGCAAGCAGCAGTCTTACAAAATAAAGCGGGGACCATAGAAGAGAGCGGTGTGATGAGATCCTTTCTACCGAAAATACCTATCAAAGCAACAACTGCGTAAGGAGTCCACGATACAAAGAATAGAGCTATGACTGCCATCACAAGAAATGCTAATTTAATTTCTGCCTTCCTTTTTGTACGTTCCTTCACGTGACGGGACGATAGTCTCTGTTCTTGATTCTTGGTCGTAATGTTTCTATTGCAAACTACGACACGAAAAATGCTTATATAGCAGAAAGAAATTGTACAAAAGGGTACGAGCCAAGCGGCGCAAAAGAAAACGAAAATGAAATATCGGGGTGCAGTTTCATCTGTGAGGTAGTCGAAACTACAGCTGGTCAAATATCCTTCTGATACATAACGACCATAACCAATATCTAAGGCTGGTATTACTGCAAAGATTGTGGCATATACCCATGCACCAATTGCCATAAGTCGTGCTCGTATAGCAGTAAGAGCTCTGAGGGGTTCCAGTGGTCGAACAACAGCCCAGTAGCGATCCATTGCAATTGCTGATAAGGTCGCTATTGAAGTGGTCCCCGTTAAACCACCGACGAATCCGTAGATTAAACAGCCTATAAAATAAAAAATATAAATGAAAATCGCAAATATTAATAATGTTTCTATTAAATTAAAATCAGAACCAATTTGTCGTTGCTTCGATACAAAGAAAATTCATGTATTTAATTTAAAATGAAATCTTATAGATTCCTTATTGAAAGTCATGAGCCTACCACCGCTTCCAACACAATTTTAGTTACTGATATAGGAGAAGAAGCGGCGCAACAAACTCCACAGCAACAATACATACACTATACAAATATAATTTAGATTCGATTTTTTTTTGTGGCTCTTGTGTTGATGCAGCGATATAATCTACTTACGTCAAGTTATAATGTTATGGCTGCTCTAGTTAGTCACAGATTACTGAGCAATAGACGTATGTCCATATAAAATTAGTTATGACGTAGCCTTCTGCGACTAATCTGGATAGGCTAAGTTTGGCACCGAAATAGATACCTGTCTTTCCCAATGATGGTCCAAGGTTAAAGGAGTTGTAAATGAACACAGGAGTCTTGGCAAGCATTATGAAGTCACTGAGAGCAAGATTTGCTACTAATATATTTCCTGGAGTCCGCAGCGTGCGACATCTGTAAATTAATAAATTATTTAATTTTCTTTGATCTTTTATCAATTGGCTTACTATAAACTCATAATTAAGATTAAATTTCATGAGCATTGCGTGAATACAGACATGACAAAAATTGCTACAGATGTCGTAAATAAAAGAATTTTATCTGGCGAAAAGCGAGAATCGACATTGGGTTATTAAATTGGAGCATATTGTTTCCTGTAGGTATGTGCTGCTACTTTATTATACACATAAAACATAGCCGGGAGCGTCGCTGCATGAGTATTATTTAGAAATGGTTTAAGATAATAAATTTCTGACATTTAACTTGTTTTCTTACGTTTATGTTCTTTGTTACCATTCATATTACAAGCTTTTATTTACCTTGCAATGTATGTACCTATGTAGAAGAAGTAAGAATCTTGCAAGTTAAATTTGACCAACTTCCCGGTTTCACATAATGTATATCGCGTGACAATGCAATAATATGGTACCATGGAGCTGATCTGATGATGAAGTCTGAAGGTGGCTATAGGAACTCTTGTACTAAACAAGATAGACCCGTCGTGTTTGGGTTCGTTTTACTTGTCTTGGCTAGCACTCGGCTGCTACATGATATCCAGGATCTCAAAATCTTGTATTTAAAAAGAAGCTTTTTTTCAGTTATCTTTGAAACTGAATTATTATATTAAATTTTATACCCGTATAAGTCAACGATTTCAGGATATCGCATGTTCCTAAAATGATAATATTTATTTATGATTTCATCGCACAAACACTCAGTTCAGGAAAAAAAATATCACTAGAAACAATGGAATATCGTCTTTCCACCAATTTAGCCAAAGTTTAGCCCCAGAGTCATTTTGGAATTGCGTTTTTAAGTGATTTTACTATAAATTCTCTATGAATCGACATTTTCAGCGTTATCTTTGGTTCTCAGTTTTCGCAAGGTGTTTGATACTTCTTGTTATCCTGTCTCCCGTAAGTTCATTTTTGCCTTTTCTATCTTTCGTATTGTTCAGTAGCTGTGAGTTATGATCAGAAGTTTAGATATATTTTAGTTGGTAATTTGTAGGTACCTTTTTTTCAATTACTTAAATTAACGCGACATTGTTTGGTCAACATGTAAAATATAAAATTATGTATTGTTAAGTAATACAATCAATAAATCAAGTACTTATTGGTCGGCGCACAGTAAAAGGTTTCGTGGAGCTTCCATGGTAGAGGTGACAAAGGTCCTTCGTTATGCATAACATACGCCATTTAGCTAGGAAATCTTTAAAATATAATAGAAAATATCTGCTTGTTGGGTCATTCATGCAGGAAATAAATAACTGTTGTAGTTTGGTATCAAAACAGTACTGGCTATGTAAATATATAACATAGAAAAGTATACGATGTAACATTTAAAAATAACAAAATAAATTCTCACTCCCATCCTAGCTTCCACAAAAACTAGTCGTTTCATTTTACTTTAGGTTATGGAGCCCTATAAAATATTTTAAATTGGTAAAAATGGCTGGCAATTATATTGCAAATGTTCCAAAGTTGAAGGGACGTGAAAACTACGACGAATGGGCGTTCGCCGCTGAAAATCGAATGATTTTGGAAGGCGTTGATATCAATAAGATCGACGCGGGCGGAGACGTAAATGCGCAAAAAGTAAAAGCCAAGTTAGTATTAACAACTGATTCTTCTCTCTATGTCCATATCAAAAACACTAAAACTGCAAAAGAGTTATGGGATACATTAAAAACCCTATTTGACGACTCGGGTTTCACAAGAAGAATTAGCTTACTAGGTACGTAACCTAATTTCTATACGCTTGAAAAATTCCTGAAAATTACGCATTTTTTTGTATTCAAAGACTTTACATATGGTTTGCTATGGTTTAATAACGACACTAAAATCATCGGTAAGCCATCATTTAGACAAAAAATTAATACACATTACAATTAATTACGAAATACGTGCATTATATCGATAGAAATAATGTTCAATTTTAGCGTGACGACTTACCTACTAATTATAATAAAAACACAATTACTTTAATTTTGGGATTAATCTGCAAATGTAACATGTATGACATGATCAAAATAATTAATAATTATAAAATCAAATATTACGGCATTGCTAAAAAATCACGACATTTTGTAATATGTAAGTAAAACCTCAGATTAATAATATTGAGAGACAAAGTTTTTACCTCACTTTGCTAAATGTCAGGCAAAGGAACTAAATCCGTACAGCATGAATATCAATATTATTCAATCAAACTGAACATCTTTGAATGACATAAAAATACGGAATTTTAGATTTTTCACATTATTGTGATTAAGATCATTATTATATTTTTGTAGTTTGTATATATAATTAACGACAACATGCAATACTAATGTTAGACAAACAATATATAGGTGTGAGGGGTGTTCGAAGGTTATGGCAAGGACAGTGGGTTAGGTTAGGTTATCTTTAGACCAAAGCCCACGAGCCGAGCGAGCGAAGCGAGCGTGCCGCGGCGGCGGCCGGCGAGTAGCAGAATCGACTTTAACGTTTATCAAAATTATCAACGAATAAATGGAAACCAGTTGGTTCTGCCACTCGCCGGCCGCTACCGCGGCACGCTCGCTTCGCTCGCTCGGCTCGTGGGCTTTGGTCTAAAGATAACCTAACCTAACCCACTGTCCTTGTCACTGGTTACATCTTCGACCACCCCTTACACCTATACTTTGTTCTGCTTACATTGGTATTGCATGTAGTTGGTATTTATATATACAAACTGGAAAAATATATTAATTATCTTAGTTACAATAATATGAAAAATCTAAAATTCCATACTTTCATGTCATTCAATGATCTTCAGATTGATTGAATAATATTGATATTCATGCTGTGTGGATTTAGTGTCTTTGCCTAACAAGTAGCAAAGTGAAGTAAATACTTTGTCTCTTAATATTATTAATCTGAGGTTTCACCTACCAATTACAAAATATGGTGGTTTTTTAGCAATGCCGTAATAGTTGATTTTATAATGATTAATTATTTTGGTCATGTCATATATGTTTCATTTGCAGATTAATCCCGAAATTAAATAAGTGATTGTGTTTTTATCACAACTAGGTGAGTCTTGACGCTAAAATTGAACATTATTTTTATTTATATGATGCAGGTTTTTAACGTAATTAATTGTATTCTTTTTTAATTTTTTACCTAAATAACGGGTTTCCGATAATTTTAGTGTCCTTATTACACCATAGCAAACCATATTTATAGTCTTTAAATACAAAAAACGCATAATTTTCAGGTTAACACCGCCTAATGAGAACAGATCCTTTACATCTAGACAACAGCCTGATAGGTATGGTTATTTTACAGAAGTTCCAGATAATGTAAATAGTAACATTGTTAAATCCAAATGGATGATAAGAAATAAGTATAAAAGTGACAATGATGCACGATTTCGCGCTTCTCAACTACAGCAAGTTTAATTATTGAATTATTGGTGATATAACAAATATTTGTTGCCAGAGCCTCCCAAGGTTATTTTAATACGGGGGGGTGTTGTAGTCTGGTATCAAAATATTAGGTTGGGGAAACAGTTTCTTCGCATTTTATACAAAAATTCAAAAGGTAATTTTATAAAGTTTATTTACATTTGACTAAAGTATGTAGGTGCCATTTTGTTGGATAACTTTTTGCCATCTTGTAGGTAGGGACGTGATCCCATTGCTATAAAAATTTTGGGGCTTCTGATCAAAAAACTGCGACAAGTGGTTTTGGCAGTCCTCTCGTGATGTTAACCTGACACTGCCTAAGGAATTCTGCAGAGACCGAAACAGATGAAAATCTGAAGGTGCAAGGTTAGGACTATACGGCGGATGCATTAACACCTCCCAGCCAAACTCTCGTAATTGTTGCTGAGTGGCTAAAGATGTGTGAGGTCTAGCGTTATCATGGTGAAAAACCACACCCCTTCTGTTGATTAATTCCGGCCGCTTTTTCTCAACTTTTTACTTTAATCTCATCAGTTGTTCGCAGTACACTTTAGAATCGATGGTCCTGCCTGGCGGTAACAGCTCATAATGAATAATGCCCTTTCAATCCCACCATACACACAGCATCACCTTGTTGCGAGATAACCCGGGTTTCGCCACAGTCTGTGAAGCCTGACCGGCCTTTGACCACGATCTTTTTCGCACGTTTTTGTCGTACGTGATTCACTTTTCATCACCAGTTATCAGCTTCTTCAAAAATGGTTCGGTTTCATTACGTCATAATAAAGAATCACAAATGAGTACATGGTTCATTAGGTTTCTTTCAGTGAGCTCATGAGGCACCCAAATATCGAGCTTTTTTGTGTACCCAGCTTTTTTCAAATGCGCCAAAACCGTTTTGTGGTCAATTCCCAGTTCTCCAGCTACATCGTAACTACTAATATGCCGATCTTGTTCCACTTTTTCAAAAATGGCATCAATTTTGTCCGTAACAGGGCGACTAGAGCGACGTGCTTCTTTGATATCAAAATTTCCGGATTAAAAACGCTTATACCAAATTTGCCCTACTCTCACAGATACTGCATTAGGTCCATAAACATCACAATATTTTTTCGCAGCTTGTGTTGCATTTTTACCTTTTTTGTAGTAAAATTTTAAAATGTATCGAATTTCCTCATTAGATTCACTCATTTTAACAATAAGAAAAACAAATGAAAATCACGCATTTTCCTAATTTGAATTTGGAATTAAAACTTCTTTAAAATTAAAACTTTTTAATGATACCAAAACCAGCCAGATACAAATGGTATAGCCAAAGAAATCTTATTACAAGTTCATACATACTATATGCGAAAAGACTTTTTCCCCAACCTATTAGTACTGGCTATGTAAATATATAACATAGAAAAGTATACGATGTAACATTTAAAAATAACAAAATAAATTCTCACTCCAATCGTAGCTTCCACAAAAACTAGTTGTTTTATTTTACTTTAATAACCCATAATACTTCGCCAGATACCTTTCTCAAAATCTACTCAACTGGAAGGTATACCTATTTAAACCAATTTTCGTTGAAAGTATTCCCGAAGCTGTCTCACCTACAATGTATTTAAAACTTCTCTCTTCATACTTCAAAAGTTAGAGGACGGACGAATACATAATTTTTACGATTTTATGATAATCTGCCCTATTGACTTATAGCCGGTTCCTATATCTTATTATTCTTTGACTTTCTTTACCATCGGTTGAATTTTGACATTACTTGTACAGAACTGCAAACACTAGTCACAATGATGAAAGATGGCTGTCAGGCGAGAGGCTTACATTTGAATGCGAAGAAAACAAAGGTTATGGTGTTTGAAAGAGAAGAAACCAGAACGAATGCAAGGGTAATGGTCGATGATGTTATGCTGGAGCAAGTGAATGAGTTTGTATATCTTGGATGTGCTTTTAGCAGGGATGGAAGGTACACCACTGATATAGAAAGAAGAGTGAATTTGGGGAATAGTGTGAATGGAGCGTTAGGTAAACTTCTAGGCGCTAAGAACCTCAGCCAGAAAGCCTAGCTTGCCATACACAACGCGGTGCTGGTACCTACGCTCACGTATGGAAGCGAGAGTTGGGTATGGAAGAGAGAGCATGAAAGTAGAGTAAACGCGGTTGAGATGCGAGCACTGTGCAAAATCTGCGGAGTGACGCTCGCGGACCGCGTTCGTAATACCGAAGTAAGAAAGAGAGTTGGTCTGAAAGAGAGTGTCGGGGTGAAGGTAAGGAAAGGAATGCTTCGGTGGTTCGGGCATGTGGAAAGAATGCATGATGAAAGAATGACTAAACAGATATACAATGCAAAAGTGGATGGATGCAGAAGTCGTGGAAGGCCACGACACACCTTCCATGATCAAATTGATCGTGTACTAGCAGAAGGTGATGTTAGGAGCCTTAAGAACAGACGAGCGTGCATGACAAGAGTTATGGATGTCAAAGAAGCAAGTGAGGTGTGTAAGAATAAGCCTGAATGGCGCTCTGTTGTTCGTGCCTACCCCGCAAGGGAATTGGCGTGAAGTTATGTATGTATGTATGTACTTGTATGTAGTTTATGTCCAATATTACTCGATAGTGAGGCAAATAAAAAAATTAAAAATTATGTAAAAATTACAAAGAATGATCGTTAGATTTGATGTTTAACAAAAGTCTAGCGATATTCCAAACATACTTTACACTTATACAGTGAATTATTTTGTTCGTCAGGTATACCATGGGAGACGGCACTCTTCTATCATGGCGGTTATCTCTGACTTTCATTTTTTCACAATTTCAACTATATAGCGGTATAAATATCATGATACACCTTGTCTTTTTATTATTATAGGATCAGTAATTTTTTTTAATAACTGATGGATACAACTGATGGATAGATATGACATTTTGTCATATCCATCCATATTGTCATATCTTGTCTGTAGCTTTATTTAAAGCGTCCTACAAGTTTTATTACCTAGCATTATATTTTGCATAATTTGGAATAAAAATGTGGTCTGTATTTACTTCTTACTTTCCAAAAGTTTAAACGAGAGCATTCCTAAAGTTTACCTATGCGTAATAATTATCCAAACAAAGAGGGAAATGTTCTTGTGGTAAAGATACATTGCTCTTGATTAATTCCGTAAGATTTAACACCTTTTATTCGAGGGTGTACGTACGCATTGCGTAAATAAATTAACGAAGTTAGAATTTTTCATTATCATTTGGGTTAGGGGAATATGCATCTTCTGAAATTGAATGAAATATTTATTACCGTATAGTACGTAATTATAATTGTGATATATAATTTTTTATTCATTTTCATTTTTGTTCTGGATTATAATTGATAAATAATGATAAAGTGCCCGGAAAATTTAAAAACGTAAAATGCGCTAAATAGTTGAATTATGACGCCACGGTCCACTTGTCAACAAAGGTGCTTTTTGTATGTTTTTATAATCTACAGAATGCTGTTGTTTTGTGACGTTAGCGTCCCCGTCTAATAAGTACGCTAAATTGGCCTATACACAAATCTCTCGAATTTGGTTGTGGTTATAATATTTGATTTCATATTATTTTTTAATATTACGTTATATTTTTTCAGCAATTTAAAAGTTAAAGCACGCATGTTCTTTATAGATAGAAAATTTTTAAAATAGTAAAAATTTACCATATACATTGTTACAACAACAAAATATAGTATTTATTATGTTTTATTTGACACCGACTTCAAGATGATGAAAATTTTATTTTTTGCCTTTTAGTTACTCTTGAAGTCGGTTTCTTTTTTATTAGAAAGTTCTTATTTTACATTTTTAAGTTATATAGGTATATGGAATCCCTAATAAGGCAGCTTCCCAAATGCGGAAACAAAAGCTATATGAAAGAGAAACATATTTGGAAAACGTGAGTGCATCTCGAAGCTAAATTATATGTACTTATTACCCTCAAATAAGTGCCGTCAAGTTTCACTAATAAACAATCGTTATCATGGTAACGTAAAGGAAGTTTCGCTAGTACATGCTGGTCAGTGAAGTAAAGTGAAGTGGTCTATCGATCGGTTCTGGCGCTCGCCGGCCGCTGCCGCGGCGTGGCTCGTGTGTTTGTTGTTCAGCCGCGTCTCGCGACCCATTTTTATCTCTTGTTTTAGAAGCCCGATTGGTGTAAGTGCTTGATAAAAACTGTTTAATACAATGATTACACCCGTCGTCTGGTCAGCAGGCAGCATTTTCGTTTGAATCTCAACTTTGATCGTCGATGTTTTCTAAATACGACGGATCTTATGATTCAATTTATGCGGTCGTGCTGTTTATCGTTATGGATTTCCATTGTAGGCCTTCCTAGTGCTAGTCGAATCTAGTACAGTTTTAATCTTACTGACGAGTAGGTACCTATTCGTTTTAGGATTTCATAAGCCTAACAATATTTCAGTACGTTTTCTGTTTGATTTTGAGGAATTTTCTGCTATATCTTCGGAACCTTTGGTCTAATAGCAATGCAATTTATATAGAACCATTATGAAACTCTACTGAATCCAACACATATGGAATAATCAAAACATGTTAAGAAACAAAAAAGTTATGAATGAAGTACCTCAAAAACTAAACATTTTTACATGATTTTAACGAATTTCTTGCTATATCTTCGGAATCCAAGATACGATAGCAATGAAATTTATATCAGACTCTATAAAGGTACACTAAATCAAATGCAAAATCATCAAAATTGGTTCTGAAACAAAAAAGTTACAGACGTGAATCACTACGTTTTCTACTTGATTTCTGCTATATCTTCGGAACTCAGTCCAATACACATATCATTTATATAAATCTGAAGCTATGGTGAATCGAACGCAAAAATTTGACCAAAATCGGTTCAGAAACAAAAAACTAATGGCTGAAAAACTACAAAAATTCACATTAATGCATAATTATATGGGACCATTTCGAAGCTTTGTTGAATCGAAAGCAAAAAGAATCATCAAAATCGGTTCAGAAACAACAAAGTTATGGCTGAACATTTATAACAAAAAAAATACACGACGAATTGAGAACCTCATCATTTTTTGAAGTCGGTTGAAAAATTGTAAATAATATTGAAATGAATTAATTTTTAGTACGCAATATAGTAATATTTACTATTTTTTTTATTACATGAGTTCAGTAGACAAGCAGACGCCCCACCTGATAGAAAGCGGTTACCATCGCCTATGGACATTTGTAACAAGAAAGTTGCTATCAATGTCTTGCCGTTCTCTAAAGTGAAGACTGGAATCTGGCCACTGATGCCGGAACACAACTCAAGGTTGTTATGGCGGCATACTTAGACCCGGGGGTGGTAGCTGTCCAGACGAGCAAATAACCTACCACCTGGCTGTGGGTTGTTTTGTCGCTTCTTAGGATAGGCCGCCCGGCCGCATGAAATTGTATCCTTTCTCTGTTTCTGCAAGGATAAAATAAAAGACAATCTAGAAAATTATAACATATGATATAGGTATATTTGACCCAAATTACTGCGGTATTTAGAAGCATTCTTTTATATTTCACTATCAAGAATATTCTGAAGTTTTCACAGTACTAAAAAACTAATAAAAGCACGAAATAAGCTATATTTCATTAAAATATTATTTTCTGTAAAAAAATTTAGCGGCCCTCAATAAATTGAATAATTGTATTCACCGATATGTTAGTGCAAAATACTTTTTACAATAATTTACATTTTTTAGAACCCAGGATTTGTTCAAAACAACCGGATTTCCGGTATCTTCACCAAATTGAAGCGTATATAACTTTCAGCTCATAATAACATTTTAAAATGATATGAAACATATTCGAGGATTTCATCTAAATCATTTTTCATTATTACACTGTGGATGTTCTAAATAACTCTCATTATATATTTAGGGTTCCGTAGTTTAACACGTTCACAGCGGCACCGCTTTATCTGTACTTTCTATTACTGCGATACGGGGCGTCTTAGACCTTGTAATTAAACTACCATTGCAGCGGCACGAGGCCTATTAAGCCCCGTAACGTTTTAAAACCATCATTATTTTTTGGTTTATGTATAAATAGGTTATGGATTTTTATTTTGTATTCTGCGGTACTAGGTGAAGATAACCCCGTATTAAGGTAGGTATATCACAGAACTCTGATTTATGGCGGGTTCCTTTATCTTACAAATCATTCACTTGCCTTACCTATTACCTTACCTAACGCCTGTGGACATTTGTAACACCAAATGTGCTACCAATGTGCTGCTGCTCTCTAAAGGGAGGCTGGAACCTGGCCACTAATGCCGGAACACAACTCAAGGTTGTTATAGCGGCATGATCTAGGCCAAGGGTGGTAGTCATCCAGACAGGCAAATACCCTACCACCTCGCTGTGGGTTGTTTTGTCGCCTAGTACGACAGGCCGCCCGGATGCAAGAAATTGTATTCTTTGTCCGTTCCTGCACGGATAAAAGTTATTTAATTGTTAATAGTAAGAACGAAATTTATAATTTTGTCTTGTTTATTAGTCACAGCCTTTTTGCTCGGCGATTGTTAACACTATCTCGAGGCATGAGAAGCTATTTGTTCCAAGTAACATTTTGATTTAACATAATAATCTTTTTTCCTCGTAATGTTGCAACTTAAGGAAATATAAAAATGTTGTGTAAGTGTTTTATGAATGATGTGTTTCATAAGACATTTGTAACAAGATACTTCTCCTGACATGTTTTAAAAAGGTCGCTTGTAACAAATAGCTTTTTACCCCTCAATATGAAGAAATTCGAAATATAGATAGACTAGAGATTTCCCCGCGGCTGCGCTGTGCGTCGAACCCAGCTGTATGCCTCTACTTTAATAAGCAAGCTGCTGGAAGATTCACTGCATTTTTTATCGCAAACTATCTTTCTCTCGCGATGAAAAGTATTATGTTCATTTATGGCATTAAAACTATATATGTACACATTTACAACAAAACCGATCCAGTACTCCAGTAGTTTTTCCGTGAAAGCGTAACAAACAGACAGACAGTTACTTTCGCTTTTATGATGTTAAGGGCGATAGGGATAAATAACACTTTATTGCGTACCAAACAAAAGACACAATACAGTTACAATATTTTAAGGCAAAACAATAGGCGGCCTTATGGCTTAAAGCGGTTTCTTCTAGCCAACCTAACTTATGGAATATACTTAGCTAAGCTGGCGATGTAGGTGGTGCACAAAATTAAATATAAATGTTACTGAAACTATAATAGTAACTATTTTTTCTACACACTTTTTAAGACCCTAATTATAAATTATCCTGAACAACAGTGTGTTCATTCTTTTCGGAGTACGGATTTTCTTTTTTCCTAAAAATTGCATTTTTAAAGATACTTAGGAGCTTGAGATATTAAGGCGATTACAACATACGTGTGAGGTATAATAATTAATCATATTGCAGAACCCGTCACTGTGGGTAGTCCTATGCACACTTGAGCGAGTTTAATTTTATTTCTAGCGCGTCGTTTATAATTAATTAAAGATTTGTCACGATCTGATTATAGAATGAGCAGATTTAAATTCTGATCCCAAAAATAAGAAGACATGCGTAATGTGTAATATATATATATATAAAAAATCGGCCAATTGCGTGCCAGTCTGCTTACTATCAAACGTTTTTCTGTAGAGGTAATGTTATAGCTACAGAAGACTAAGAAAAATATTTAATCGAAAATACCCCATGTCTCAAAAACTATTTAAATAATCTTGTTCAAACCTATTTTCGTTGCAAACATTTTATAAGCTATTTACATTTTATTAAATTTTCTACGGCAGTAAGCTGGGAAGTGGCAAGGGAAATAGGCAGCGCGAGTATGTAAGCACATCAGTCGCACATTACGTACTCACGCTGCCAGCTTCCCTCACCGCCTTCCTGCTTGCTGCCGTAGAAGTTTGCTTAATGTAAACAAGAGCTAAGAGGGGGAGTCTCAGCGGCCCCCGAGGATAGGACGCCACCTCCTCCTTTTGCGAGTGAGTTATTCTTGAAAATGAGGAGGCGGAACGGGAGCTTGAGCGTATGTCCTTGCTCCGCACCCGCCAAAGGAGGACGCGTCGGCGCTGGAAGGCCAATCTGGACCTTCGGCCGGAGTTTCTCTGGAGAAAGAGTTCTCACCCGTCGTTATTCTGTCAAAATGGGGCGCGTCGTGTTCTGCGCGCGCTCACATCTTCTTCCGTCGGGCGCAGTATTTTGTTATTTTTTATTGCAGGAGTTCAGCAGACAGGCAGACGACCCACTTGATTGAAAGCGGTTACCATCGCCTATGGACATTTGCAACACCGAAGGTGCTACAAATGCGCTGCTGCTCTCTTAAAGGGGACTGGAACCTGGTCACTAATGCCGGAACACAATTCAAGGTTGTTATGGCGACATACTTTAGACAAGGGGTGGTAGCCATCCAGTCGGGCAAATGCCCTACCACCTGGCTGTGGGTTGTTTTGTCGCCTCTTACGACAGGCCGCCCGGCCGCAGGAAATTGTATTCTTTCTCCGTTCCTGCACGGATAGGGAAGCAGTAAAGAGTTTAAAGACGCCGGAAATGGAAGAGGCCGATGGGTCACCGCCTGCCAGGGCTAGTGAAGGGGCTAGGCCCGTACGTATGTACCTGTAGCCCTGGCATAAGCATAATTTGTTTTAAAAAAAATAGAACACTTCCCAGACTACATTAATATAATCGACGGCGATTGAGCGTGCTAAATCTTTGTCGGCTTACTACAACGAAGAGGGTCCCGGGTTCGATTCCTGTCATGATAAATTTCGTAAACGAACTTATCGTTATTTACTGTGGCCTGGGTGCTTGGGATCGGCCATAGATTGGTTTGTTGTGTATCACCCATAACACAAGCAAACTTGCTAAATTTAGGGATATGTAATATGTGTGTTTGTCCGACGATTATTTTTATTATTATTATAATAGAGTCTTGTTTGCAGTACGTATGTCGTAGCGTGTTTCTCGAAAACGGAAAAATTGAATTGCGCGCGATTATATATTATATATAATTATAAGATATTTGTGCTTGAAATTTTTTTGCTATGGATGAGCTAATTAACAGTTACAAGATACTTTACGTTGAACGTAGATGCGCCGAATTTAAACGTGGAAGAACATCCACCAAAGATGACCTTCTATCGGGTCGCCTCAAAACGGTAGTGAGCGAGGAAGTGGTCAAAAAATAAAAAAATACATTGTTTTAGCGGATCGTCTTGTCACGGTACTTTTTTCTTCGGTTGGAGATGTAAAATGTACCCGCGCGCTGGATCCTCAGAATGCTTACCGATGTACAAAAACAAACCAGTCTGAACATTTTTCGAACTTATTCGGAACTGTTACAACAAGATCCGAATCGTTTTGTCTCGATTTATAACCATGGATGAAACGTAACTTCACGATTACGATCCAGAAACAATACAGTACAGTCTAAGACTTCCAAAAGACCATCTTCTCCAACCCCTATGAAATTTCAGGTGTATCGTATCGCCAGAAAGATCATGGGCTCCTTTTTCCGGGATAGGAAAGCTACAGTTACGGACTCCTCATGCAGAACAAAAATAAAAATTGCATAACAAAATTACCGAGAAACGGAAAGGCAATTAACAAAATTTGTTTTGTTCCATCAAGATAACTTCCAGGCTCACAGGTCCGCCGTTGTTATGGTTGTAATTCAAGATGCTGATGCTTACTCCTAGTGGTTTCTATCTGTTTCCAAGGTTAAAGAAGTCTCTGGGAGGACAAAGAATCGTAAATAATAAAGCAGTAATTGCTGCAGTATAGGATTTTTTAGGTGCTCAGGATAAAGAGTTGTTTAAGAAAGTAATTTTAAGCTTAGAAGGCGACTATATCGAAAAACAAAATAAAATTTAATAAAAGTTACCGGCAACATGCTCATTCTCACTTTTTATTGAATGCCCCTTATAAAATGCAAAGACGAAGCTATCTTAAAGGGCGGGCTGTAAAAGTTTCACACCGCTTTGTTTTGATTAAAAATACTCAAAACACAAAAAAAAACAATTAGCTTCAGCTGTATATTATTTGAATCAATTGGATCTTCATTTGATTTTTACGCAGATAGGCAGCCTATAAAAACTTGCGTTTAGAAAGCACGATCCTCCCAGGAGAGTATTTGCCGTAACCTATTTCGGAACTTATTTTAAGGCAACCCAATATAATCTAGAAAGTAACAGACCATTACCGAAATTAACTTATCTTTTTTATATTAGATGCAAAATTGTGAATAATGGGACGACGGAATTTGCACCCAAATTCATGTTGATGAAATGTTTATTTATTTTCTACCTATTCTAAAGAAAATTCACATTTTAATGTTATTATTATATTACATGACTATTAACTCTATTGTGTAATTTGTAAGACCTAATTAAAATTTAATTGAAGTAAAAATGGTAATTTTAGTTTCTATAACGTAGATAGACATATTATGTACACACCATGTAAGAAGAATTCTGACAATTGTCCAGTAAAAACAAAGTAACTCTACAGAGCGTGATTTCCATTTGTATTCAGTTAACTTGTGAAACTGGCGACTTAAGTCCTTATCATTGCTTCGACAGCAATTTTATAATAAATAATAAGTTATGGGTCTAAACGATCATTAGAACTTATTTACAAGTTATTTTTTATATTGTATAGATTCGCGTTTGACCGACATTGCACTTGATATCAAGTGAAAATGCAGTCTAATATACAGTATGCTTATTTAGACGATATTTGATCATATAAGAATTTAAGACGTCTAAATTGGACGTTTCAGGAAAAACATACGACGGCAAAGAATTCCACAAGGAGACCAGAAGCGCACTTGAAAAATTCACTTGTAAGTATGTGTACATATACCTAATATGCCATCTACATTTTTTGCGAAGGTTGCACACAGGCAGATGGCCCAACTCATAGCTAGTGGTTATCGTCACCTATAGACGTTAGCAACACCAATGACGAATCGAACGCGTTACCAGCCTTTAGGATGGGATAAAGAAAATGGGGTAAGGCAAGATAAAGGGATCAAACAGGAGGAATGGGGTAGAAGGCATGGGATATGGAATTGGAATAGGGGGCGATGGCGTAGTGAAGATTGGTTAGGGACGAAGTGGGCCATCGGAACTCTCACTCACCGCACGAAAAACGAGTAAGTAGCTCGAGGCTAATGCTTTCACACCGAAATTCTGTGAGAGCGTGGTATCACACCGATCAAGCCGGCCTTAAGACCTGATTACAGAATCATGGTAGTTAGTTATCACACGATGCAGCTGCAAAATGTATGCAAGGGAAGCCGTGTGTATAACTTTAATAATGTATATACGAAATGGTTTGTCGTTATAAAGCAGCTTGAATATTTAATACGATTACATTACTCGTTTTGATTGTAAATTTGTCTTTAGTACGTAATTTAATTTGTGTTCGTAGGTGACACGTTCGGAATTTTATGTGAGCTCGGTGACTTTAATGTGGTTTTTGACAAATATCTCATCAATGAAAATCTTTTAAATAGTTTTATTTATTTGAGAAACAGTCTCAGTCATTACTGAAATGTTTTTTATATTAAAAATAAGTCGCAATGTTACAGATTGTAGTAAAATCAAGAGGCATTTATTTGCAAGGAACGTGTTATGCATGCTTCGTTTCGCTATCAAATGGCAAACTACAATATTTATATATCATACTAGGATATGCACGCGACTTCGTTCACGCTTGACTTGAAATTTCCGCAGGATTCCCGGAACACAAAGTATCGCAGCATTTGAAAAAAGACTGTAAGCTAACGTTTTAGTGGAAACTGTATTGGAATAAGCTAATTTTTATGAATCCGAACAACTTTAAACCGCTCCCGAGAAAAATCTTGCGGGATTCCTTGGATAAAAAATAGTGCAGATTTTAAGTCTAAGAATTTGCTGTCGATCAGCGAAAATCGATCGAAATCGACTCCGTAGTTCTAGTAGTTCTTTGCTTCTGGTATTTTAAGATTACCATATTAACAAGATTAATAAGTGATATATATTCTACATTTTGTAATTAAATTTTTGACAGAAATTATTTAGAGTCTAAATTTAGTATATTTCTCGTCTAAAACTATTATAGCGTTATCTGTCTAAAACTATTATAGCAAGAAAGCGTTCACTACCCGAGGCGAAAGTTAATATTACACGGTTCAGTACTGTTTTACAATTTATATGGAGTAATCAAAATGATTCATATAAACATCACAATTAATCATTCAATGACATTGAAAGTCATCATTTCCTTTCGGTTCTGCGCCTCGCAAACGGTTCAACCAAATTTAATCAATTTGGTTAAACCACGTAATTACTTGCAGCTTGTAGATTTTTTAAGTTGTTTATTTAAACAATAATATACATTGGATATATCTTAATTTTTTGAGATAAAATATAATAGATAGACAATTTAATTTTTGCATTTACTTTGAAATCAACATTATTTATTGATATAGATTATAACTATAAGAATCGTAATCAAAGGTCGAAACTTATAGAGAAAGGACAAAGAATCATGAATATTTCTTCGATTTTAGATCAGCGTCGTAAGGAGAAAAGTTGGATTAAGGAAACTACACTTATGCGAAGTCGGGCCCATGATTTTTGTTACCAAATTGACAAACTTTATATAACTTTATGTGTATGTACTTAATAGTGTAACAATCCGCAAAATCATGCGAAAAATTTAATTCATTTTGTTAAATAAAATAGATTTGTATTATATACTTTTGTTTCTAATTTTCTAAAAATATAGAAACATCCAGACAGTCTCTTTGACATTAGATAGCAATCACTAACAAAATGTGGGTAACGCGGTAGTTATTAATATTATAATATACCTACAGCCGCACCTTAAAAGATCGAAGACAAAATTAATTCTCAACATTAGAATTTGCCTAACTAACCTATCACCACGTACCCAGCGAACTACCAAAATAAATTCAACGCCGAGCGAAACATTCTCGTGTTAGTTATATTTTTTGAAAGTACATGTAATTTATTATACTGACCTAAAGTACATTGACAACACCAGCACATTTCCAATAATACCCGTGACCATCATTAATATATAAATGCTTCCAAAGATGTAGTGCGTCGCAGGGTGCGGAGGTGGGAATTGCAGCCAATGGGGATTTATCAACTTTAAATAGGCATCACTATAGAAACCTCTTTCTCGCCATATATGCACAGGCCATTTGTCTTTAAAAATTTCTATTAAGCTCTTATTTTGGTTCATATTTGTGCTGGTTTGATATGGGTCTAATTTATTCATAGGTTTTTTCACATTGTTTATCCTATCAGTCTTTTCCTTAAGCATCTGAATTAAATTAGATCTACGTCGTCTCTTCCACTGTCTTAAAGAGTCTAAACGTTTCCAAATGTGATTTTCTTGATACTTAATTCTTCCATATAAAGACACGCTAGGTTTTCCACTGCAATCCATTACTAAACTATTATTATAGTCTTCAAAAGGTACTGAATCTAATTCATCTATCTGTATTATTGTTGAAATAACGAACAAAAATATTCTCACGAATTTAGACATATTCACAATTACTGCAAATCGAAAAGTTTACGCATTTCCCTAAACTAAGCGAGCACAACCGTTCACGATGGTTTCCCAGATAAAATGTTGCTCCCGATTGAGCGCAGAGACGCACGAGAGACTGCCGAGGATACGGCAGTTTAATGTTTATTACGTTACTGCCACGACTACTACGGCTGAATTATAAATAAGAAATAATAAACTCTCATTTCAATGGGAATACCTGTTGGATTAAGGCGGCATTCCTCTGTAAATTATGAGTGATTCCTATCTATAATATTTTTGATTCAATTAATTGGAGTGGAATTTTTTACTTTACAAATAGGTATATCTTAACATTCTATGACGCTCATTCGTCTTAGGAACGATAAATTTATAAGCGAACACAATTTACGTTCCTTTAATGATTATTAATAGATCTTTAGTATCATTTGCCCACGACTTATTATTTATTTTATCCGTGCAGGAACGGAGAAAGAATACAAATTCCTGCGGCCAGGCAGCCTGTTGTAAGAGGCGACAAAACAACCCGCAGCCAGGTGGTAGGTCATTTGCCCGTCTGGATGGCTACCACCCCTGGTCTAGAGTATGCTGCCATATCAAGCTTGAGTTGTGTTCCGGCATTAGTGGCCAGATTCCAGCCCCATCTACAAGCCCGGCAGCACATTAGTAGCACCTTTAGTGTTGGTAATATTTATAGGTGATAGTAACCATTTTCCATCACAGTTGGGCCGTCAGCCTGTCTACTGTACTCCAGCAATAAAAAAAAGACTTTGTCCACGTTGGACATATAAAAGGATTACCATTATTTTGCTAAATATAAAATCAAAGGTTATTTTTAGCAGGGTAGGTACTGGATTTTTTATTATGAAAATACATGAATCCTGGAAATTCCCACAAAAACTCGGGATAAGTAATGTTAAAAGGCATAAAATTGTTTGTAGAAAGAATTGACCTAGCCAATTTAAACCTCTCCCGAGAAAATTCTCGAGATATAAAGTACCGCAGATTTTAAGTCTGGGAATTTACTATCGATCAGTGAAATCCACATCGAAATCGGTGCAGGAGTTTTTACGTGAATCGCGAACAAACTTACAAGTACAAAAAATGTAAGAAACATCAAACAACAGACTACACTTTTACAATTTTAAAATATAGATTTGGAATATACATATAATACTACCTATATATAACTTACGTAATCTTTAATAGTCTGTTTTAGTATTATAATGCTTACATAAATTGTATTTAAAGGCTTTTATACAAATTATAATGCGGTTTAACTTAGATGTTAAATTTATTTTTGAACTCTATTCAATGTTTGTACATTTGGTTTCATGGCAAAGAAAACGAGCCGATTATTACGAAAGAAAGTGGAGATGAATATACGATACTTTTAAACTAGAAAAATGCCAATTTTTACAGGATAGGGATTTTATAGTGCTAATTACATTTTTATGTCCAAAGCTGAATATAAAATCCCTACTATTTATGAGCAACAAGATTTTCTTAGAAGATGAGGTATATACGAGCAAACAAACTGCACTAGCACGGTGACATAACGGTGGTTATTTGTATAAAGGAGTATTTTTTGTACGAATTATGGGTTGTAAAATACAAAGCAAACAGATAAAATGGAAACACATAAATAACTTTACCTTAGATACATAATTAGGACAATTACATTGCCCCAGCAACCCACCGTCGAAAACAAAAGGTATAAACTTCCTAATGTCTTTTGTAGCGTTTCACTCGGCGGTGGAAACTGCAGCCAATGTTCGTTAATCAAATCCAGATACTCGTCCGAGAAGAAGCCATGTTGTTTCCATCTCCACACAGGCCATAATCGTTTGAATTTCTCTAGCAATAATGTGTGCTCATTTACATTAGACATGTTAGCCGACTGTATTTGAGTTTCATTCGATCTCGCTACTCGATATATTACTTCAGGATTCCCTTCGTTTACAGAACGCTTGTTTCGCTCTAATTGCTTTTTGTCTAGTATTGAAAGCTTACACTTCCATGAATTATTATAAGTTATCGTATCCAAACCGCTATCTGTTATATTATTCCAAGGAATCATTTTAATGATTGTATTTTTAATGTGGCTATTGCCAAAAATACATGATATAACCATTAAAGAAATTCCAAAAATGAACACGGTTTTCATATCTTTGAATGGAATTTTCTTTTCGAAGCTTGGGGCACGTGTAGTTCTTGTGGACTACAGCGATGTTTTACAAGGGACAACCAGGACTATTTACGTCGATGACTTCAAGGCATTGGATTTTTAGCATCTATTCATCGGGGACCACTTCAGCTTTATACTTAAGTGGATTAAAGTGGCTTTCAGTAAAATCTGTATAGAATTAAGTATAGTAAAGGCACTTACAAGTTGATTGATATACCTCTTGTGTCATCTTAGGTACAAGGATAACGGGAATATTTATTATATATAATATGTAAATGGGCTAAATTACTGACCATTTATATTGAACTAGCTTCTGCCCGCGACTTTGTCCGCTTGGGATACCTAGTTTAAAAAAAAGTAAGATAATAAAAACCCCTCGATTTTGAAATATTTTCATTGATGCTCCGTTCCTATTGGTCTTAACGTGATGATATTTATAGCCTATAGCCTTCCTCGATAAATAGGCTATCTAACACTGATAGAATTTTTCAAATCAGACTAGTAGATCTTGTGATTAGCGCGTTCAATCAAACAAACAAACTCTTCAGCTTTATATATTAGTATATTAGATTATAAATAAGTTTATAATGTCTTACTTTATTTTGTCCGGTATATTTTGCTTGGTTAATATAACAAGTAAGTATATTTGTCAACTAACGTGGCCAAAGATTTGTCTCAATCCTTGTTTACTTACACCTAAGTTACAACAATTGTACTGAATTAAAGTTGTTTTTTTGGAAATTGTTAATATATGTATATGTAGAATATTATATAAAATATAAACATGTTACGTAATAGGTATATAATAAGTAACAGAAACAAGATTTTTAAAGTAATTTTGAAATAAAATGGTGAAGCTTGTGTTTTAACAAAGGGTTGAAGTTGAAACCATATCGAAAGATTCTTCAATATTTTTTAAATAAAATAGGTAAAGGTTGATTTAATCTTGTTACGAGAAAAATGTAACAATATCGTCATTGTATTTTATAACAAAATTTTAATATTGGTGTTTAACTAATAGGTACCTATTGACCCGAAATATTTTGTTATGAGAAATCTTTTCAGAAAAATTTGTTAATTTTGTTTGAGAAAACCGTCGTAACTATAATTACATCTAAATAAAATAATATTTCATTGTGAAGATATATTGTAGATATATAGTATAATGTATATAAAAAGAATAGTACTTAACATCGAAGTTACGTGACACCTACATTATTGCGTTACATTTTTGTATAGGCGCGACTCAGTTGCAAAATATTTTTTTTACTTACATTTATTTGCATTCCGAACATCAAAAATAATACAGATCTACTGGCTGGTTTTATATAGTACTTAAATCTTCATTTGACATAGACAAGAAACAAACAAAAAATTACGTAGCAAATTACCAAACATTCGGCAATTGTTAAAAGATCAATGAAAATTGCTGATTAATAATCAATTTATTATTAATTGGTCCTATTAAAGCAATATTGGCAATTCTACAGGTTAATTAACAAAGCATGGGGCTTCAAATATGAATTAACAACGTCATTTTTGTTCCATACTTAAGCTATTAAATTGTGTTCTTGATAGGTCATTTTCTTTGAGTACATTTGTCAGTATTTTATTCTATGCCGTAATCGTGCTCTGTATAGCTACCCTTGTGTAATTTTTAATGCTTTACAGTTTACGGAAAGTAATACATCGTCAGAAAGAGATCTTCTAGCGACATATGATAATAAAAGAATTATAATTTGTTTATCAGTTTAATATTCAACAGATGTTTTTTAAGTATAAAATATTTCTTAATATTTTTGAACGGGCTTATTAACAAACAAACCAATTATATGTACAGAAAAAATCATATTGTCGAGTTTATTTTTCATTTTATACATATTGTCATAAGAAATCTGCTGCTACTTTTCAGATAAGTGCTTATTTAGGCGATAATCACAGAGATTATCTAGACTCAAGACGACCGTAAAGAATGGCCATAATGCGACTGTAATTTCAATAATTAAGATAGATAGATAACACTTTATTGTACACCATTACAGAAATCTTACGAACTAGTATTATTCTAATTGTGTACAAAGGGCGGTCTTATCGCTAAAAGACAATCTCTTCCAGACAACCCGTGGCAAGAATATTGCTGGTTAGGAGTGACGATGGTGGTATACATAATTATTATACGATTACTTACATTTTAATAATAAATATATAACTATACTATATATACAAATACACATAATCAAGATATGGTGATAAAATGCAACTATTTAAACATAATAAATATATAACTATATACAATATAATATCTACTAATTATATAACTAGTTGGGCCATAAATACTGTTAATAAAAAGTTTCTTTTTTTCAACTTTTTAATTATTTTGAATTTGAAACACGTATATTATTTTAAAAACTTCTTTCGATTTTGCGCCATTTCTCATATTTTTTCGTGTTCATTATCAAATTACAATATGGAATGGGGTGTTAAAGAAAATAGGATTGCAATGATCGCCTTGCACAAAATGGATATGGAGCCGTCGGTCATATTCCAGACACTTCAAAAGCTTGGTATTAGCCGTATGTTCGTATATCGTATTATCAACAGATACAACAATACTTCGTTTGTCGAAGACCAGAAAAGATCGGGGCGGCCGCGTGCTGTTAGAACTACAAAGGCTGTTAAAGCTGTTAAAGCCAGAATTCGTCGGAACCCCATCACGAAGCAAAAAATCTTATGGCGAGAAATGAATATTCCCGCTAGGACTCTGTCGCTTATTATAAAACAAGACCTAAAGCTCGGTGCTTGTCGTCGATATAAAGGACATGCCCTAAATCAATCTTTACAATTAAAGATAGTGGATCGATCAAAACGCCTTCTGTCGCGATACGCAGGTGAAAGGCACAGAAATATCCTCTTTACCGATGAAAACATTTTCACGATTGAGGAACACTACAATAAGCAAAATGATAAAGTGTACGCTCAGAGTTCTAAAGAAGCTGCTGAAGTGGTCGGAAAGGTACAACGTGGTCATCATCCTGAGTCAGTGATAGTTTGGTGGGGCGTGTCCTATTAAGGAGTCACAAAACGTATTATTTATGTGAAAAAGGAGTGAAAACTTCAGCCAAAGTGTATCATGTTGTGAAACCTCTAAGCAATACACTTTTTAAAAATATACCGTGGACTTTCCAGCAGGACTCTGCACCTGGTCACAAGGCATTAACTACCCAAGCCTGGCTTGAAACCAAAGTTCCGGACTTTATAAGAGCTTGAAGACTGGCCCTCATCTAGCCCAGACCTCAACCCTTTAGACTTCAAATTATGGTCAATTTTAGAGGACATGGCCTGCTCTAAACGACACGGCGACATTGAGTTTCTTAAAAAATCTTTGGAGCAAGCAGTGGCGAAATTTCCCTTGGAAACAGTGCCTAAATCCATAGATTTCTGGTCAAACAGATTAACGGCCTGTATAAAAGTCAAAGGTGGTCATTCGGAATATAATATTTTTTTATTTTTTGCTGAGACTTTAATAAATACATTACTTCATTAAAAAAATTCATTTTCATTTGTAACAGAACTTATGGCTGGACTAGGTATAAAATTACATATCATTATATTGCAGATAGTATCTCCTGACCATGTTCTTACTTGTCTGACAGCAACAGGCAATGTATTCTAATATGTATATTCATTAAAAAAAATCATTTTCATTCGTAACAGAACTTATGGCTGGACTAGGTATAAAATTACATATCATTATATTGCAGATAGTATCTCCTGACCATGTTCTTAAATGTTGTTAGAGATTTTGCTTGTCTGACAGCAACAGGCAATGTATTCTAATATGTATATATCTATATTTTATTAAGTATAGATATATACAAATTAGTTTGTTAAACCTAGTGTTAGTTCAAAATACGTTAAAAAACTACGAATACGTAATAAAAATATGTTGCTGGGGACTTTTTTACGACGCTTCTTGTCCGCTAACAGTAACAAAAATAGCTTTGAAAGCGGTGGAAGACTTTCCTTTATCTGTTCACTTAAAGATTTCAAGAAATTGATAAAAAACACAACATGGCCCTATTCGAAATATATTATAATAGGCTATGAACTTATAACAATACTAGGATAGGATGAATTTCCGTTAGTAAATGTTTGTAGTATAAAATCTTATCCAAGACATAAAAATAAGTGTGCCTCGTCTAATTCCTCGACATGCTATTACGAAAATCTTCTACATTCCTCCGGTTAAAACCAACCCAGGCCTCAGCAGCCCTATCACAAGAATGTGCAATGCATACAACCGTCTAAACTCAAAATTAGATGATCTCGATATTTTTCACAAAACATATAATTGGTTTAAAAATAAAGTGTTGACATCAGCTGTGACTATAAAATAATTGATAGGCCATTCATGTTTGCACTTGTACTTAGTTATATATTTATTTTTAATTTAATTCTTTTTGCATTTTTTATTTTTTTTTGCTTTACATTATTACTTTTGACAACATTATTCATTCATTAACTTTTAACTATATTTGTACTTGACACATGCATAATATTGACATTAATTAATTAAGATACTAGTAATTGACATTCGAATTGTAAATGCTGTGCACTCCTTTAATGGGTCCACACATCAGAACTTTTATATTAAAGGATTTGTAATGTAACATAATAATGTGTGTGCTGTTGGTGTGCCTTAAATAATGAAACCCGAAATTTGCATGAGCAACATTAAAATGGTAACCCTTTTACAATTAACCTTCAGACGCACATGTTACATATGTTGTTTTATAAGCCTGAGTAGAATTTTAATTTATATTTGTAACTAGCTAACCAGGCAAACTTCGTACCGCCTCAGAATAAATAGATAAAAATCGTTGATTTCTGAACGACGGGACGAACATCAAACGTTTGACATTCAAAACCAAAAAAAAGAAAAAAAAATCACTTTTAAATTTAATTTCATTTTTGAACGACTTTTAAATTTAATTGATTTCTAAACGACGGCACGGACATCAAATGTTTGACAGGTGCAGCAATTGATTTTTATATATATATAGATATGATATTTTTCATTAATCCCTATAGTAAAACGCAGTATATAGTAATATATGCATAGACATCATTTATCGTATTTGTGTAAGATGAGTATTTGAGAACAGAGTAAACAAGTTGTTTTCGCTTAACAGGAAACATGTTACCCATATTGTCGTTGAACGATGGAACAACTTCATATCTATACTAATATATAATATAAAGCTGAAGAGTTTGTTTGTTTGCTTGAACGCGCTAATCTCAGGAACTACTGATCTGATTTGAAAAATACTTTCAGTATTGGATAGCCCATTTATCGAGGAAGGCTATAAGGCTATATAACATCATGCTAAGACCAATAGGAGCGGAGCGAATGAAGAATGTTTCAAAATCGGGGTTTTCTTTCCCTTTTGAGAACTTCCGCTGCGTGCACTCTGTAAACGGTTAAAGTTTCGTAAAAATCATGTGTGATAGAATTGTTCCCCTTTAAAAGGTCATAAAAAATTGTCCACGACAGCATATGTCTATCTTTTAATGTTGGCTCACTATATAACCTTTTTTATGCTGACCAAAGTTGTTCTAAAATAATGCATTATTTGCGAAGGTGTTTTTATAAACATGATATTAATCCTTATCCAAATAAATACGTTATTCATCACAAGTATTTAATGTAAAATAAAATTGCCATTTACATTATTCGATTTCAATGAATATGTTAGGAGATATCGCAGTTTTAAAATAACATCGCAGCAAAATACTGAGCGCATTTATGATGTGCAAGGCCGGCGGGCAGTCATTGAGATTTAAAAATATTTTCACCTTCCACGTAAACAAAGTCGCGGGTTAAAGTTAGCGTCAGCCCAAAGTAACTATTCCACGCGGACGAAGTCGCAGGCAGAAGCTAGTTTTATTATATACTCATACTAACCTTAAAGTGCTTCTCGAATATTTTTCCATTGGGTTTATTATAATTTATGATTACTCTGGCAGTGACTGCAAGGCTGCTAAAATAATATATGAACGTGTGTTATAATGCGTCATTTATCTTGTGAAATATATTGTATATGCTTAACGATTGCTACATAAAAAGACTCAAGTTAAATGCTATTTTGTTTACTGAAAGATTTATAAAATAAATTATATAGTGTATTCTGTTGTTTTAATTACAGTTATCTTAGTAGTTCATGAATGCTGGAGCCCAATAATATATGGATCTTTATTCCTCCGGTTAATACACACGAAATGTTAGTTATTCATTCGAATTTATTTTATCACCTTCAAAGTATGCTTCTTCAGAAACGATAGGTACACTTACACCAACGAATAATCCAATCATCGAAACATTTTTTAAACGCTTTTTCCGGAATTGAGTTTGGTTCTCGTCGCGAATTCTCCTTTATGTCTTCTAATGAATGAAAACGGGCTATGAAGTGGTAATTTGAGTTTAGGAACAAGAAAGAAGTCGTCTCGCTCGATGGTATTTGTTGAGTTTTTGGTCCAAAAATTTGTTCACAATGATGTCCTTTGCGAAGGCACATTATCGTGGTGCAATATCCAGGAATTTTATTTCCACAAATCTAGCCTTTTTCGTCGAATTTGCTCTCTTAAACGCCGCATAACGCTCAAATAATATACTTTATTTACCGTTTAACCTTTCGGTAAAAACTCGGATGCACAACATCACGATAGTCAAAGAAAACAATCAATATGACTTTAACTTTTGATTGACTTTGGCGTGGTTTTTTCGATTTCGGTTCTGTTGGAAGGCGTCACCCCGAAGTTTGCATGTCAAACTCGTAAGCCCACGTCTCGTCACCAGTAACAATGTGTTTCATGAATGTTGGGTCGGAATCGACTCGTTGTATCATGTACCCGGCGACTCTTATGCGATTGAGTTTTTGGAGAAAATTCAGGTCTTCAGGATCGTCTCGTGAGACGTTTTTGCGATGTTAACTTCAGTTGAAGACGTTGATGGCCTACCAGGGCGAGGCAAGTCTTCCAGCATATCTCGACCGCTTTTGAACGCTTTGTACTACTTATAAGCACGTGTTTTTGAAAAAGACCATTCACCGTAAGCCTCCTGTATAATTTTCTGTCACGGTGTCTCCGAACACAAAATTCCATTGGCGATGCAAAATTTAAGACAAACTCTTTGTTCGATGTTGTGGCCATTTTGAAATTCGCAATACACACTAGATGTGATATAACTAAAAATAGCACTGTATTTAATCTAAATGACCGATGCAACTCAAACTCCGCGCCAAAATGAAAAATAGTTGTGCCAATCTAACAACAACAAAAAAAAACAAAAAAATTGAATTTGGATCCATAAACAAATCAACCATTCCCAATACTTTTTTGACAGAATGTAGGATAAGTTGAAATTTATTGCCTGTTTTTATTGTTAAATTATAATATGTCAATCCAAGGCTGATAATGTTGTATCTATAAGCAAAACATTCCACCACTGTCTGTCAATTAAAAAACCATGTCTGTCTTTTGCAATATTTTCAGTATTCAACCATTCTGTCTCTGTGGATTTACGACCTAGCCCTGCTTAGCTTATTGTCTTATTAGACTTATTAGCAACCATTTTGCTTTATTAAATTGCTATGTAACGCTGAGGCCAGATATATCATGTTAATAAAAATACCTATATCATCAGTTGACAGTCGTAAATACAGTATTACTCTTCTACGTATTACTGTAATATGATATGAGATACGGATGTTTCTCGACATTAATTCGGTCTACTCCGATGAATCTTACTGGTGTAATTTCCTGTTTGAAGAGTTGAGGATACTTTCATATACCTACACGTTTCTATTTGCTATAACCATCTTAGGTGATATCGAAATGATAAATCCCATATATACTCCAAAGTACACATAATAATATGAAGTTGTTATAATTTTTTAACTAACAATTCGAAGTCACCCACACTGTATTTACGAAAGAAACTCACAAAACTTGAAATAATTTGTTTAGGGAGTACAAATTAAAAAACATTTAATTATTTGTGTTAGGTATTCAAAATGCTAACCGTACAATAATGTGTACTAGTAAAGATTTATATCCCATATTTGAAAAACTTACGTAGTTAAATTACAGAAATATAAATTCAAAAGAAGTATTTTTTATTATAATAAGTATGTATATATCTTCTTTGGTATTTCCCTCACCTGATTTAATCCTGAATATAATTCCATGTTGTATGGAGGATTTCATTGTTTTCTCTTTTGACAGGTCGTCACTGTCGAAATGATAAAAGCTGTTTACATGTGTATTTTATCCGATTTCTGTGGCAGACGCTAATCCTAGTTTGGGGTCAAATGAAACGTACAGAACGTGCCTGCCCTTCATGTATTGTCTATCCACCGTCACAAGTTCTCATGTAGGCGTATGTTTTGTTTATCCTGTATAGAATTGGCTTTTGCAGAATTCATTGAGGTAATGCTGTCTGCCAACCTTCTAGGTACCTACGCAGCCCAGAATAACAGTTTGAAGGATATTTTACATTTATTTATTTTATATATTATTATTATATTTCTGTCCGTGAGTAGTTTTTTACTATACAACAGATTTATTCTACAATGATTTATTTAATTTCATAAGTTGCTACAACCAAACACTAGCTGCCTATATTATTGTGATGACTTTGTATACTTACCTGTCAAAGGCGGAACGTATACCGTATAACCGTATTCACCTTAATAAAATTACATGTTTCATGCAAAATAACTCAATTTGATAAAATTATAATGAATCGATTTGGTTTTCACTACATATTTTGGATCTAGAGTAAAATGTACTTACAGACTTGTAAACTAGTTTATTTTTAGGATTTGTCTTATAATTAAGTTTAGTTTCACATTTCCCTTTAAAATTTAAATTTCAAAATTAATAAACTAATTTTAGATATAACTTACTTGCTAAATATTTTTCTATTAATCTGTGATGAAAAAGCATGTAGTTCAATTTGAATTGAATTCTAAAATAAAATCCTATAAAACGTCGCTTTATACTTTAGTTTTATAAATTTATGTTTATGTTACTGCTGTTAAATATGATTAATATAGGGCAAGGTTAGTAAATTAATATTATCACTCAAGAGGCGCAATTTCTACCATTTCCTTACTAGTTTGATTGGCCTATCTCCCGATGAACCGGTATAAGAACTTGGCGATATTAAATAACCTTCCGTAATCAGAGCGGATATTAAATCATATTTTCTTAAAAGTTTTATTATTTTAATAATACCATACAAGAAGAGGTTGCGAATGTTAATCGCATTATAAAAACGTAACTACGAAAATTCCCTAAAATCCAATATTTATATTTACACTGTTGACTAGAGGGTACCACTAATTACTCTTATCTCACTTTTTGCTTTAGGAAAACACCATTGACACTTTCAGCCATCGATTTTTAGAATAATATTTTTAAGACCGAATCGGTCAAAGATTCCAATAGTATTTTCTTAAGTTGTTGCGATTAGTACCTTACACATAATAAAACTACGTTTTAACGGTTTGAAGCCCGGCATTTTATTTGATTTTTAATCCAACGTTTCGGCCAGTTTTTAATAGCCGTAATCACGGAAGACAAAGATTTCAAATACCAATGAGTAAAGTTAAAGTTTTTATTTAGGTAGTAACTTTATGTAGGCTAAATAAAAACTTATTACATTTACTCATTGACTCTTGAGATCTCTGTCTTACTCTTAAAACGTAGTTTTATTGCAAAAATTCGAAGTTTTTTTGCAATTATTATATTAATACACCTCGGTCAACAGATCAGTAGGGCGATCCAGCGAGGTAACATGGGCAGCCTTCTGGGAACCTTACCCATTGACTTCAATGATCTAAGCTCAGTATTCTACTACTATAAGTAACTATATACTTATAGTCTTAATGTATTGTAGATAGAATACACTATAAGTAATAATCATTTATTAATTAGGTTAAGTTTCCTTCATTGTTATAGTTTATAATTTAAGTATTTTTTAGTAAATAATTATATATTACGAAATAAATCAATAATTTTACACAGATATTGTATAGTGCGTAAAATTACGATTAACCAATACTAAAACCAGCACTGAGCTTGTTACTTCTTGTATTTCCAGTATTCTTCTTCCACTATAATGTAATAATATATCTATTTGAATTATATACGTAATTTTTTTACTAGATTTTTAGGTGTACTTAAAGTTTCAAAAGCAATTTAGATAAGAAAATGTTAGAACACAGACATGATTTTCAGTTAACTGAAACTACGAACAAGCTTTGGTATAATATACAACGGCAACAAAAGATGAGCAAGCAAAGAGAATAAGTTTACATTTTAAAGGGATATTAGGGAGAAAAATAAAAATGAAAAGCTATTTCATGCACAACGTTGCGCAGAGAATATGCGAAAGTAAATTGGGTTTTCTACGTCTACAGAGTTGACTCATTTAAACGTCACCAAATTGCACTAAGGACTGATTTTCAGATAAAAGTTTAATTGTCAGATAAAAGTTAATTATGGAATAAATTGTAACTTGAGTGAATTTAAAAGTGCAACAATTCAACTATTTTGTTTACGCAACTGTAATGTTTAATATGTTCATGTTGTATTTTTTTCCTATGAATAACTTTTATCTGGTACTATATACTTGAAAAAGTAGCTCTAAATTAATTTAGGATCTTATATTGTTCATAGGAATAATATTGACGTGGTAGAGCCATGCTGAAATCGTTATCTTGATGACAGCTCTTAGGGCCGGCTCGATCGGTGTGAAATTACGCTCTCACAGAATGTGTGAAACGGTTATCCTTGAGCTAACCCTGTTTCGTACGATGACTGAGAGTTCTGATGGCCGATTTCTTCCTCTCCTTATACCAATTTCATACCTCTATTCCGTCTATTTTATTCCATCCCTATTATATCATCCCCTCCATCCCATCTCTCCTATCCATCCTAAAGGCTGGCAATGCGTTGGCTTCGCTCTTGGTGTTGCAAACGTCTACAAGAACAGTGTAGCAGCAAGAAGTAGGTTAAATGATATTTCAAATGGCAGAGAGTAGTATTCACTGTCGAGTACTGTGTCGAGAACTGAAGTGAACTTGTTTATTTTGGAAAAGGAAACCTTATGTAAAAATAATAACATGTCGTAGAGCTAGTGCAATACATAGCACAATGTTTGAGCGAGGCGGATGAGGTGCGAGCGAGATAGAGCAACTATTAATATAGGCGCGCAACCGTTGAACTAGCCAGTTCTCCGTTGTCCGCTGCGATAACTGGATGTATGCAGCTCTCATAACATTATATAAAAAATAACCACTAGGCCCGGAAAAAAGAGGTTCGTCCACAGAGAGGATTAAACAAAATGTCTACAAGCGACAGTAACCACTTTCCATTAGTTGGGCAGTTTGCTTGCTTGCTATCTTCGCAAATAGAAAAAAAATCCTCTATTATGACATTTTCCTGTCTATTTTGTTATATCATTTTCTATTTTGTAATCATTTGGAGGTGGTGTAATATTTCTAGTTTTTTTTAATATTCTAGTATACCGACGTTCCCTTGTTGCACCATAAAACTTTTAATAGGGGAGCCCAAGCGGGGATTTTGGGATTTACTCAAATGTGGCAGAATAACATAAGGGGGGAAACCTGGCAGTTTATTATGTACCCCTACCATACATGAACTCGTCATATAAGCTCGTGCATTTAGGGCAGCCGATCAGAATAGTAAAAAAAATCAATCGTTAAAAAAACTCAAGCGAGTCAGATTAAGACAAAGTGAGTTAATTACATACAGAAAAGTCTACATTTCAATAATCTGACAATTTGCCTGTGACATAAGGAAATAGGAGAGTCACAAAGTTGCAAAAAAAGTCACCTGGACATAGTCGAGCGCGGTCAATTTTTTTATTTTATTTTGAAGGAAATCATTCAAGGTTCACGGGAATAATATAATCTGCCGATTTTCACAAGCCGAAGTAGTTAAAATCATCAATAAAGTGTGGTGTGTGCAGCTGCTGCGGGCTATGTATTTCCATAACAAATGTGGACGGAAAATTGGAGATGACTTGGTTCGTTGGATTACCAACAAACCAAGAAGTACTACCAGAAGTGAATGAAGATGTTGTCATAGCACCTCATATTTTAGGACATTGTGGGGATACTGCCCACTCAGCGAATTGCATGAAATGTCATGCGACGCGCTCAGAGTGGCAGTTGTCTTCCATCATCCACACCCGCGACGCGTTACTCATTATAATAATAAAATGTACATATGCGAAAGAATAAATAATCTTGGTTTTCTAGAACACGCAATCATTTACAACATCCCCATCCACCTACACATCTACACATATGCATAGTGGTGGCCCGCGAGTTTATTTAAGTGTTAATTAATTTTTTTTCGAAGACAACTCCCCGTGACCGCCACGTGGGTTCGAGTAACGCGTACGTGTACGTAAGTTATATCGCAGTAAGTTCCAGGAACGAAGGTAATACCTTTCCATTTATATATTATTAACAACCACATTTTTGAAATCTCAACATGGCTGACAAGATGTTAGAAGCTATGAGTTCTTCTCCTTCTTCTTCTTCTATCATAGCCGAAATCCAACAGATGTCACCGACCACACATAGTGACACTAACAAAATTTTGGGTGAAATTGAGAAATTAAATGCCGCAATTAACAAAAGCAATGAGTTTAGACGCAATAGATCGAGATATCTGAAATATTCTTTCCGTCAGCGCAGTGCGAATAGAAGCCAGTCACCGAACAGACTTTTCTTCTCTTCCTTCACTTCCACGTCGTAAGGATAATCCCAATTGGCGATGTTTTTACCGTTTTAGATATCGAGAAAAGGCGAATAAATGCGTAAAACCATGTTCATGGAAAACTACTTCGGAAAACTAGAAAATATACAGTCTATGGCGGATGACTGTGCAACATCTAAATGTTACCGCCTATGCGTGACCGACTCCAAAACTGGTCTACGTTATTTAATTGATACAGGTACAAACGTTTAAGTATTATCAAAACAATATGGAAAAGGTTGTACTATATCAAATTACAAACTTTATGCCGCAAATGGAACGGAAATTCCGACATACGGAATAAAAACATTAAATTTAAACCTTAATTTAAGAAGACAATTCCGATAGACTTTTATAGTTGCCCCTGTAAAGCAATCTATTATTGGAGCGGATATTTTAAACAATTTAAAAAAAAAAATATTGTAGGAGTTCAGCAGACAGGCAGACGGCCCACCTTATAGAAAGCGGTTACCATCGCCTATGGACATTTGCAGCACCAAAGGTGCTACAAATGCGCTGCTGCTCTCTTAAAGAAGACTGGAGCCTGGTCACTAATGCCAGAACACAACACAAGGCCACAACACAAGCCATTTTGGTATTGTTGTCGATTTGCGTGCCAGAAAATTGATTGATAAAATAACTAATTTAAATGTTATTGCCACATTAGAAATTAGTGATGGTAACACCACCATAAAAACGGTAGAAGATAATCGCCCATTTCAAGATTTATTGTTACATTATCCGGATTTCACGAAGCCCATATCGTTCAAAGAAAGTGCTAACCATACAACATTTCATCACATAGAAACACGGGGACCACCCGTGTACGCACGAGCAAGGCGATTACCACTTGAAAGATACCTTAAAGTTAAAGATGAGTTCCGTATCATGCAAGAGCTTGGCATATGTAGACCACCTAAAGGAGCTTGGGCCCGCTGCACGTCGTACTCAAAAAAAACGGGGCATCAGACCCTGTGGCTATTATCGTAAACTAAATTCTATAACAAAACCGGATCGTTATCCTATACCACATTTACACGATTTTACATATTTGCTGGCTAACAAGAAAATATTCTCAAAACTAGATGTTAATAGGGCCATATTTTTCTATACCAGTGTGTCCAGATGACGCAGAAAAGACAGCCATTATAACACAATTTGGTCTATTTGAATTTCTACGTATGCCATTCGGATTACAGATAAATAAAAGATTGTTAAGTATCATAACCATTTCTTGTTGTAGATAGGCAAGATGTAGATGAAGACGACCAAACCGAACCGGACTTCTATTATAAAGTCGATTTCACCAATGATGAAAAAATATATATATAATTTCGTATTTTTTTTTTAAATACTTTTTCCTTCTAAATATATCGCACCCTTAAAATTATACAGACTTAAATCAATATTGAGTCATTGGATTTGAATATCTACTATATAAAAAATAAGGTACAAAATTGAATAACTTGATATTTTGAATTAGGTCTCTATCATTCTAAGGGTGCGATATATATTATATTATTTTCTGCTAATTGTATTTTTTATATTCAGTAATAAAATAATTGAAATATATTTTTTCAAACCTTCAGATTAAGGAAATTTCTCCACATAATTATCAGATTCTGGGTCCGCACGACAAGGACGTCAAGCTGAACCATCTGTATATTAATCTGACGCGATCGAGTACTTCAATGTTAAACTTTTTTTTTGCATTTCCAAAAATCGGCCATGACTTTTGGCTGCGCCTAAATCGGCAGTCTTTTGGATAGAAGTTCCTTTAGAGTTTACTTAACATCCCTTCTGAATATCTGACGAGCTTGAATACTTTTTTATTCCCATTTTCAACCACTTCGTACGGCCAAGGCCCGCCATGCAAACCGGCAGCTTAATATTTCTCCGTTATCAAAAACATGTGAGGCGCATACATTATTAATATCTGACACGCTTAAATATTTACATTTTTGATAACCTGTACACGCCCCCCCCCCCCCCGCTCCCCCACCAGTGAAAGGGCATACATCATATAACCTTTCTTTTTCTTTTAAACATCTAATCTGCACAATCCAAAAGGTCCCCGCGACGCTCGAGTAACTCCCCATTTAGCCTCTTGGGGGTGCCCACACTATTTATATCGTACCTGTTTTATACAATCCATCATCATCATCGGTATTGGCCTACGTATATTGAAATAACTTTTCGTCTTCCAATTTAACATTCTTTTTGTCATACGATTTCCATCTTTTTGATGTCAACTTTTAACTTTCAAAAGTCGCTTTATGTATGTAAGGGGTGAGATATTAATCATTATACCTGCTCTTTTGCTTAAAATACTTTTTACTAGAGAGTTATGTTAAAAAGTTTTTTATAATGACTCCAATAATAATTTTTCCATTGAAATATTGGATATACAGTATCAATACAAATCTTTAAATGTTCTTTCCCACAAATATATAATATTTACAAAGGTACTCTTTACTTTTGCAGACAGTTGGTAAGTAAACGACTACAAAGAAAACAAATATTTGGATACCAAATATTTTCGATACATATGTAGATGAATGATTAAAATGTCATTGATGTTGTCAATGTCACTCTAGCGAAGCGTCGTGTCCATGGAAACGAGGCGGCCATAATAAATTAATCAAGAGGAGAAATCGCGTCTTCTTGGGAACAGTGGCCGGCGCACCAAGTGTTCGACGAATCGCTATCCATTGCCTTAGAAGAAGAAGAAGAAGAGAATTAAAACGTAATTGTAAGTGCAATTTCAAGAGTGATAATGCCTGAGCTTATATGGCCCTGACGAGCTTATATATATGTATTTTTTATTTCAGAAACAATAAGAACCAAGCGTTCTAAGGTATATAATATTAGTTTCATAATGTTTTGTAATACAGTACTTCTCTATGATTATTGTTTGGGTATATTTGTATCTAATTATTTTTAAAGTTCCTGGAAGGAAAGGATTTGTTAGAGTATGGACAAATATTCCTATGATCTGACTCTGTATCAAAGTTGCTTATTTCAACAACAAACCTTATAAGCACACAGTAGGTACGAGTTATCTAGTCATTTTTATGTTCAATACTGTCAGAGCGTAGCAGTATTACATGCTACATGTTTCGCTACGATACACAAACGAACGTAGCAAGTATTCTTTACAAATAATTTTGTTTTTGTCTTGAAAATGTTTATAGCACGTAATCAGTTCTTTCGTCTTCTATTTCATCTATTCTTCATTACTCTAAGAAAATATTATATATAATATATATGAATGTATGTCTGTGTGTCTTTAATTGACTTTTTTGGACGTTATATTCATTAGTTATTTTTTAAAAGCTTTACCAATTACTCGATTATCATAAGATTTAGTTCAGTCATATCAGTTCATCATCAAGATCATATACTATTATTATAATTAGATGAAAATTATCTTAAACTATTGATATTATTTTCAATGTATATTTTGTCAATTAATGTTAATACAGGAGAACTATGGTAAACGAATATTATTTCAATATTTATTCACGTAAAAATTGATTCACTATTTGACTTATTGATAGGTAAATTGAATTCAATCTATACTAATATTATAAAGCGGATTTCTTTTTATTGAATAAACTCAAAATCTACTGGGCTGATTCCAAAAATTCTTTCATCATTAGAATTCTACCTTATCCTAAATTAACATAGGCTATATATAAATATCTATCTAGTATCTATCTTATATTGCATTACTAGATGTAATAATACTAGAGAAATTAGGGATCCCTACTAAAAATTCAATAATGTAAACCATGGTGTAAAAGAATTAGTGTTTGAGTGGGCCCGGGGATGGTTTAGATGCACAATTAGTACCGGTAAGTGGCGCTGGAATCGGGTTCTAGATTTTTATTACACAGGGCAGGGCAACATTTGGCAGAACCGCTACTATTTTATAAACGTATACTGGGGTTCATATTTAAATCAGTCTGTTTAGATAATTGTGTATTCGTAAACCCACAAAAGCCTACTAAACGAAATTGTTGTAATCTGTAAACCTTTTACACCCGCCATGAATGTTTATTACTTTTACAACGATAAAATTCACACTGAAACAATAAAGCATTTTGCTAAGTGTTAAAAAATGTCCAGATTTATAAAAGAACATGAAACATTTTTCGTCCCGAAAATGCTACATTTTGTTCGCGTTTTTTCAAATGAAATGATACATAAAACATTGTTTTTCTCGCATCGCATACTCTGTGCAATATATAGGGACCGCCTTCACATTCCTAAGTCGAATGCTTTCAAATACTCTTATTCTTACAGCAATTTCATTTAGTAATTAATTTTCATTAAATAATTTAACGTAATCATATTACAATTGGGTATTTAAAGCATTTTTTTATTAAATAGAAAATCATAATAATATATAAGTTTTATAACAAACTTTTTTTTAGCTACAATTAAAAAGTTATATCAAATTAAAAATAATTATTTGAACCCGAAGTGCTAGAGTGCCGAAAATACTGAGCACGCGTGTGACGTCACTACGATAATTTCTCATAATAGCTTATTGTAGCTTCGTAGCACAATGTGTGAAAAATGGTCATAGTGACGTTATACGCGTGCTCGGCGTGTTTTCGGCACTCAGGTATTTCGGGATCAATAATATATTTATAATTTGATATGTCTTTTTAACTATAGCATAAAAAAAATATATTCAAATACCTAATTATTATTATGACGGATAGGCAAACAAATACGTATATACTAGTCTTCTCCGTGGCTGTGCCGCGGGTCAAGGCCTGTTGTTTGCCTCTTGTTTAAAATACAGGTTACATTGTATTAAACCTTTATGTCCGTGCTATTTTCCCCCCGAAGATTCACATAATTTTATATCGCAAACTATCCCATCTCCTGGGATGAAAAGTATCTTGTCTGTATATATGTATTAAAAAAACCGATACAGTATTCCAGTAGTTTTTTCGTGAAATCTTAACATATAGACAGACCAAGTCACTATAGCATTTTTTTAAAGATGGTAAATTTTTATATCTATAAACTTGAGAAATGATTGGTTTCCCATACAAACTTTCAGCCCCTATTTCAACTCGTTCTAGTTTTATTTTTACGATAAAAGTAGCAGCATGTGTAAAGTCTCGTCATCTGTAAACTACAAAAATGCCAGAAATGACGAAAATGCGGAGGGGTAACTTTAGTTTAACGGCCTCTAAATTTCAGTGTTTTTTGGTGGGGGAAGGGAGCGGGGAGGGTAGGAAGGTCATCCTGAAAGAAAAACACGCAAAAACTCGTAATTTCGGAGATAATTGAAAATGAATTTTCCGACTAAATTAATCTAAATAATTTAATTAAATTGGGCAGAATTACAGGCCTGCAGGGCGCAGCCTGGAGCCCGTTACTCAATGGAAATGGGACCGGGTTACAGGCATGCAGAACGCAGCCTGGCACCCGGGACTCAAAAAAGTAGCGGGAATCGGGCTACAGGGATTCAAAACGCAACCTTAAGGCCGGGACCCATGAAGTAATGCGTGCACTCCTGCCTACTCAATTAGTGAGTAGGCCGCATTGTAAGTGCAGGCAAAGATCCGCTCGCGACGGCGCGTAGTTTTACAATAAGGTGAACGGATTTTTTTATTGGACTTGACTTTATGTTGTTGGTCCGAAGACTTTACAACTTTACCAGGGTTAATGGGGCGAGTGCCTTCGCAAAGCGAAGGCGTTGGAGCCCGGGGGGCAACTTGCTCGAGGGAGCTCCCTAAGGAGTTTTACCTCGGCTGGACTGTTGCCATGAGAGGGGGATGAATTTAATGATGCCCACCATAGGGCGACACAAAGCACTAATTGAGAACGGGCGACGGGTAATATAAAGCCCGAGGGGAAGGATCCTGACGGGCCGGGATCGGTGGTTTGCGGCGGCCTACGCTATCTTACTGCCTTTTCGCAACGTGTTGTACCTGGGAGAGAAGAAACGGCGAAAGAAACATACCAGCAACACGCCTAGTCTATCCTGTGGGGGGGCTATGTCCGGATATATGGTGTACTGAAATTAGTTATAAGGATACAATAGAATAAGGATTGGTTTATGTAAAATTAAAAAAAGTAAGGTAAAGGGAGTGTTACCACGAAGTGGGGACCGGGGGGAGTTAACTTCTATAAATATAAGGCCTTATAAGGAGATTTGTAGTTCGTAACAAACAGTAGTTCGCGCTAAGCAGCCAACAAGAGAAAATGCTCCCTCTTGACGAGACCTACGAAGTTGCAAGGTTCCCGCAGTATCATTTTTGGTGGTTTTATGTCGAGGCTTCAGTTTCAGACCAGCGTAAAGAGCTTATAGTCCATTCGCATCTCCAACACTAACGCTCACAATATTATATTATTATATTAGTTTTACACTCTTAAAACTCATAGTTATACATACTTACTACAAACTAAATCTATATATATTCGATTTTTGGGAAAGAAGCCATAAGTAACGTAGATGGGATAGAGGGATTGGGATATGGATGATGGCATAAGGAGAGGAAGAAGTGGGCTATCCTAACCTCTTACTCAGCGTACGGAACACCATTAGCTCAAGGCTAAAGGTGAGGTCTCATTAGTGCGTTGCATTGCGTCGTCGCAATGGATCAACGCATTGGATGCCACACCTGCGTTGCACGACGTCGCAGAGCAGCGAGTCAGTGTGGAGTGTGTATTTCAGTCGACCATCAACAACGGATCAGAACAAACGTTTTAATGTCGCTTTTATTACGCCATCACCAAATCAAATGTATAAACATTAAACTTTCTGGATATCTCCCTTGGTTGCATTGTCGGATCTGTGCGGAGCTCCGAGAGTGCAGCGCATCACCCTCTCTCGCTTTATATTTTGTCCGTCAATTGAAACGCATAATGTGCCATGTCACTAAAAATCTAAACGAAACTAAAAACTAAAACTATTAAATATCTAAAACGATGTAGTGTTGACGTTGCGACGACGCAACACACTAATGAGGCCTCACGCTTACCGTTTCACGTTGATATTTTGTGAAAGTGTGATATCACACACATTATCAGATAGACAGTTTTCCAGTTTATCTACAAGCAAACATAAAAAAGTATTGATCAATACAACGACGGAACTGTCATGAATCTGGCTTTTATAGACAGATCCTAGCTGACAAATTCACTTGGGACGGCACTGTGTTACGGTGAATATTTAAACAAGCGCCATCCGCGCATATTACGTGTGTTACGCATGCACCATCGCTCTCTAAGTTATGTATTAGTCTGCTCAAAACGCTTAACGGTTAACGGTTTATATTACATCCAAATATAATTGTGATACATATATAGAACCATGCTCGCTTAATAACATGAGTAAGACGTTTCACGTTAACACATAACTCTAGCAGCCATAATCATGGATCCTTCAAAACTTGGTATCTTCATAACAAGTGATCTTATTCAGCAGGAAATCTATTTAATAGAGGATATTTTAATTTAATATTTTTTTCAAATACCATCTTTTATTATTTATGATACATTTTTTAAAATGTATTAAATAAAAACTAATGAATTCTTCAGTTTCACTTGGGAGTATTAGGTCTTGGTAATTTTAAGGTTCTTATGGGTTTATTCCACCACTCCAATCACCGTCAAATGCATAAATACCCATATAGGGAATATCCTTTGAGAAATTCAATTAAATATCCTATTATTTATAAAAAGTACAAAGATAAAAGGTATGATTTAATTGTTTGGTTATAACAACTTTCATGTTAATTTGTTCGTTCTCAAAGCTTTGCAGAAAAAACAACCAAAAATCATAACAAAAATAAAATTTGTGTTTAATAATTAAAGTATGAATGGGCAATTACTAATATAATTGCAGATACTTAGCTCATTTTTTGAGTTATCAAGAACAGAAAAGCGTTTTAATAATCAATATATAATTTTAGTGAAGCTTTCAATTTTAATGAAGGCTTATAATCCCTTTCACTTTTACCTAAACTGGCTGAATTTGATAGGAGAAGATAAATTAATGTACCCGCCCACTCGATCCTTGCTTGTTTGTCCAATTATATCTTACTAGAGTTTACCCCGCGGCTATGCCGCGGGTCAAAATCTAGTGCGTGCCTCTTGTTTAAACGGCAGGCGTTAATACAGGTTACGTTGTATTAAAAATTTTATGTCAGTGCTATTTGCCCCCGGAAGATTTACTTCATTTTATATCGCAAACTATCCCATCTCCCGGGAAGAAAAGTGTTTATGTCCATTTTCGGTATTAAAACTACATTTAAATAAAATTACAGCAAAACCGATCCAGTAATCCTAGTAGTTTTTCCGTGAAGGCTTAACAGACAGACATATCAAGTTACTATCGCATTTTTTTATAGATGATAATTTTTTATATCTATAAACTTGACAAATGATTGATATCCCATACAAACAACCGTTTCTAGTTTTATTTATCTATCCCCAGAGCATCTATCTGCAAACTACATAAATGATAAAAAAGGCCAAAAAAGCTAAAAATGCCTAAAGTACCAAAACTGAACAAAATGACAAGAATGCCAAGTGCCAAAAGTGCCAAATTGTCCAAAATGACTAATATGACCGAATGAGCAAACTTATCAAATTGGCCAAAATGACCAAAATGCTTAAATGGCAATTCACAAAACTATCCTACTTTTTGGGATAACCTTTGAATTTATCCCAATATCCGGGATAAAAAATATCCTTTGTCTCTACCCTCGATATTAAAATTACATATATACCAAATTTCAGCTAAATCGGTCCAGTAGTTTTTTTCCTAAAAGCATAACAAACAAACAGACAAATATATTTTTATCCCGAAAACTATCTCATTTTTCGTGACAAAAAGTATCCTATGTTCATTCTCGGCATCGAATATATATACTGAGTTTCAGCCAAATTGGTCTAGTAGTTTTTCCGTGAAAACGGAACAGACAGACAGACATAGTTACTTTCGCATTTATAATATTAAATAAGGATAAGGATTTTCAACCGTTTCCTTAATTAATACAGAATGGATAACACTAAAACTATTAATTGATTTTGTATGTGAACCCATTTATTATTATAAAAGGATGTTAAATCACTTATTTAGAGACCACGTCAAATTTGTTTATTAGTGGGTTACAGCAGACATACAGTTAACCCACATTGGTAGAAAAGGTCATCATCGCATATGGACATTTACAACACCAGAGACGTCATCAACGTGCAGCAGCACCCTGAGGAGCAGTCCTTTGAGGCCTGCTGTTCTTTTATGACAAGAAGAAATTTTATGACACCTTTTTTGAAAAACATTCGGTTTGCCTCCCCTAGTTAGAGAATCTATAAAGAAATTCACCACTTTACACACAAATCCGATCCAAGTTTCCATTACAAATGACTGTGATGACGTCATCACATGGTGAATGATCAACTACAAATTTCTTCGTTTACATTTTAGCCTGTTTAACATTTTTGTAATGAATTCCCCGACGTGATATAAATTAATTAATACATAATCATAATAATCGGCAGATATATCCCACATTAATAGAGAATTTCTCATGAAACAACGTAATTTGAAACTGTTTCGTGCAATAGCAAGTATATTATGTTTGAAAGTAGTTATACAAAGCGTAGTTCACAGAATTTTCTTACAGTGGGTGTTTCGAGACTTAAAAGCTTCTCGACGTTCCAAAGAGGCTTATTATGGAAAGTATACTTAGCAATTGGTACGTAGGTAATACTTAACTTTCTTTATGTTACGTTCTTTTATTATTTCAATAAATTTTATTTAAACAAAACTGTTTACAGGGAAATTGGACATTTATGTAGTTTATCTTACAAACGTAGTTGTTCCCGTCCCTTCTTTCGTGTAGGACGTTTATGGCATCATGTCAAATCTTGAATACTTATATCTTCTAAACCTCACTAGACATTGAATAAATGAAAATTTGTAACAATATTCCTGTTTTAATTCATAACTTTTTTAAATTCTTTCAGCCGTTTCGGAATCCACACAAGCTTTCAGACGGGCAGAAAGACGAAAAAATCAAAACAGTAATTTATTAGTTCTCGATTAGGCTTCGTATAAATATTAGTTTTTACTTTAATTTGTATATAAATTGAATCAATGATAAATCACAAAAGGTGCACAAAAAGTGACAAAAACCTCTATGAATACAGCAAAAAGCACTGTGGACATGGGTACAGTACTTGATTTGACAAAAACGGGTGAAGCACCCTTGATGTCACCCTACAAAGTTTCGTTCGCTTTATTGCCGACCCTTATTACAGATAACCACTTTAAAGTGATCCCTTGATTCTTCGAAAAAATAAATTCTGGAGGTTCAATTACGAATTCAGTGACATAAAACATGTAAAAACTGCAATCAAAAATAATTTTTTTAATTTACCTTTTTTATTAAGTAAAACACAGGTACTTACCTTTCAAGAAGTCATACTATAAAAGCATTGTATTTTATCAGTACGTCCAAAAAATTTGTTACAGATAAATGGCAAAAGCACCTGTCTCAGATCAACGCCGTAGGATCGAACTTGGCTGGGTGAGCACGCGTCTCTTATTTTGCAGAATTTCAATTTGTATCTGCCATAGGTACATATGTAATTTTTCTGTCCTAGTGTGCGTATCGTTGAAGGAAAAATATTTGGGCTGATTTTATTATCCTTTTAACATCAATCAATAATAGGAATAGCTTTTTACTTCCTTGCTACTAAAAGAGACTTTTTCAATATTGTCTTAAATCAAGGAAAATGACTATAAATTGATTCCTTAACTTAGTATAAAAGTATAGATGTATATCTAAGCTGATTGATTAAGTTTTGACCCGCTCGTAAATTGTGACTCAACGCCAACGAGAAATATGTTCGTCCTTCATCTGACATTATTAAATTTGCTGCAATAAAGTCAGTGGAATTGAAACAAAGACTTATTTTCAAAGGATGGTAATACCAGGCATATTTAATTTATTAGAGCGGTCTTTGTGTTGTTAATTAATATTCAATCAATGATTCTATCGAAATGTAAATAGACGAAGCTAAATATAATGTCAAATAATGATTTATACACGATTAAAGTTATTTTTTGCAGTTTTACTCGTGTATATTTCGGATTTGTATCCCGTAGAAACGATCCCATTTCTCAGGATAAAATTATTTAATTGTGTTTAATAAACATATATCCTCGTAATTAATGTATATATCCCTATTAATATTATAAATGCGAAAGTAACTCTGTCTGTCTGTCTGTCTGTCTGTTCCGTTTTCACGGAAAAACTACTGGACCGATTTGGCTGAAACTCAGTATATATATATTTTCGATGCCGAGAATGAACATAGGATATTTTTTATCCCGAAAAATGGGATAGTTTCCGGGATAAAAATATATTTGTCTTTTTGTTTATTATCCTTTTATGAAAAGACTATTGGACCGATTTGGCTGAAACTCGGTACATATATAATTTGAATACCGAGAGTGCCCAAGGGATACTTTTTATCCCGGATAATGGGATACATTTTGGGATAGATTTATGTAAAGTTTATCCCGGAAACTAGGACCGGTTTTGTGATTTTGTCCATTTCGTCCACTGCGTCCGCTGCGTCCGCTGCGTCCGCTGCATCCGCTGGGTCCGCTGGGTCCGCTGGGTCCACTTGGTCCACTAGGTCCACTGGGTCCGTTGGATCCACTGGGTCCACTTTGTCCACTGGATTCAGTTGGTCCACTGGGTCCACTTGGTCCATGTTATCTATTTTGTCATTTTTGCCAAGTTTTGTCATTTATGTAGTTTACATATAGACGGGGGTGGTATAGTTTGCGATATAAAATGAAGTGAATCTTTCGGGGGCCAATACATACAAATTTAATACAATGTAACCTATACCACTTGCTTTTTAAACAAGAGATACGCACTAGAGGTTGACTCTAGTATCACCATATTCTTTGTTTTTTATTGCATGAGTTCAGCAGACATGCAGACATCCCACTTGATGGAAAGCGGTTACCATCGCCTATGAACATTTGCTACAAATGTTGCTCTCTTAAGGGAGACTGGAAACTGGTCACTAATGCTGGAAGACAACTCAACGTTGTTATGGCGGCATACTCCAGACGAGGGGTGGTAGCCGTCCAGTCGAGCAAATGCCCTACCACATGGCTGTGGGTTGTTTTGCCGCCTCTTACGATAGGCCGCCCGGCCGCAGGAAATTGTATTCTTTCTCCATTCCTGCACGGATAGAAGATTATTCAGAGCACTTTGCCCAAATATATCGCAACACCAAGCACACGAAATACATGAGATCAACCAAAGTTTAGAAAAATGAACTCAATTATAAATATAATTAAAATCAAATCGGGATGATTTCATACTAAATCAGAAAGGTACATTTTAGAAAAAAGAACTCTATTCTAAATTTGATTAGAATCAAATAGAGATCATTTGGTACCAAGTCAAAGCACAGATAGTATTGCTATTCACATTGAGTTCCACTCAATCGGCACGAAGTGGTAACAACGCAGCGATAGAGTGGCAACAGAGCATAGAACGAAGCAAACGTAACATTTCATTAATAAAAAGTCAGTGATAGAAAATAGTAATGACAAATGCAAATGCGCGATTTAAGTACTTAAAATTCGACGTTAGCAGTAAAGTTTAATTACCACAGCGAAAAGGTATGTACGTCGGTGGTACAGAGTTCAAATTCTTATATAATACTAAAATTTTCCCCTCGCTTACGCCGCGTGAAAAACCCTTAGTATAGTAGCTCTATGTTACTTACATAGAAACTGAATTAGGTTTTTATATATATATTGCACCTAAAACTATTGTTTCTTATTTAATTCACTACAATAACAAAGAAACTAAGTCCATATAGCCTAAACAGGTGCCCAGCAAAACATAGAAATGAGTCAAAGCCAACCTGATTTGAAGTAATACAATGAATGAATTGTTTCCTATGACAACGTACATGTGAATTTCGAATTGAAAAAACGCGACTGCAGCACTATCTATTTAGCTAATCTGTCTATTTTATGAAAACAACATCATTTATCGGGATGAAAAGTATCCGAAGTGTTGAATCGGGTTATAAGTCAGCACTGTGTCGAGTTTCATTCACATATGTTCAGTAGTTTCCAAAAAAGATGCGACAAGAGCGCCATCTTTTTCGCTATTTTCGTTGATCCTGTGGAAACGACGTCATTTATCGAGATAAAAAGTATTCTAAGTTACGCCCCGAGATATAAACTAGCTCCATGTCTAGTTTCATCTCAATACGTTCAGTAGTTTTCACGTGATGCTCTAGCAGACAGACAAAAAATTCTAAAAATCGCAGTTTTGGAATCTCCTGGTCTGAATTGTCCTCCATGATTTTTTTTCATTTTTAAACGCATTGCATAAACTAGAACCATTTACAGATTTATTATAGTATAGATAAATGTCTGAGAATTTATAACGTGCTTTTTTATTTTTTAATATACTTTTACCAAAATTTTTACTATACCTACATATATCAAAATTGTGTTTCAAATCGAAATTTCGAATTGAATTACTGATTATGTAGTACAGTCATTTGGTTCGATAAAACGCTCGCAAAAAATAGAAGATATTTCTCGAAATTTACGAAAGACATTTGTAGTGTAAATGAATGTCGCAGCGCTCGTACCTCAAAACTACTAATTTTACAAGAAAAATTGTTATAATATAAATTATGGAATTTTTTTCAAGGTTAAAAGTTATAAATAAATGTTTTATCGTAAAATGAGTAGGAAACCACTGTTGTGAAAAAATTGCTATAAGGCGCTATTTTTCTAATTGCGCGGTGTGAGCGGCAAAGGTAAGAAGTTACAAAGTTAACATTCGGAAAGCGCACATCGTAATCTATAAAATTACCCATTTTCAAATCGCCCAGAATAGTTTCAGGTAAAACTATCAAATGATTGTACTATTAACCCAATCCGCTAAATTTGCATTAATGTAAGTACCTGCCTTTTCTAACCTGAAATCGGCAAAATCAAAGCCGAAGCCGTTGGAGTAATAAGCTAAAAAAAGAAACTCCTGATCACAGCAGTGTCATTGCTAAGGAGGTTGATGCGACCATAATAATATGATTGTTGTAAATTTTAATAACAGCCCATAAAGGTCCCACGCTACGCTCGGGCTTAAAATTCCCGTGATTTCTTGACTTGGAAACCACTTTGACGCAATGTTCTCAAATCACAAGACATTGTATTTATTAGAAATCCTTATGAAGTTGTGGATAAATACTAGGTACGTTATAAAAATAAAATAGAGGTATTTTCCTTTGAATTAGTATGAAATTATGAAATTATTCTAATCATATTTAGAAAAGAGTTCATTTCTCTAAAGTGTATCTATATTTTTGGATAACTGGTTGATCTCATGTATTTGGGCGTTGTTGGTGTTCTGATGTATTTGGGTAAGAAGGGTGCTCTGAACAATTAGACGACCTGGATGGTGTAGATATTAATGAGCACTTTCCACGTTCTTAAGCATTTAACCATCTTGGATGTCTCTATTTACTTATATATGCTCCTGACTTTACAATATTATCGAGCTACAGACGTTTAAAATATCTTCATATTTATCTTTTTTTATTTCTCGTTATTTTATTTTTTCGAAGTATCATAAAATTTGCAATAAAATACTACTCCCAATTATCTCCAAAATTAACAAGCCGAAAAAGTTGAAACTATAATCTCGTTTGCCCTATTTTGAACACAAAGTTGAATAATTTTCTATATAGTTTTGAGGAATTGTCGTTAATCTTTGTAACTATACTGTAAATTGGCCAATCTCGTATAGTTTTTGTTGATATTTCTAAGATACGTTTTATCGAAAAAAATGTAATTAGTCGGTGAAACAAGTCAGACTCATCATTCAAGTACTTACCCCTCTACCTAACCTCTTCCTAGCCACCCCACTAAGATGGGAGGCTCGCTCTTGTAAAATAAGAATAACATTTTTTGGGTTTTGTGGAGGCTATTATCAGGTTTAACGTAAATCGACGGCATTTTGTTATGCCAGCAAGGGATGGATTTGGTGAAAATAATTTATCAAACGCGAAAGTTTTAAATTACATATCGTCGGCTTTCAGGATATAATCTTTTTATTTTCAAGTTCAAAATTCGCCGATAATTATTTTATTTTAGTATTCAAAACATTTTGGACAGCTGTAGCAATAAAACTAAAGTTAGCCAAGTATTTAACAGTCCAAGTACAGTGAAGAGACGTGACGAACTTATATTATTTTAATAATTAGTATAAAGAATTCTAAATAAAACATTTGGTCCAAAATACACCAATTTAAACATTAGTTAAGCCTAATATTTTCTTAAGTTTTCGCGACTTGTATACATAATAAAACTACGTTTGTAACGGTTTTAAGCGCGGTAATTTATTTGATTTTGGTTTTTCCGACGTTTCGGCCACTTTTCAGTGGCCGTGATCACGGAAGACAAAGATGTCAAGTGTCAACGAGTATTGTTAAAGTTTTATTTAGCCTACCGCCAACTTCTTCATTTTAATTATTTAGTTTTATTTTTGTTTATGGTTATTATTTACTCTATGGGAGCCTAATCTAATTTACTACCGCTTCTTAACATGTTATGGTTTGAAGAGAAGAAGCGGCGCAAGAAACTCTTCAGCAAACATGCCTAGCTCTAATAATTTTATATAATATTAAAATGGGTGGAAGGAAAAATAAAAGAAATTATCAGTCAAGTTGGTCTGTGTTCCGTTGCACGCAGAAAGAGCTCACAGTGTCTTGAGGTCTGACAGCTGGTTATTGCTGGGTTTGGTTCTTAAAAGTTTTGATGATTGGATTCCAAACAGGTGGTACTTGCCAACCATCTTCTCTATTGAAATTTGGGTGTTTTTTGATTTCAATAGCCTCACGCATCATTCTAGGTATGAAACGATTCTCTTTCGCGAGGATTTGTGGGTTATCGAATCTGATGTAGTGGTTGGGTTTATCCAGCATGTGTTCACTGATCGCAGACTTCATAGACTGTGTGTTTCATGTCAGCAATGTGTCCTGTTGCTCGTGTTTTTATGCTCCTCTTTGTTTGGCCAATGTATGACAATCCACACTCACAATCAAGCTTGTAAACTCCTGCATCCTGGAGTGGGATATTGCATTTCACAGGTCTCAGAAATTGGGTAATCTTTTTCTGCGGCTTGAAATATGTTTTGATTGAAGCTCGCCTGAGGATGTGGCCAATTCTGTCTGTGACCCCCTTGATGTAGGGTAGGGTAGCAGGGCACCGCTCAACTGAAGGTGGTTTGGGGGCCTTTGTCACGTTGGTGTGGAGTCTTCAGTTGTCTTCCGTGATCACGGCCACTGAAAAGTGACCGAAAGGTCGGAAAAACCAAAATCAAATAAATTACCGCGCTTAAAACCGTTAAAAGTCTAGTTTTATTGGTTAACCCTGTTAAAAATGCCTCATATTTTTAAAATTTTATGAAAATCTAAATTTATTTTAATAAAATCCCTATTATCCCTATAAATCCTTATTAATATTATAAATGCTAAAGTCACTCTGTCTCTCTGTTCCGTTTTCACGGAAAAACTACGACACCGATTTGGCTGAAATTCAGTATATATATATATATATGTGTGTGTGTTTTCGATGCCGACGATGAACATAGGATACTTTTTATTCCGAAAAATGGGATAGTTTCCGGGATAAAAATATATTTGTCTCTCTGTTTGTTATGCTTTTACGGAAAGACTATTGGATCCCCTGGTCTAAAGTAGTCGCCATAACAACCTTGAGTTGTGTTCCGGCATTAGTGACCAAGTTCCAGTCTCCCTTAAGAGAGCAGCAGCGCATTTGTAGCAACTTTGGTGTTGCAAATGTCCATAGGCTCCAACAAGTGGGCCTGTCTGCTGATCTCCTGCAATAAAAAAAATCGATTTGGCTGATTCGGTATATACGTATGTAATTTAAATACAGAGGGTGGAGAAGGGATACTTTTTATCCCGGGTAATGGGATAGATTTTGGGATAAATTTATGTAAAGGTTATCCCAGAAAGTAGGATAGGTTTTTGTGACTTGCCATTTTGGTTATTTTGGTCAATTTGGCCATTTTGGTCATTTTTGTCAATTTGGTCGTTTTAGTGAATTTGGTCATTTTGGTCAATGTAGTAATTTTGGTGAATTTGGTAATTTCGGCCATTTTGGTAATTTTGGTCAATTTGATAATTTTGATCATTTTGGTGATTTTGGTCATCTTGGTGATTTTAGTCCTTTTGGTGATTTCGGTCCTTTTAGTGATATTGGTCATTTTGGTGGTTTGGTGATTTTAGTGAGTTTTGGTAATTTTGGTGATTCTAGTCATTTTTGACATTTATTTAGTATACATTGACGGGGGATAGATAAACTACAACGAATTGAAATAGACGATGAAAGTTTGTATGAGACTAATCATTTCTCAAGTTTATATATATAAAAATTCATCAGCTTTCACGGAAAAACTACTAGGAATACTGGATCGGTTTTGCTGTAATTTTATTTAATGTAGTCTTGATACCGCAACTGGATATAAATACTTTTCATGTCGGGAGATGGGATAGTTTGTGATATAAAATTAAGTGAACTTTCCGAGTGCAAATAGCACTTACATAAAAATTTAGTACAATCTAACCTGTGTTAATGCCTGCTCTTTAAACAAGAGGCACGCACTAGAGGTAGACCCGCGGCGCAGGCGCGAGGTAAACTCTAGTACTTCATAATACAAATTCAAATTCACTCAAATAATGAAAAATATTACAATGTTGAACAACGTTTGGAGTACAGGGTACATTAATGTTTAGAGTAAACTATAATATCGTCAGGTAATAGACTTATTACAAATATCTGTAAACGGCTTCTTAGAATTTTGTCTTACTAAAAATACTATATGTAATAGTATTGTGGCGAATGATGGTGGAACCATCTAGCTAGTTTAAGAACTTTTAGAAAAAGCTAGAAAATTCTGGAAGGAAAGGATAAGGACGGATATATTTTAGAAAGGGATAGACGAAGAATGAATGTTCTAGAATAGAAAGTTCAGGAAGGAAAAGAAAGAGATAGATAGATGTTAGAAAGGGATAGATATATTAACGAAAGTTCTCGAATAGAACGTTCGGGAAGGAAAAGACAGAGATAGACAGATGTTTAGAGAGAGACAGATAGTAAATAAAAGAATAACTAAATTATGGGTTCCAGAAAATTCTTCCGGGTATATAAGCAGCGTAAGGCGCGCCTACCGGGCAGTATCCGCCCGAAGCCTGCCCTTTTAGATAAACTGCAAATCGTGCAGAACAAATTCATGCGCAGAGCCGTCGGTGCTCCTCTCTATATGCGTTACGTCGACCTCCACCGCGATCTGGAGTTCCCCTCCATCAAAAACTACATTACGTCGCTCTCGCGTAAGTATTTCGATCTCGCGCCGCACCATCGAAATCCGCTCGTCGTGTCCGATTCCGATTATAAGCCTCGGCAAAAGGCTCTCGTGCGACGACCGCGTAACGTCATCACGGACAGGGTCGACGTTATCACAAAACGACTGGCCCGGATCAGCCCGCCCGCGGTTAGGACGGCAGGCTGGCAGGCATGGACAGACAGACACAGACGGCGGCGTCCGAGACGCCGCCAATCACGATCTCTCCACGTCCCCGCGAGGGACGTCAGAAGACATAGCCCCCCCATACGATAGACTAGGCGTGTTGCTGGAAAGTTTCTTTCGCCGTTTCTTCTCTCCCAGCCATAATTTGCGAAACGGCAGTAAGATAGCGTAGGCCGCCGCGAATCGCCGATCCCGGTCCGCCGAGATCCTTCCCCTCGGGCTTTATATTACCCATCGCCCGTTCTCAATTAGTGCATTTTGTCGCCCTATGGTGGGCATCATTAGATTCATCCCCCCTTCATGGCAACAGTCCAGCCGAGGTAAAACTCCCTAGAGAGCTCCCTTGAGCAAGTTGCCCCCCGGGTTAGAGCGCCTTCGCTTCGCGAAGGCACTCGCCCCATAAACCCCGGTAAAGTTGTAAGGTCTTCGGACCAACAACATAAAGTCAAGTCCAAAAAAAATAAAATACCGGGCAGTTTAGAGTTGAGTTCAGTTCAAGACAGTGAAGTGAAAATTACGATACGAAAGAGTTGGAACCACAGTTTAGTAGAAGACAGTGACGAGTTTAGTGGTGAATTTAGTGAAAAGTTTAGTGGGCAGTTTAGTGAAGGAGGTGTGTAGCGTAGTTCGAGAGAAGAACCAGAAGCGAGCTACACGCGGTAATATCGGAGGCGAGCACTGCAGCAGCAGGAGGTGGTCTACGCAATATCGGCGACGGTATTGTGAGCAAGACAACTTATCGTCGGGACAGTGCATCGTTAGTCGTGCGTATAGGGGCAACCCTGCGGAGAGGTATTACACGCGGCTGTGTGAGTCAATAAAAGCGTTACTTAAAGAACTGGTGTTTCTTTCCAATCCCAAGTGCGTACCCTGCTCGCACATAACAATATGTACGAGTATGAACACAACGTAAAAGTAAACACTGTTGATTCGCCCTCTACCAAACGGATAACATGTCTATTAGAAAAAGTGTCCGTCACAGAGGTTAAATAAGTACATAAAATACATACAAGGCTATAGAAGAACGTTATTTCAACAGAAAAATAAAGATGTCTGGAGTAAATTGTTCGGTAGAGTTCACGACCTGAAAATGTGTCTAAACGAGACAAGTATCTCGGAGTAAATAGCAAACTAAAAAATCCAAACATGCCTTAAACGAAAAAATTATCGTCCGTTGGTTATCTTAATTGCAAGCTTGTTGGTATGACGAACAGTCATTACCGCTGGCAATGTTACATTTCAACAAGTAATGTGCGGTTCGCTCAGAAGCACCGCCATTCGGTTAGCTCATAACGATCTGGAGGGAGCGTTTAAATTATAAATATTTAATAAACACCTATTCACAGTATTAACAACAGCCCAGAGGAGAGATTGATTAACTTGGTGCCTTATTATTCTCATATGTGGTACCCACGCTATTATTTACTATGAATTTCAAATATGTACTTATCCAATGAAAAGTTTATCATGAAAATACAAGTCGTTGGAGCTTTATTTGAATATTTTGATTTCGAAGAATAAGTATAAAAGGTAATAAAACGCCTGTCTCGCAGTCACAATGAATTTGCTGTAATTTTAAAGCTTTAGCATTAAATAAACATTTGCAAAAGCTATCGGGGATTCTGGATATAAACCGTTGAAAGCTTAGCACAGCTGAGGAAAAATTCGTGCCTTGGGTGAATTGAATAATTCGCGAAAAGATATTCGCAAGGCTGGCCGCTAAACCGTAATTTAGAGGGAATAAAACCAACAATTTTCACCGGCTTTTATTTAACTTTGGCCGAAAATTCTTACCCGTCGTAATAACCTCTGCAATTTTTAACACCATTTTTTTAAAAATTCGTTGATGAAGTCTTTGCTCTTATATTTCTACTAATTTTACATGAATTCCAGTTGGATCAAGAGTTTGATACGAGTTTTTAAAGAATGTTTTGGTGTGTCTAGTTAATAAGGTAGATATATGACACATTTTACAATAAAAATTAAAGCAATTAACATATTAAGGAGCAGGAATTAAAATACCTTGCTTTTATCGCATTATCTAACTTAATATTCCATGCGAAAAATAAGTGAATTACCAAATTAATTTAGAATTTCTGCTTACTTGATTTATTAGAATGATCACGTTATAATTTACTACACTGAAATAAAAGCCGGCTGTAATTTTTTGCAAAATAAAAAGTGTCTCAGTTGATTTGATTATCTGCTACAAGGAAGGTTCTTTGTATTTTTTGGACATGATTATGATTGAACTATTAGCAATTAAGCTAATATGGTACTATAGAAGCATACACATTGTTCAAGTTGTTACGTTTTGGCACGACATTGACAGTCCACCAAAATACTTTTGTCCAGTATAGACTATACCTCGAAGGAAAGTTTTATCATTTCAGTTTGGGAACATGCTATCATTATGACTTCGTATATGCATAGGTAGATTATTTATAGTAACAATATGTATATCAGGAATTTCTGGATCTCTTTGTGTAAACAATGTTTCATTAGCCGAGCTTAAAATATTTGAGACGCATTATATTTAAATGATTGATTAATGGGCCGCTGTCACTTAACGGAAGGGCCTAAAACGAAAGTTTTATGCAGACGGATTTATGTTTCGTAAGAAATCCTTTTCAAACTTTTTGAAGTTGACGGTTCAGTTGGAGAATCCTTCACTTGGATCATAACTTTGATAGGTTGGAATATTTGCGATTTTAAAATAATTATATCTTTCAATATCATTTTATTCAACAATAATAATAACAAATACGACAGTAGAAATATGTGTGAGAATTCAATCAAATCCCGTTTTAGGGAAACACAAACTTTATTCACAGCACTTAAAATACAACAAGTTCCAGGAAGCAAGTTAGCAAGGAATCAAAGGCCTATTTATATTATTTATCACTTTGAAATCGTTGATGCTTCTATCGGAACCAAAAGGCAACTGACTCATATTTAGGTATTGCAAATACAGACGGTGGTCCTGTTTAAAATTCTTTAAAGTAGATTCCAATCTTCAATATTTGTGTTCTGCACTATTTCAAACAAGTTGTGCCCGCTATTTATTCCGCGCAAAACTTGAGCTTTAGGTATTACGTATATTGATATCTTCTAAACCCTGCAAGATATTGAAATGATATTACTGCTTTAACTCCAAAAAAAATTCTTGAATCCGTTATGCCTATTTGAGACAAATCGGACAGACAGAAAAATAAAAATTCTAAAAATAGTTTATTAAGATTATGCATCGCATAAATAGCGGATTTCACTTAAATGTTCCCATAAATTAATTAGATTGGAGTTGAAACTACAGAGAGACACGTCAATGTTTTTAGTATAGACCGGCAAACACCCAACTTAGCAAACCGGATGTTTCAGTGTGAGTAGCTAACAATACAGTATGGAGCCGTATTGCTATTACGTAGATAATCCCATAAGCTGAAACGATGACCTAAATATTATATATACATATATATATATTGCTAGAAATTAATGTTGGCCCTTAGGATACTGCAAGAAAAGTGTTTGAAATGTTCGATCATAAGAAAAAAAGTTTAACTTGGGTTTGTTTTATATCGGCATTAGCATTAGTATATATTATAAAACAATGGAACAAGAATACTTTCTATTATTACAATTTTTGTAAGGTTCATGAAAAATAGTACAAAAAAACCTTAAAACTCTTAAGTATGCAAAAACTACATAGTTTATAATTCTTCAAGCGTACTAATAATATTATACTTAAATAAATGTAAAAGAAAGTTTGTTTGTCCTTTGTTATGTTTAATTATTATTATTAAATTTCTTATACATACTATTTCTATAACAGGGATGAATACTTTTCATCGGGGAAAGTTGGATAGTTTCCGAGGGATACGAATTAAAATTTACTCAAGCGAAGCCGCGTGCAACGTGCTACTTTTCAATAAAATTAATAAATTTTCCCTGCGGCTATAAAGCAAATAACAGAATGTTTGAAGAGGACAACGATGACGTGATGTTGAATCATATTTGCATCTTAAATTCCTAGAGGTTAATTCTTTCATTTATTCAATTTTTGTATAAATAATTAAATGTTTTTAGAGAAGTTTTTTGACGGAACCTTGAAGGTGTTTTTTTTATTGAAGTCCATGCCCAGCTGTGAGACGTCTACGTGCTGATAATAGGTCTCCCTATGAAATTACCGTTCTGCAATACTGGCCATTTCATATCAGATTTTTTTTTTTGTTATTCTAACTTCAAGTTAAGTTTATTTTAAAAACATGGTTTTTTTTTTCAAAATAAGTTCTTTGTTTATTGATTTGCGATACATTAAAAAATCGAGTAATTATGGAATATGAGTACCGTAGTGGCAGCAACGCGGTATAAGCTGCACGCATCATCAACGATATTTACGGAGCGAACACCACAAACGAACGCAACAACTGTTATTGGTTTGCCTCTTTCCGTTCTAGAAATTTCAACCTGAAAAATAAACCTCGTAGTCGTCCGAAAACCTTGGTCGACAATGACGAATTAAAGGCGATTATGGAAGCTGATGATACACAATCTACGGCTGAATTAGCAGCAGCTTTCGACGTTAGCGTCAAAACAATATGGGTCCATTTGCGTCAAATTGGCAAGATAAAAATGCTTGATAAACGGATGCCCCACGAACTCAATGGTCTCCAGTGAGAAGTACGCATCGAGACGTGCCTTGCACTGCTCAACAGGCACACAAACGAAGGACTTTTGAACTGCATTGTTACCTGCGACGAAAAATATACTCTGTCTGATAATCGCAAGCGCTCAGCAAGTTGGTTGAATCCTGGTTCAGCACCTAAACATTGCCCTTAGCGACAAATTACACCTAGAATAATGATAGCCACTGTTTGGTGGTCCAACGCCGATATGATTCATCACAGCTTCTTACCAAATGGGATGAGCATTACTGTAGATGTGTGCTGTGTAAACTCAACATAATGATAGCAAAACTCGCATGTCTCCAACCAGCTTTGGTCAATCGCTAGTTTCCGCTGCTCCTGCACGACAACGCGCGACCTCATACTGCATGGCAGACGGTCTCCAAGTTACAAGACCAAGGGGTTGGAAGCTCTCCGTTATCCGCCGTACTCACCAGACTTTGCGTCTACAGACTTCTACTTTTTCCAGAATTTGGATAATTTCTTTGCCGGAAAAAAATTCAATACCCCGAAAGGCAGTACAATATGCCTGAAGAATTTGAAGAATTTGTTGCCTCCCGTCCAGCTAATTACTTTAAGAAGGGCATCAATAAACTGCCACTGCGCTGGCAAAAATGCATCAATGGTATGAATTATTAATTTGATTATTAAAAATATAGATTTATGAAATTACGTTAACTTATTTCATAGAAGACGGCAATTTCATAGGTAGACTTAATATTAGTATATATTCATTCATACATAAATTCAATATCAAGATAGTATCTTATAACAAGATTTACCCTAATCCAATTTTTTCGGTGCTTTTTCCTTCAAAAACATGTTATTAAAGGCAAAATAAATTCGTCCAATCCAAAAGTTGATTATCCATTAATTTGGGGAAAAAATGTACTGAAAGTAATCCGAGTAAAACAGCTTAGTTTTAAGATCAACTTCTGGATTAAGGAAAATACGAATTGGTTGCACGAAGTCTTGTTTGCGTAACTAGTTGCTAGCAACGTAGTTACCGTAGTTCCAACTTACTCGTGTGAGTTGGGAAGTTTTAACTAGTAAAAATTTGTAGCGAAGGTAAGATTTTACTTGTACAAATGTTTGGTAGCTTAGTGGCTAAAGCATCATCGAGCAAGCAAAAGTCGTGGTTTCAAATCTTCAGAATAGGCATCGTTTCAACAGTCTTTGCAACCAAATTCATCATCACTTGTTAATTGTAAAGAAACATATAAAAGAGGGATGCGATAATCATATTTTGACAAAAAAATGTAAAACTGGGATATTGATGAATATAAAATTAAACGTAGACCAAATAAGAGATAGTTAGTTGGATCGTGTAAAGGATGATATGATGATTTGTGATGTGACAGATTCTGGATACCAAAATAGATATCTGTGTAAAGGATGATATAATGATTTGTGATGTGACAGATTCTAGATACCAAAATAGAGATCAAGAACTTTCTCTTGCATACCGCAATTTGAAATGCTGGGAACCTGAGATTTTTTAGAACAACAGCGTTGCGATATGGAATTTTACAAAAAAGTTATAAAAATTTTCGCGGCCAGCAACGCAGACAACGCCAAATGATTGGGAGAAAGTGCAACAAAAGAGAGGTTAGAATTTCTATTTAAACTTGAATAAAAAGGGTTTGAAAATGTCGACGTCTTTACTGCTAGCAGTACTTTCAAGTTATGATAGATGAAAAGTTCAAAGTTAAATGATAGGTACTTTTGTCCTTAATAGGCGTACTCAGTGTTTTACAAACCTTAACCATTACCTCATTTAAAGAACTGACTGAATGAATGCGAATGTATTTGCATTTAAATTTAGAGGTCTACTTAACAAACTGGCTGGACTACATCTTCACGGTTTACTTAATCTTTGTGATGCTTTACAACTTTAAAATTTGCATTTTGATAACATTATACTGTGAATTTCTTTGAAAAATATACATCTTTATATTTAGCTATCTTCATTAGATGTATAATGTATGATCGATATCTAGTCATATTATCATGAATTTATAATGCTAATATGACTAAATATCGATCGAAAATGTTGTTGGTCTTGTCAACTTAAAGGTAATATGACCTAAGACCATTGTTCTCTCCTTTTTCTTAAAATGTACATATAAATAAATTAATGTGGTGAACAATAATTTTCTATTTGAGTAATATATATGAAATTTTAGTAATCATCTTATGTATATCCTAATCGTTTTACACCAAGACACAGTAGCAGTTATAATCTTTTACTGTTATTTATAGGACTTGAGAAAGCACAAGTACATTTGTAAAAGTATGTAATTAAAACCAGATTTTTAACAGCGTTGTTTTTGGAGTGTTTCATTTTAATTGTAGGTTTTGGTTTATAATCGAACAAAAAAAAATCGTATTTAATTTATCTTTAAAAAGTAATATAACTAGTTTTCATTATAATATCTACCGAAATTGGAACGATTGAGAAAATCTATTTTATAGGTTTTCACGGGTATATTATTTAAAAAAATAGGTTGTAAGTGTTATACAACAAACTAACAAACAGTATAGTATTAGATTTATATGTGTCATTATATCACTTTTACATAGATTATAATTATCAATATACAGATGGCAAAGACAAAAAAGTGTAATCGATTTCGTATATTTATAGTGAGACGGTGCTTCAGTGTACGATTTTAAAATAAAATAACACTGAATTCAGACTTCGCATGACTAATGAATGAGCTCGCGCGACATACTCTCATATTCGCAATTATAAAGATAGTTTTCATCGGTGTGTTTTCGTATATTAAGTGACAACAAATTCGAAACGAATTTAAAATTATATCGAAAGCATTAATTGTCATTTTCAGCTTATTTAATTTAATTGTGTATTTGACTTATCATTATATTAATACGTGAAGCAAAAACTTTGCAGCCCTTTTTATGAAAATTGCGTGGACGGAGAAGTATGAAATTTTGGACACTTATAGTTTATATTGAGAAGGAGTGCAGAATGCTATGCTACCATGTATTAGAAACAAGCAGACACGCATATATAGGTATACTCTTTTGCTTATTGTTAAAGTCAAATTAACAGTGTAGCCTTGGCGAAATCTTGGTGATTATAGAAGTAGTCTTTCACAACAGAACCTTAATAATATTTAAAATTATAATTTAAATTAATTATGGTAGAATACCGACCACTGGACGACCACTAGTACAACTAAAACTCCATTTCAATGATTTTACAAATTACTCATATAGTTATAAATACATGTACATAGGCTATTCATATCAAGCGACATTTTGTGATAGACTTAACATGATGGCATTTTTAATTCTTATGTATCAATCTTAAAGAAATATTAAGAACCTGGTTTGTAATTAAAATCTATAGATACTCTTTTTTTTTCAAATCTAGTCCTTAGTTTATTAATAATGCATTTTGGGTTATTTGAAATTTTAAATTCTTCTAGCGACAAGTGCCATTTGAAACAAATAGCTTTGCTATAGTTTTTTTTCCAAATTCACTTGTCAAAGAATAATTAAATGTATTTGCATAATGTTAAAGTAATAAATAGAAAAGAGGGAGTAGTAACGCGTCGGGGGATGGTGTGCGCGGCGCGGCGGACGAAGCCTGTGAACGGAGCGTAGGGGGTGCAGGGGGGGCGCGCAGGGCGGCAGTCAGCGCCGCGCCGCGCCCGGGCCGCCCGCCCGTCTCCACGGCCTTTACGTAACGATGGCCGAGCCCGTGAGCTGATGGCTGCGCTCGTGTGGTGGCTGGCGGCCTGCTGCCTGCTCCGCGCCGCTACTGCTGGCAACCCCGACGCGAAGCGCCTCTACGACGACCTCCTCTCCAACTACAATAAACTCGTCCGGCCGGTGGTCAACACTACTGACGTGCTGCGCGTCTGCATCAAACTGAAACTGAGCCAGCTCATCGATGTCGTAAGTCTGCCTCACCGCCAATGGCACGTGTACAGTCGAGGCTGTGTGTAAACACAGGACAGCTCCTTTGGCCATATCCCTATCATTTTTACTGTCCTTTGAGTTAGACTGACCTATATCTAGGACGTGTAAGAGTGCACTGTGGATGCCTACCTTCGCTTGCACTTGCGCGCCGCATTTGGAATTTAAATAGACTCGAATTGCATCAACATCTCAGCACGCGACCCAGTTTTTGTAGGACGCTTCACGAATTTATTTTAGCTTTAAGATAATTGATATTCTTTTAAAATAAGATTTAGTTCTTTCTTCTCACTCCTTCATAACATTTTCTTTCAAGCCGTCTCGTTATTTCCTATTAATACACGTTCCTCTTTAAAATTGGATCGCATAAATCACTAAACTTGTATAAAGCAAATCTTATCATACCCTTAAAGTTTTCCAAAGGTTGATTTTTTTATGTGGTGAACAAATACAACAGAAGTAATTTTTGTTCATTTATATTTTGAATACTTCTCACAGTCTCATGTAAATAAAATCACAGAAAATAGAATAAAATTAGAATAAATTATACCGTTGTTGGCACCGCTCGCCCAGTAAGTGGCACCTTATTAATTTATTCAAGATATATTTTTTATTTTGTAACGTAATATTATTGTATGGCTAATAATACAATTTTTCGATACCTAAATATAAAATCGGGGAAGTGTTTATTCCACAGATAATAAAGGGTTTCGTAAAGATAACAAATATCCTTTGTTTTCGTTATTTCGCTAGGGAACCATAAAAAATATTAATCAAAAATACCTCATATCTGAAAAACTAGTTACTTGACAGATATTGTTGCAACGAACTTTCTTTGCAAGTATTTTAGAATCCCAAAGAGTAAGACGTTTAAGATCCGTTCTAAATTTTATAAAGAACTTCCCCATGATTGAATGCGACTCGACCACAGATATTTACTACGAATATGATGACAAGAATCAAAATAGAGTGAAACTTTACGCTATGTATTATAAAAAAAAAAGTAGCGGCTTTCGATCCCAAGATTTTATTCAGTTAAAACTAATGTTTTATGCAATAACAATAAAAAATAGTTTGAAACGGCCATGGTTGAATGATCTAAGCTTTTCCTTGCTTACGCAGAGGTCCTAGGTTCAATTCCTGACATGACAATTTTTGTAAACAAAGAGCAACTGTTATTGACAGTGGTCTGAGCGTCTGGGATCGACCTCAGCCTTGTCCGTTGTATATTACCCATAACGCAAGCGTAACTTGAATAATATGCAATGTCTCTCGATTATGCTATTATAATTATATATTAATATATTAGTATAATAATATAATTTAGTCATTTAATTTTCTCCATTTATATTGTGAACAAAGTTTAACCTAATTCGTTAATATTATAATTCTAAATAATTTATAACACTACTTATTTCTTAAATATAATAATATTTATCTTACACCAAATATCCATACCCTTTCATTTTGAAGCACAAATTTACTTACGAGTATGCGAATTGAAATTGGTTGGAGTATGTAAATAAATGTTGTTAATTAGTTATACGCAGATTGCTAAAGGCAATCGTTTGTAATTTAACGCAATATAATCACTTTAATTGACCCTATGACGAGTTTACACAACGTAAAATGATTAATCTATATTGATGATAGTAATTAGGTAAAAAATCTCTTTAATAAATATATATATAGTTTATTTTTGTTTTAATTACAATATATTTTGACATAGAGGAACGGGGAATGGTATTATAGCCATTGTTGGCTGTCAATTTATTCATGATTCAAGAAATCTTAATATTTTTATTTTGTAGCTATACAATAATAATATTATTATTATCATGGTATGATTACAAAATAGAATAAAAAATATTAAGATTTCTTAATGTTTTGAATACATTAAATGGTGCCAATGATTTTACAGGGGTGCCAACAGTATAGTTTACCCTAAATAAAACTACGTTACAACATTACCAGTGCTGTTTTCACTTGATTTTTCAACAACATTTCAAAGAGTTCGAATAAAAATTGTTAAGCGTGATTGTGAAATATTAGGAAAATACAACATGCTATGACACAATGTAATGTAAACTATTTCTTTGCTATATAAAATGAAACTATCATAATTTGACTATAGGTACACATAAATATATTATAATAACTTCAATTTTAACATAATATAAGGAACAAAATTTACCCTAAATAAATCTAATTCATTAAGTAATATAGTGAAGTAGAATAGTTAGCTTTAATTTAATTAGAATTCCTAATTAAGCATTCTAAAAGAATACTTCTGCACAACCTTCTTTTGTCTATGCCGCTAATTAAAATATATGTAAATAACCCAGATGTCATTTAAACGAGTAAAATTAATGAATTATGTGCTTATTAGGAAGGACGTTTTTGAACTTACTTTTTGTTTTTTACAAGCATTGGTTGAATACTAATATAACATAGTAAAAAATTTTAACAGAATAGACAATCAATAAACTTACCAAATAAGACGTTTTTACAGTGTATGGAATATGTCAGAACAACAAACGCTGAATAAAATATGGTTATATACGTCATGTAAGCCAAGTGTAAACACGTCATAATGGTGGTGGGGGACCAAAAGAGCAAACGAAAATGAAAACACGACGCGTGGTATAACATATACCTATACATAATATAAGTTATAACTTAATATATCTACGGTTCTTTCGATATAGTATTATCTGCCTTCAAGTTATTATGTATCAAGACAGATATATACTTTTTTTAAATTAGAACACATGTATTATGTTCATTTTAAACTAATCTAATTATATTTACAAGATTACAAGACCTATTGAAAATATTTTATACAAAATTTATAACATTTAATCATTCGTTATATTATGAAATTGTATGTTCAGCTTTTTTAATCATCATTATCATTAAAAAGAATAACTTATAACCTGACTGAATATAAAAGTGAAATAGTTGAACTGTTTTATTTAGGCAACTGAACTTTTGTATTTATTCATGTAGTATTTTATTAACTGAATAACTTTTATCTGTCGATTGAAAAATTTACCCTTAAAAATGAACCATTAACATTCTTTTCACAATTATTTTTATAATAACTTACATGAAATAAAAACATTAGTGTTAGGGACGTTCGCCAAATAAAACACGTAACTTTTAAATCTTTTAAGTCTCTTTACAACTACACGGTACCAGAGGTCTTTATGTCTTTTAACGTTTCATATTTTTAAATTAGAACATATTATTTTACGCATATAATGTTTTTAAATATTTTTTAAACAATCAATTTCAATAAAAAAAAATCATACTACTGCATAGAATACGTATCTTACAAAACTCAACTAAAAAGTTAATAAGAAAATAAATATCCATTAAAAAGATCTTATCATGTACCGTGTCGGTAACTTCAGAATTGAGCAACAATGGGGTTAACGATTTAATATTTTACCCGAGCTTAAGTAAACCACGTTTTATAACAAAAGGTACCTAATAATGGTCAACGTGGTTTACGTATTTAGGTCCAACAAAAGAACGAAACGGAACGGTACGTGGCGTTGGCTTTGGGGCTTGAGCCGGCCGCCAGAAACACAGAAAACTAGCCTGAATGGAGCTTGAATAAAACAAATAACTACCTACTACCAAATACCTACTACATTCTGTGCGAAGAGAACCTTCGTGGCGTTTTCTTTTTTATACAACCATAATGTTTTTTTCTAGTTCTATTTTAATAGAACTAGAAGAAAAAACATGATTGTGTAATTATTATGACTTTTATATGACAATCTAATTATTAAGAGAGAATTTAAACGGATTTTTAATATCTGGATTTCATAACAAATACGGTACCTAATTAGAAATAGATGCGCCCTCAAATCTTCTGAGTTCTCTTTCCGCACACTCTTCACATACACTAGCATAACTGTAAAAATTACTAAATTTTGTAGCACTAATGTGAGGTAAAATATAAAAAAATTCGACCTGGGTTGAGGTTTATGTCTCTTTATTTGGTTTTCGTAAAAATAGATGGTAATAGATGATACCCAACTTCCAAAGGAAAAAACTTCTCTCACAACGTCCCGAAACCACATTTAGCAAAGTTTATGTAAATGGCTGAAATAACTTTACGCAAGTCAAGTAAAACAAATCTAGCAAGTATCTTGGCTATTTCAAACATAAGTCGGGATGTTACAAAAACAAAGTGACCTTTACTGTTTTAAGAACTTATTGTAATTCTGAACATTTGGAATTAATTGTGTAGGCACTATACCAAATTGCCAATATATTGTGGCATTATACTATGCGTTAATTACTGTGTTACATTTAGTAGAGCTAGTTTATAACAAAAAGAAGGAAGAAAGAAAAATACTTAATGAAGAAGTACAACACAAGTTTATTCTTTAAAGTAATTCACTTTCTTAAATAGTTTTAGTGACAAGACGTGATCAATGACTTTCACATCGTATATAATTAAAGTATGTCCAGAAGACTTTAAATTTAAATATGCTTAGATACTTATTTCAATCTCTAAATTAGAGACCATGAAAGACAGACGAATTTTCTAGCAAAAAGAGATCAGTTGTTACTGCATGGGTAAATCCTTTTAAATCGAAAATTCGCCTTTTACTTTTGCTGGAACATACAATAAAAGAACCCAATGTTTCTCCTGTCGCTATATACCGGGGTCTCGTGTATAAGGCGGTACCAACTTATGAACTCTAGCTGGGGGTTTGGGGCACTCTTGTGTGCGGGCGGGTCTCATCTTGCGAAAGGCTAGAATCCATGAAGATTCCTGAGTAAATTAAAGTGGCAGTAAATTATTGCCCCCACCATATACATAGTACACATCAAATCTCAGTGGAACAAAATCATATGTTTTCCTCTTGTTTATGACATTCAATAAAGGCCCGACTAAAAAGAAAAACCTGTATAAACAAACTTTTTTATATCATACCATCAGCCTGTAAGTCAAGATAGCATGAAAGAAATAATATCCTCTGGGAGAACACAGATGGTGATAGCGCGGCCTTTTGTAAATAACATTTGCGCATAGATTTTCTCTAAAGATAAATGGTTTAGGTTAAAGGCACGAAGTCTAATTCTCAAGTAGTATCTACTATGAAAATTTCTTAAATATTGGACCAGATTTATATTATTTAAATTTTTACGGTTATTTTATTTCATGATTTAACTTGAGAATATTTTAGTATATATTTTCTTTTTGTTTAATTATATGAGAACAGATACAACCACTTTAAATGCGTAAAGTTTACATCATAGAATTAAAGATCTTTCACAACATAATTTATTAGAGTGGTTTTTGAACAGTCAAAAACAAATGAATCACGTAAATAGTCATGAAATAAAAATCCTGTAAATATATTTTACTAATATAATATAGAAAATTGTCTGGAAGCAGGCCGTAAAATATATAATAAAATATTATTTTATTTACAAACTTGTTGGACATTAAAACAATATTTCCCTCATAAACTGATAATTTACAACCTTAGTCATTTTATAAATTACTTGTGGAAGTGTAAGATTTGACATTTATTCCAAATATTATTTCATGTATAAATTTAAATTAACTTTCATGTTTAGAGAAGGGCTAATTGATAATATTGACCAAATTAGATTGGGAATACTAGTCCAAACTGTTTTTAATACTTTAATGATAAATAATAATAAAATGTTCCACTGCTGGGCTCGTACCATTCTATTTTTAGGCAAATGAATAGTACACAACGCACTGGCGCGCAACGGTTTTCTAGAACACTTATTCTGCCTACAACAATGATCTGGAGGGAACTTTCCGTCGCGGTTTTCCGTTTGCGCTATGACATGAGGTTCTTTCAGAAGGGCGTTATAAAATTTCTTATAGGTCGTCAACGCGTTGACGACATCCTTGTTGTTGCAAACGTCTATAGGCAACGGTAACAATTTTCCATTAGGTAAACCGTCTGCCTGTTTGCCTGCTTCAGCCAATAAAAAAAATTGTATTTGTCTAACGCGGGTTGATGGGTGTCCACACATTGGTTATCGCGATGTTCAAATTTCATCATGATATTTTCTTTCAATGTAAACATGTGACAATTGTAACTATAGTCATATATAGATCAGCAAAAATTCTAAAACTGTCAGGTTTCAAAGGCACGTCATTTAGTTGAACACTAATGGCCATCCACTAAGATACCGCGATTTTTTTAACACTACTTTTATGATATTTCACAATATTCTAAAACGTACTGATATTTAATTTCTGAAGCTTACTTATTTATTTACGTAATATATAAAGTAAGTATCAAATTATTATATCCAACTGGCATAAGCTGACATTGGGAAAAATATTCTTTTCTTTTTATATTTTTTGCTTCGTAACGTTGATCGTATAAGTACGTAAAGGAAAAACTATTTTTTATCGTATATCTCTTTTAAGGTTAACTTATCTTCCTTTTAAGGAAACTTAAGGAAAGAGCCTTGTATCGATTCTACCATCAGCTCGTTGTTTACCCTCCCTTCCTTAAGCTACTATGCTCAACTACGCATCGGCTCTCTAGAACATTAATTCCGGGTAAAATGATGATTTGTAGGCAATTATCCGTCGAGATTTTCTCTTTGCGCTATGACATAGAGTAATTGAAATAGAGTGTCATTTGAAATCGATAACCCAATACGTCTCTCATAACGTCCATGGGTAATGGTGACCACTTTCAGTCGACTGGGTCATGCTTACTCACTTGATTTTTGCAGAAAAAAATGAATTACTTAGGCTGATAAACTGTTGATTAATTTAATTTATCACTAGCTGTTACCCGCGACTATGGCCACGAGGACTTTTTTTGCGGAACCCTAATTTTAAAAGTAGCCTAAGATACTCCTTATAACATCAGCTATCTGCCAATGAAAGTCCTATCAAAATTGGTCCAACTATTACCGAGATTAGCCGAAACAAACAGCCAAAATGTAAGAAATTGATATGTATTTAGTAAAAGATTGTTATTTTGACATTACAAACAGATGTTTCAATTTTATTTATTTCTATAGATTATATATAAAATTATTTCGTTCGTGTGTATGTCACTGGACTCCTCTTAAACGGTTATATCGATTTTGATGAAATTTTTGTGTTCAAGTGGGGGGGTCCCGGGATGGTTTGAATTCACAATTGGACCCAGTAGGTGGCGCTGTAATCGGAATCTAATTATTTTTTTGGGTCAGGACTACGTCTGCTGGGCCCACTAGTATAATATAGTTATAATCCTTTTCTTTACTTTAACTGCGTTTTACTACCACACCCTACTGTTAGTACAAAACACGCGGTATTAAACTGTCTCATTAAATAAATATACGGTAAGCGTAAACATAAAACAAGCAGATAAAAGCGCTGTCGCACTTTTAAATATTCTGGTAACGGCATGTTACACCCACGTCGGGTTAAACTCACATAAGATGTTGAGAACGATGCGATAACGTAACAACTTGAAAAATCCGCATAATCTGAAGCCTTTTTAACGACCTGCGTTATTTGCGCTCTTAATTTTTGAATTACTTTAAGCCGTTTAACTGAGACAGTATAAAAATTCTTTCAGTGTTAGATAGCCCATTTATCGAGGAAGCCTATAGGCTATATATCATCACGCTAAGACAAATAGAAGCGGAGCACCGATGAAGAATGTTTCAAAATCGGGGGGTTTTGAAAACTAATTCCACGCGGACGACATCGCGGGCACAGCTAGTAGTTTATAAAATTGATAACCTAAGCATCGGAGAATAAGATATAAAATTACTAATATTGAATAAAAGCTGCAATAAATCTACACGAGTGATATAATTCTGACGGCCTCTGTGGTTGAGTGGTATAAGGGCTTGCCCGCCTAATTCACTCGAAAGTGATGGAACTTTCCTTTATTTACTATCGTCCGGGCTTCTTACATCGACCCCAGAGTTGTTCGTTGTAAAAAGCTCACAATAATAACGTAGCTTGAGGATTTACGATGTATATTTTACATACACATTTTAATATTACAAAATGGTTTCCGAAGGTTCGAATCCCATTAATTTTACCTTTCTGGTGAAAATTTTTAAAGCTTCAAAGCTATATCTTTCCTGAAAAGCCATTCAATAATTATGTCCGATGTCGCAATTACCTGCAATAGCAGCGTCGGTCTTATTTTATTGACGTTTTAATGCGCGGTACGTCGACTTTAACTTTCAATAATATAGTAATAAAAGTTATTGATGTATCCTGACGTCTAAATTTTTGGTATAACATCGTAATATGTCAAGTTTACATGCTTATTTTGCGGGAAATCCGCCCTAGGAACTCCAGGCGGACTTGCATGCCAAGGTTCGACGCTTTCGACAGGATGCCAGAGTTAGGGGCCTGATTTACTGTCGGGCAGAGATTGTAGCGATCAGGACGCGGGAAACCGCGACCATGATCCAAACATGGCAGAAAGAATTAGAATCTCCTGAGGCCGGCACTGATACAGTGGAGGCGGTTCGTCCCTACCTACTGCGATGGGTCGCACGGAAACGCGGGACTTTGATCTTTAAGATGACACAGATACTTACCGGGCACGAGTGCTTCGATAAGTATCGGCTTCAGATTGTGGGGTGTCTGCCTTTTAGAGTGCTTGATCTTCAAACAAAAAAATAGACTAACCAAAAAACTCTTTTGGATTTTTACAGCCCATAAACTAGCTGCTAAGCTACCACGGCTTATTAAGCTATTTTGGATAATATATAACTCAATTAATATTTATATTAATTTCTAATGAAATACTTAACTATCCTTCTATTGTGACTTCCATATGCACACCTCCTTATAGTAGTACTTACAATATTCAATAAAAAAAATTAAATACGGACGTATACAAGGACAGTCTGTTCCTTACGATATTTATTCTGGCATACTTTTCATTCGTCCTCTACCACTCCAGAACTTCCCATATCCTTTTTTCATTCTTCACTTCCATGCATCTCTTTTTATTTATATCAATTAATATCCAGTTCTTCAGTTCCACTTGTTACATGGTATTCATCCTCCTTCATCACAAGCCTATACCGGATTTGTTATAGTTATATGTATAATTTTAGTTGAAGTCAGCGGTGGGATACCAACAGAAATTCCAAAATTTTAGCCATCCGGCTAATTGTAGTTCGTTAGCGGGATAAAAAACCAGTTGATGGCTATCGGGCTAATGGGTGACTGACTTGCTAACCGACAGCCGACGGCTGATGGCTAAGCCATAAACTTGTCAGTTGACGGTTGTTGGTTTTATATGACAACCATTAGCCAGTTAGTGAAGTGGTTGATAACTTAGCTGTGGCTATTTCATGAACAATTAGTAATAATTAGCTGGCTTTTACAATAGCTATCTATCTCTAGTTGAATTGATCATAACATTGTTACAGAATCTAAAGAACCAGATAATGACCACGAACCTCTGGGTGGAGCAATCGTGGTATGACTACAAACTGAGGTGGGAGCCAAAGGAGTATGGCGGAGTTCACATGCTGCACGTACCATCCGACCATATCTGGAGGCCGGACATTGTACTTTACAATAAGTGAGAATTTTCTAATAATTAATTGACATTAACATCTTTTTCTTGACTGTTATCTAATTCAAATATTTTAAAAATTATAATGAGCTATGTAGCGTTTACAAATTGATGAAAAAGAAGGTTTGTACAAAGTTTACTTAAGTTCCTTATACATTATTAAACTAGATTATTTATTAGTATCATTTAGAACAATTTCACAAGAGCATAAACGCTACAACGCTTTCTCTTTTAAATATCAAAAATTAAATTCCATAATAATATTCCTACCACTTTTATTAACCATTTACTAAGTAGTAGCATAACGATATCACTTACATCCTTAAACAGAAATCATCATTTTAAAGGCACACGAACTACATTTCATTATTTCGATTAATTTAATATGAAATTTATGACACTACCCATGTTACTTACAATAAAAACAACAGTTTTCTTGCCAATTACAGAATAACATTTGTCAATTCCATGTAGTACAAAATAGCTGTGGCGTGCAGTCTATTGTTGTAAACTTTTAATATAATGAAAAGAAATAGTTTTATGTTGAGACTGTTTCTTTGTTGTATTTTGTCGTGTTCAGACACCTCGAAGCTTCGGACTTTGATAAATGGCCGGGATTGCAATCGTTACTCATTTCCGATCCCTTCCCCAGGCGAAGCGCGCTTCGCCCGCTTAATGTACCATTTTGCTCCCGTCCCCCCAACCTGATACGATGAAATCACTGCCTGTGAATAATGTTATTTTAATTCAACGTATCATAACTACCAGATTGTATTCTTAGTAGCGTCCCATTAAGATCATAACTCAGATCATGGCAGTTACACTATATTTGTACTATTACCCACTGCAAGGACAAGCATGCTTCAAAAATTGTTGTCCTTTAAATGATTAAAAATACACATAAATTTATCATTAAAATTTAAATTTTAAAAGTCTTGAATGCATGTGTTTTTACAATAGGTATTATATGTCGTGGATACATGTCGTTGTGTAGTACTGGTAACGTTGTGTGTTGTATGTATAGAATTAAATTATATAAAGGAACGGGCGCCTCCATCGATGCTGCGTTAATCGTTTACCGTGACTGGCGTAAATAAGTTAACGTGACAATAAGATTCATTTAACAGCATTTACTCGCTTTCAGGCACATTATGCCAAGCTAGGCGAAAATTAACCTAAAATATTTCCAAAAGATTTTACCGAAAATGATAAAATATAATAAAAAATAAGATAATAATTAATTAAATAAAATTTCAATTTAACCAAGTAACATCAGTTCTAAATAAGCAAATACAAATCATTCTATATTTGAACAAAAAATCAAACTATTTCTTTAATTTTATCTTGTGGTACTGTTAATAAAAATAAACTCTAATAACTAAAATTATAACTTATAAAACGTGGAAAAAAAAACACCTGTAACACACAATTAACATTGAACATTAACAAATACGCAAATACTACAATGAGAATTGTTCAGTACACAGACAGTGTTGAGATGAGCACCCGAGAGTGAGGTAGGTGCGCCGCGCGGCGCGGGCGGCTTGTAAACGTGAGTTAACATTGCAGTGCCGACGGCAACTTCGAAGTAACGTTGGCGACCAAAGCGACGATCTATCACCAGGGCCTAGTGGAATGGAAACCGCCTGCCATATACAAGTCATCGTGTGAAATAGACGTGGAATATTTTCCATTCGACGAGCAAACGTGTGTTCTTAAGTTCGGTAGCTGGACATACGACGGATTCAAGGTAATTGCGCAAGGCTCCATCACCACCCTCGTTGACCGCTCTGTTTGTCCGCAGCGCCGACGGCAACTACGAGGTGACGCTGATGACCAAGGCTACCGTCTACTACAACGGAATGGTGGTGTGGCAGCCGCCGGCGGTCTATAAGTCCTCCTGCTCGATCGACGTCGAGTTCTTTCCTTACGACGTGCAAACCTGTGTGCTTAAGTTAGGCAGCTGGACGTATGACGGCTTCAAGGTGACGCCCCGCTGTACGCTGCTTGGCGCCGCGCGCGCGGGTCGTAGCCGTAGGGCCCGCCGTCTCGGCCGATGTCCATGCAATAGCTTGTTGCCTCGAACGTAATTCGTCGTGTAATTATTATTACTTTTCTGTCCATGTGGTATGTTAATTTCACTATTATATGACGTCTGTGCGACGGATATAGTGCAAAGGTGGAGAGCGCGCGTCTGCGTCCGGCCCGGGTCCGCAGCGCCCGCTCCCCGCCTGCGGCTCGCTCATTAGCTCTGAGATGTGCAACTTTTACGTTCTATTGTGATGGTGATGTTTTAAAGTATGTGGAGTAGCAGTATGTCGACGTGAGTGACCACGAATGCTCCAGATTATCCTCGGCCGGTCCCACTTAGTTCGTTCGGCCTTCCTCGCTCCACACGGAAAGGTATAAAATTCTAAAGTGCCAGGTGATATGGGATGCAATAATTTCACTCGATCCGTTCCTCTCCGACACGTCATGCTCTAATTGTGCCTATCCGCTTTACGTACATTAAAAATACCATTTTTTAATCATTTTCCTCAACTCGTTAAAAACTAAACAACAATCAATACATAAATAACGTAGTGGTCGTTCGCGGAGGGGCACTAATAGAAGCTATCACACACTCCCATAGCTGGCTCCGCTCGCGTCACACACATACACACGAGATCACACATAGGCTTGCTGCATGTTACCCTTACGGTCGATGTACCAAACACGACTCACCGCATGACTCCGGCTTGACTCCGACCCACTTGCATTCCCGATCACGGCGGCCGCCACGCGCCCAGCACCAGGCGCGCGGTGCCCACGCGGCTCCGACACAGCTTCACACGATACCTTACACGCGAATAGGTTAAGCACAGCACGTGATATCAATCAGATTTATACTATTCACACTTGTTGCTCTGTACACTATGGAGCAGATTAGTCATCATGTTGCATATTTTATACCTTTCCCTTAGCGACTCCCACTGGCTGTACTAAATGGTGTCGCTGGCAGATCATTGCATGATATTTGCCTTTCATTTAAATAAAATACAAGCGATTCCACTCAAATTCAGACACGGAGTCATTTTAAGCACATAAATCTAACTAGACGTCTAAAAGTAGACAGAGCACCTCGCCGAGAGACCTTCCATTAGTCTCTCGGGGAAGGGTTCTTTGCATGCTATTACTACACTTTATCAAGTTCGCGTCTGATGCCAGTCCTGTCAACTTTCGTAATTAATATTATATAATTATTTAAGGTATCAAGCGCGGGACTTAAAAACGCCGCGTCCGCGTAACACACACATACGCGGCGGAGCCGGCGCTTTCGGCTTCTATATCAGATCTCCGGGAAAGAGCTGAGAATGAAAGTACTGTGTCAAATGTAAGATAACGTATTCGAAACAGTACTGCAATTCGAAGTAATCGTCCCAGGTGATTAAGATATGGAGACTGTCTTCGCCCTGTTCAATATTGTCAGAAAGTCAATTTTTGTCAGTTTTATGTGTTTTCTTTGTTGACGCGTTACTATTTCTTCGCATGAATCGAATATTTTTGATGTATATTCGAAACAGATATGTCATTTTTGTCGTTAAAGGATCTTCGTTCGGGTAACAGGTACATCCCACTTGGCACACTTTGTGATATTGTTAGTTCTGCAACATACGGTTTATTACACATAATATAATTTCATGAATGATGGAGTATAGTTGGGTTGTTAGGTATCAAATATCCGTTTACTATTTCTTTATTAGCTTTAATATTAAGATGTACTTATGGGTGGACATTCTGTTAAAAATATTTTATGAATATTTTAATATTTATTTATTATATAGGTAAAAAGTAATTTAAGGGAAGATGTAAACACTGACACATCGTGTGACAGGATGCATGTATCAAATTACTAAATTAAATAATAAACAAACATAATAAAATAAAGCAACTTAAAAACAATTTTATCTAGCATTAATTAAAGCAATATTTTATCTTATTATATTGAAAATGTAATTCAAATTCATTGCTTTAATCATTGCCAAGAAAAGTAGAGTTAAAAGACACTGTTAAAGCATACATTTAAGCAAATTATATAATAGCAAGCCACATCACCTGTTGTGTGTTTATATAATTGGTGTTTATTAATTTGTTAGTTCGTTACTCTTTAAATAATTTGTATTTTTCTTTTGTAATTTTTGCTATGATTCTCGAACAATATATTGGAAAATGAGAATAACTATCACACTGCTAAGTTGGCCCTGGATCATAGCAAAAGTAACAAAATTGTAATAACACTTATTTACTTTTAGGAGACTAAGATAAGCGTCCTTGACTTAAAATTATATGCTGAGGTGGGTATAAATAGTATGAGAAAACTGTTACAAATACTTCCAAATAATGAAAAAAAGTAACCGTCAGCTCAAAAGGAATAATGGATGAATGTATCCGAATTTGTTTTCGGGTAATACATACCTCGGTTGTAACAACTTTTTGGTTATAGTGACGTAACACATAAGTCCCATGAATTTAGAATGTACTTTTAAAGGAGGTTTTATATTTAATATTTCTAGTTACTATATATAATAAAGGTGTTTGCTAAAAGTTTTAATGTGCAGGTGGACTTAAGACATATGGATGAACAAGCTGGCAGTAACGTGGTTTCAGTAGGAGTCGACTTATCTGAGTTCTACATGTCTGTCGAATGGGACATTTTAGAAGTGCCTGCTGTAAGGTTTGTATGTTAACTATCGATAAATAACAATAGTTTTTATTGTCTCAAAAAAATACAAAAGTATCAGTTACAAGAAAATAGACTTCTTTATTAATATTACATATACCTACAACAAAGCAGAGTGATGAATAAGTCAAAACTAAGAAAAACCTCATTCTGTTGTAGTTGTAGCGTCATTTTCTAGTAATAAATTAGTAATATATATAAACAATAACTAACAGACGTTAAATAGAGTAAAGTAAAGGATACAGCTTGTGAGCTAGGACGATAATCACAAAATAATATATCTTGAATTTTGATATGAACCTTTGCTGCATTGTTAGAAAGTTACATTTTGAAAAACATGCTTTCCAACTCTTCCCCAAACATAATCCATATCCATCTTTATTGAATGAAATAGTCTCTTTCATTGACGTTTGGTTTTTTCTTTGTGTTTTGAGTTGAACCTATTCTTAAGATATTTAGTTTACTATATACACTTTCGATAGCGGGGATGAACACAGAAAATGTTTCATCTCGAAAAGTAGAATAATTTTTATGGCATACCCCTCCAAAATCTATTCCGAATATAAACATAATTATATATTTTTATTCATTGAGGTCTTTGCAAAGTTAAATATTTTAACAGATTAACATAGTTGTTTTGTTAATATATTAAATTTAAAGTCTTTTGCGTATTCCGAAAGTATATTTTATGTTTTATAGCTTTTTGTGTAGGTACTTAATTTAAATATTATTTATTAGCAATATTTATATTAGACGTATGTAAGGCGAGTGACATGTGTGATTCATAATAATATTATGTAGTAATGAAATGAGGTTGTTATGATTGAAAAAGTTCTGTTAATCGCAGACAATAGTTAAAATAAGTAAAAAAAGTATTTATAGGTGAACATAGTTTTTATTCTATGAAAAGTCATGTGTTAATATAAAACAAAATTAGTACTCTATTGCTTTAAAATACGTGTATTCAAAATGGTAAACCAAGGAACAAGCAAGAAAATCCACTTACAACCGACCCTGGGGACGTCCTTTATATTACTAATGTCACCGTTACGCCCATCAAAAGGCAGTAACTCTTATTGCTAGCGAAATAAAGTCCTCATTGTAATGTACGAGCGCACGAATAAAGTAGTTGAATAGCTATGGATGTCGCCTTAAGGCTTTAAATGGAGCCGAAGAAATATAGGATCATTTTGAGTTAATGCCACGCTTTTTTCTCCTTTATCGATTGACGCCAAGAAAATAAAACCCGCCATGCCTCATGGACTTTCTAGAGTTCTTTTTATGGAAGTATAGGTTTGCGTTTGACCACTGTTTCACCTGATGTTGAGTGATCACGCAGTCTAGGATGGAAGAATACCTATTCACTCGTGACTTGAAGAGTTCAAGATTGTATTTGCCAGGAAAAATAGACTCCGGCAAATTATTCCACTCTTCGGCAGTACGCACCAGAAAAGATGAAGCGAAATGCTTTGTTCTGACTGGTGGTGTTTCCATCATGTAACGGTGGCGCAAACCGGCGTGTCTTGTTGTCCGATGGTAAAATGGGGATGGAGGAATCAGCTCGTGCTATTCTTAGGAACACTGCCCGAAATGTATCCGACAGACGACAGTCAGCCCCGGGACTTTGCGCCTATGCTCTGGACTCTGAAGTTGAGCATAAAAAAGACGATCATCGCCGACCAGCTTCCTGGCTCTTTTCTCAATTGATTCCAACGTCTCCAACTGGTATTTGGCTGACCCGTCCCAAAGATGAGAACAGTAATTTTGGTTCAAACGAAACTCTTGTGAAATCTTCATGTCCGTTTGTTTGTATGTCTTCGCTTCTGTCGGTCTATTTTTGTATATCTGTCATTTTTTAAGATATTACTTCATCCGTATGAATAAAAGACAGGAAACTGTAGTCTATATGGCTTTATAAAATGGTCCGGTCTATATCACTTTGGTTGCATCTCATTTACCAAATACGATTAGATCAGCCGGTTCGGCGGCGGAAACAGCTGAATCACTCAAGCCGCACCAATAAGCATCATCAGTGAAAGTTGTATATTTGTGGTGTTTGCTGTGTATACTGCAAAAATGTAATCTCATTTACATGTGGAAGGGTCACACTCAATTTTTAGTTTTGTCGTGATTTCACTACAGCACCGTGTAACGCCCAAATAATATACTTTCCAGTAAAAGTTCATTCGTATAGATCTAGCTACTAGTTTCTAACATAAATGACTGTGACATAACAATTTTATAAGGTTTTCGTTTTTTTGGAAAAATGACCACAGAACCCTGAAGATTATTTAACGATTATTTATTTAATAAGTTAGCAAATTTTTAAAATATTACTTATTCTGCTGGTCACTCCCAACTCTATATCAACTATACATTTATGATGATTTCCCTAGACACGATATAAAAGAAAACTCATTTCCATATTCCACTCAATGCTTTTACGGGGCACTCAACGAAATTATATCAACGTGCGATTCTTGCGAGTCCTTCATAACATGCCTGTACATGTTACCGTCTCCTACCTAATTCTATTTTCAATGACTCAGTGAATTACGTAGTCGGTTAATTCTCAAAATCTATAAGAGAGTTCCAATCCAAGTTTAATTTCGAGAAATCTATAGAATTGATACTCTTGTAATAAAATTAGTGCGTTTTATAATCCGTAACCCATAAAGCCTATCTAACGTTCCGATATAGAAAATACATACTATGTTATTACAATTATCATTACCTAAAGTACAATATTATATACGACATTCCATCATATTGGTTTATTATGTTTCACTTGAGTAATTTTAATCCGTAATCAAATCGTAGCAAATTTTCCAAGATCGGCAACGCATACATAATGTCAAGTAAATATCTATACTAATATATAAAACTGAAGAGTTTGTTTATTTGTTTGTTTGCTTTACCGCGCTAATCTCAGGAACTACTGGTCTGATTTGAAAAATTCTTTTAGTGTTAAATAGCTCATTTATCGAGGAAGGCTATAAACTATATATCACCACGCTAGAACCAATAGGAGCGGAGCACCAATAAAGAATGTTTTAAAATCGGGGGTTTTTTTGTAACTTACTTTTTGTTTCACTATTCCACGCGGACGAAGTCGCGGGCAGAAGCTAGTCAAGAATATGCCTACAATATGGCTTCTTCATTAGAATTTTTTATAATACTAGTGACGATGAACAATTCTGTGTATATAAAGTTTGATTTTTTATTCACTCTCAATTTTTTGTACTAATAAGTCAATACCTATATATTACCTAAATATTTTCTCAAATATAAGAATATATTTTTGTAGAGACACAAATTTTTTACGTGTTCGAATCGTGTCTATATTTCCAGTAGTTCGCGAGATAATCACCTGTGACATACAGACAAACAAACAACGGTGTGAGACCGGTTTTATTTTCAAACTAGGTATCGGAACCTAAAAAGAAATAAGAATCATAATAAAATGTGCACGAGACTTTATATTCTGAAAAAAGGGCATGAGAATTTGATCAAACCATGACTATTTTTAATCTACCCGAGCGAAACCACAAGCAACAGCTAGTAATTTATGTATATTTTGATGTAAATATAGTAAACAAATTAAAATTATTTTCTTTTATGTTTAGAAATGAAAAATTCTACACGTGCTGTGACGAGCCATACTTGGACATCACATTCAACATTACTATGCGCCGGAAAACATTGTTTTATACTGTGAATATCATCATACCTTGTATGGGAATATCGTTCCTTACAGTTCTTACTTTTTACTTGCCTTCAGACAGCGGAGAAAAGGTAAGAATAATTCTAATCTTTACTTTTATAAATTTTTCAACCTTTGTAGTTGGGTGGTCCAAAACTTTGTCCGTCTAGCTTGTTGGAACGCAAAGGTCTCGGGGTCGAATCCTGGCATGACAAATTTCCATAAACGATGCCGATTATTGTTATTTATCCATAAATGTTTATTGTAATGTTATTTTATGCTCTCTTCAAAGTTACAGAAGTATGAGTTTGTACGAAAAATCGTCGATAGCACAGTTATAAAGGGTAACATGGATTATACAAAACACGGATTATACAATACATTAGAACAATGTGCGGCCTTATCGCTCATAGCGACCTCTTCCAGGCAACCCGGTGTCCAAGGAGACTTTAAATGAAAAATTAAATAATGTTTGGTGGTTTAACAAAATTAAAACTAAGTTAATTAACTTACGTTATTCATTTAATAGTTTTATTGAACTTATTAAACAATTAGTTTTTACAATGACTTTGTTCATATAAACTTAGGATTCTTATCCCGTGAAACTATCCCACTTACCGAAATACGGAGTATCCCATGTTCAACTCAGTTATCGAAAATATATTTATACTAAATTCCATAGTAATCAATTAATTAATTTCTGTTCAAACCTATACCTCTCTGAAATCAGCACAATTTTATCCTATCACAATTATTGAAGTACTAACTTCTACAGTAGTTGATAATTAACATTTTATAGATTTAATAATTTTAGAGGTGTTTTTCCTTTCCACAGTATTTCCGCTTTTTTATTTAATTTCTTCATATGTTATTAGTTTCAATACCAGAAACCAAAAAACTAGTCCTAAAATTATTCCGTTATAAGTTATGCCACAAGAAAAACCAACTAGCTATCTACATTTCTTCAGTAAAAGCTCACGCCTTCCTTTGAAATTATTCGTGTCATTGTTAGAACCTATATGGAGGTGACCTAAATGTTTCTATGAATAACTTTACCTATTTTACGCAGATAAATGTGGTAAATTTACTTTTAGCTTCAATGATAGCTTAAGATTGATGTGATCCAAATAAACAAAGTCAAAAGATATGGAATAAATTACTTTAGAGTCAGTAAATTAGATCGCAGATGATACATATACGTAATTAGATTTATAGCGAGTGTATTGACTTTATAAATAGGTTTTCCTTAATAGTAACTCGTTACAATGAGTATTTTTGTATTATTTTTTAGGTTTTTGCGGTTGCTATATGTTGGATATATTTTAGATTTATATTTAAACTATTTATAATCGTTTCAAATTTAATTGACCGTTATTATGTTTACAACAACAAAAAATAGATAATCGGTACATTTCCTTGATTAGAATGATGTCATCTTAAGAACTAACACATGATATTGTCGGCAGGTCACGTTGTCGATATCAATACTGATTAGTCTCCACGTGTTTTTCCTCTTGGTTGTGGAGATTATACCTCCCACATCATTGGTTGTGCCGCTCCTTGGAAAATACCTCATATTTGCAATGATCCTAGTATCGATAAGGTACGTGAAAATATCATAAACACGGTGTGTACTTAATGATAACATTGCTGCTACGCTTTGTAGCATATTGTCACGTAGCATATAAATAAAGCTCGTAGCAGTGATTTTCTTGTGCTACGCAATCATATTGTATGTAATATTTTAAAATTTACTTCGCAGCTTCACATAGCTTCAAAAATTTCAGTTATTTCATAATCCTCTTAGGATTTAAATCGTAGTTACGGTCACATTATCCAATTTACAGTTCGGGGTCTGCGTTCCATTTCTTTTTCTATTTTACGCGATCTTCAGTATCCCAAACTGAAAATTGATTGTCAGGCATAGCATCCTGCAAAATGTCACTCTAACAACCCTCGAAAATGTATCCCACGGGCTTGCATTTTTTCTCGACAATAATCTTTTCTATTTATGTTGGTTTTTTAAATAACGTCTATAAAAATTTCTTAAATATCAGTTCAAAGAATACGATCATGGAAAAGTAATAGACAAATTTACTTTTGCATGTATGTATAGTCGGTGATAAATTTTATAGCTCCTCTAGATTAGCTGCTGAAGTCAGCACAGTAATTAATTATGAATGAAAAAGTTTTTATTAAAAGTGAAAATTTGATATTGTATTAGAGCTTAGCCCAAAATCTGTCGATCTAGTCAAAAAATAATAAGAGTCCTAGGGCTTGTTTTTGCAGTAATTTACATAATTTGTCGATTTTCACATTTTTCGATGAATTTTTGGAATTCATTTTTTTTTTAAATTTGTGAATTTTGTTTCGTAACGTTAAACGATAAATGAGCAATATTGTCTAATATTGCTCTCTACTGGTTAATCCTATTTCTGTATCTGTGAGATCAAAACTTTCAGAGATATTAGGTACTTGTGCAGACGTAGAGAATATTTCAAGAAAAAATACAAAATAGTTGCAACACAGGAGAGAAGTGGGCTAGACCCCAGGGTTAGTGCATTTATGTTTAACAATAGTTTAAAAAGTACTTCGTAACCGGACACATTGTACATTACCCGATAGTAAATGTATGCATACTTAGTCAAGTATTAATTAATAATATATTATACGATCTAAAGTAGTCACTATAGATAGTATAATCTTAATATTTTATCCTTTTAGTAATTTTTCAAACGTATTTATCTTTATCGATATCATCTCTATTATAATATATTTCATAATGATTTAATTTACATACTTACTTTTCCGTTATTCCTGCTAAAAGTAATTCAAATAAATATTATTTGAACTAAACTTTAGATTACTTTGGTTTGTTCAAAATGTAAACTTACAAAGTTCAGAGGATAAATACACAATTTCTACATGTTATGAACATACATATTTTTATTTTGTCATATTCCGAAAACTGAAATGCTTTTAAATAAATCTTATCATTTTATTTGTGATCGTCCGTTTATCTTCAATTTCCCTTTTTGAAAAAAAAAATTCGGCAACGGTCAAAAACGTTCAAAATTATGTAAAAAAAAATAACTAAAGGTCAAAGTATGAAAATGTTTAAACTGGAGGTTTAAAATACTCTATTTGACCAAATTGAAAATCAGGGGGCACTTTGGACGATACTAATTGATGCTTTATAATAATATTCCGAGATGTCATTTTTAATGACCGTTAAGGTCTGCAAACCCCTGCTGATTTCAGACTTAAATTATAACTCAAATAATCATTTTTATATGTCCTGACGCATCTCAGTCGAGTGGTTCACAAGCCAACACATTACCATATAAATTAAAGGCTGGTTTCCAAACAAGATATTTGATTGCGTGCTCTTGGTTGGGGAAATTTAATGTCTATTAAACCAACTGCTATTTATTTGAGTTGAAACTGAACAAGTTTTATCGAAAGATGGAGATATTATTTTTAATTATACGAGAATAACATATTTTCAAACATTTTTCCCGTGTCGCTTGTTAAACCGACAGTAAAGAAATTTGGTATATAGGTATATATATTTTTCATAACGGGGATGAACGTAAGACACTTTTTATCCCCGAAAACGGGATAGGTATGATATGTAGTTGTGTCTAAATACTTGCTTAAGCTTTCACTTAGCTCCGATCGCATACATGTACACGTTAGATGCATATCTCCGATATCTATGCACATTTTCGGGATAGTGTCATATGTTCATCCTGCTTCAAAAATCCGTCAATTTTCAAGGCCATGATAAAGAAACAAATACAAACATACAAAATCATATTCACATCTATGTTAATATGGATTTCACCGAATCTCGCAGAAATGTACTGTTGAAGGAAGATATACACAAGTACTATGCCTATCTACATAGATGAACATACATTGTTTGCAATTCCCATGTGATTTGCCTGAAATTAGTTCTCTCGAGACTTAATGAACAATTTCTTATTGTAAACTTGAGAGGGAACTGAAAGTAATCTTAAAGATATTCTATAATTCAACTCTTTACTTTTGTGGACAGAGCAATAGTTCAAATAAATAACAGTGGGGTATAGCTGAAGATATTATACATTCTTCAGTGGAATCTGTGCCGGCAAGAGCTGTCAAAAAAAGGTTTAGTGGACTTTTTGTAGTTGAAGTACAGTTGAACAGTACGTGGGCAGACGATCCATTTCATGAAAGGTGGTTACAGTTGCCTGTAGACGACTCAACACTAATATTAAGAAAACATGGCCCGTCTCAGATAAATTTGGTACCTTTTTTTAAATACCTCATAGACGTTATGATAAAATCGCAGTTAGAAGCTCATACTGAATCCCTAGAGCGCGCATGAGATGTTCTTGAGAAGAGAACTTCAAGAAAGTGAGAATGCATCAAAAGCATAATTTTGAATAGTTCTTATGTAGCAAATGCGGACGACGGTGAAGGAGAATATCATGAGGTTGCACATCGAGATGAGCATGTGCGAAATCCGCTTCTCAACTCTAGATAACTGACGAGTGCAGTGCTCGTCTCTCTTGAAAATTGAGAGCCCAAGGCCAACAGTATAAAATTTAAAGTTATTGTGCCAGGTTGCCAGAGCAACCGATCATAACTCTCTGCCCGAAATTGCCACCCAAATTGGGGTCCACGTAGCTATTTACTATCGCTACTACACATTATTATCTTACTTAATAAATCTTAATTAATTACGTATTAACGAAATATGAGAATATACACAACCTTCCAAATAGCTCTTTGTGCGTTTTGTCCTCTGGAACGTTCAATACAACCTCGATTCTCTTTTATATTGTAAAGTTTTCATTACTATAACAATACAATAATACCTAAAGTATATCAATATCGGATTACTTATTTATCAAAAGAGATTTTCTTTTGTACTTTTTGTAGATTCCTTTTTAATGTTATAAAAGTTCAGACTGTTTACGAGTATTACTTTGCTTTGTAGAGGTAAGCCGTGGGCATCACTTAGATGCCTTTGTTGAAGATCAGCGGTGGTTGTGAAACCATTATTATGCTGAGCATGGACTTTTTAAGACACGTTAATTTATTGTTACAATTATTTACTATTTTTTACTTCTGTTTGATTCTTGTCCTAAGTTAATATCTTTTCTTTATTTTTTTAAGCAACGCTAGTAAATGGTTAGGTATCAAATTGCTTATGGATTTTTGTAACTATCTTCTTTAAGCTGCGATATATATTGCAAAGAGATATACTAATGAAGACCGCCAGTTAGAATATTAAAATTTTACGATTAATCGATCTTTATTCAATGGCTTACGTAGATAGCAAGTCTAGGCTAGTATAAAGCGCTCATATCCCTGTTATCCACTTACCACAAACAATGGTTCTAACAGCTTTGTGTAACTCAAGAAAATTAATGTGTCTGTTTCTCATAGTATATGCGTGACTGTAGTGGTCTTAAACGTCCACTTTCGTTCGCCACAAACCCACCGGATGGCACCGTGGGTCAAAAGAGTTTTTATACACATATTGCCACGACTACTATTTATGAAGCGACCGCAGTACAAGTTCGATACAACGAGGTGAGTCAACGTATTGTCTATACTTTTTACAAGCTTTAAAAAAGAGTAGAGTCCATTTATTTGTTGTGTGTACTTATTTTCATTCCATATGTAGACTGTGACTTCACTGTTTAAACTTTTTGATCTTTTATAAATCAATTATAAATTATTTTACGTAGAAACTTTCTGGCTAAAGTGGATACTGTTAACATATTAGAAGAACTAGTTCTGTCCGTGTGTCTGTCTGTTTCTCTATATGTCACAGACAATAATAGACATAAAAACATGTATCTGGTTACAGATATAATTAAAGATTAAGAAGATAATTAGGGTGTTAGTGCGACATGTACAAGTGACATAAGTCTTGAAGAATTGTAACGGTGTTTTAAATTTTTTGAAGAAATAAGTCATCCAAAGTCATAAAATTTTTGTGTGCCGCTTCAATTTATTGTTAGTATAACGAAATAATCGAAAATTGAAAAAATTCCAAAAAAGGATATAGAACTTAAAAATTGGCATGAACCATGATATGAACATAAAGTATCATTTGAGATGAGGTTTAGCAATGTTTGCGATTTTTGGGGCTCTGGAGCCGAATAAAAAGAACAATGGACAGCATGGAATTCTTCGGACTAATCGGATGGATCGGATTTTGCCGACTTTTAGAGTTTCTACATAAAGCTATGTACAACAGATAAATAAACATTATTGCTATTATTCATGTCGAGGTAGAATAAGTTTGAAGGATTCTTTATGGTTCTTAAAGAAGCCTTCAGAGTTACTCTACACTAACATTGAGGACTAAAAAGACCTAGCCTTTATATAAATAAAAGGACATAAGCATAATACATACATATAAATATATCTTTACGGATTAAGATAAAGAAATAACGCTACTATGATATTCTTTAATTCTAGTAAGATAAGCTTAATCAAATCTTAGTACCTAATTATGCTTAAATTAGCCGAAGCAACGAAACTAGGAGTGACAAGAATTAGACAAGCACCTTAATAGAAAAGGGTCGGTTCCTTGATTAGCTTGTCCCATGTCATGCTGCCATTTATTTCAATAATTAGCTCTATACTCATACATATACGAGTGCAGTCAATTTGTTATTGTATTTACTATACAATCCCATAAAAATCTTTTCTATAACTCTCAATCTATAAATAAATTAATAATAAAATATTGATGAGATTTAGTTAGGCTGTTCGAAATAGTGCTTTAAAACAGAAATTGTAAAATAGAAATCAGACAGAAAAATCGAATTTTATTATAACTGACAATGCATCCATTTATCTAGACATGTATCTACTAGACCAGTATCCATCCCTTCTGTAGTTCCAGATCCCCTATATCAGATCCTTTATTAGCAATGAACCAGTTCCTGTGGTTCTATAAATTTGTCCTACTATATAGAGCGTATACACTATTAATTTCTCGGATGTGTATCTATATATTGTTCTCCTTATAGGCCCACAGAAGCTTTAAAAAAGTTAGGATCGTTCTGATAACCTGTGGTCTAATAGATCATGCTATAGTAATAAATCATGCAGAGAAAACAAATTTCCAACTGAGAACTGGTAAACATTCTGAATACATAATCAAGTTATTCCGCGGATAGCTGGCTACTTACAAAACCCAGTCTCGGATTGTAACGAGTGAAATTAATAAAAACTTTTTAATACTTAGCTTTGGCAGTTTGTTTCTCTTTGCATTTCCTGTTAACTTCGGTATTATGTATCTAAAATGAGAGTTCATAAACTGAAAGAAAACACTAATAAAAGAATAAATTAGCATTTTTATAGAGATAGTTATCTTGTTCTTATTTGACTTTATGGAATTTCGTGTAAAACTGCAACCATACTTAGCTGAGGTAGAGACTTAAAAACTGATTTCGGATGCACGACGCGCACCTACATTTAATTTAGCAATTCTATATGTGATTTATTATCTTAACTTTCTATTTCCTTTCGCCGTTACGCAGTTATTCGTGCTAGTACGTCTGTACAAACCGTTTCCTTTTATTAGTAGTTTAATATTAATTAGTATTAAATAAAGTTAAATAGTTTAATTTCATTCATATTAGTTAAATTAGCGACAGTTTTCGTTCGGGTTAGATTAGTATTTTTTTGTCGCCTGAGCCAGTGAGGGTAGAAAATTGCGGCGAGAGTCACTCGCTGCGCCCGTCGTGTACGGACTTTCGGCAAGTTTCATTCGTTGAATTCGCGTCAAAAGAGACTTATTTCGTATTTTGTGGAAATAGAGTCGGCGCCGACCATTGGACTTGAAACCCGCTCTTCGCAAGGTGAATTGACTACTCGTTGTAAGATTTCTTCTCACTGGTCAGCTCACCGTTTTTCGCATACATTCGCATAAAATTCGTGGTAATACAGTCCATTTTAGCCGCAATCTCGACATTGGGGATTGTACAACGTCATTTCGATATCAATGTAATAAATACCATGTCTCTTCAAATCGACTTATATGCGTAACTACTACATAACTTTAATATCTGTTATATATACAGTTGATGCAAAATCGTATCATAAAAGTTCAGCAGGCAGCTTAACCGTAGCTGAATATTGCTATCAATAAACGGTGCTGAGAACGGTCCGTGCAGATAGCCAATCGGTATTGTAATTCACTTATCCAATGACTGCCTATTAGTCACGCGAGTGGTATAATAGGCTAGGGCTAGTGGCGCTTCACTGCGGTTTTCGACTTACCCACTTACGTAAATGATAACTGGAATAGATTAGACGACCTCAACGTGCCAGATATTGGTACTAGGATATGCCTGCGACCCCGTCCACACTTGACTTGAAATTTCCGCGGGATTCCCAGGACACAAAGTATTGCAGTATTAGAAAATAATGTAAGCCATCCTTTTAGGGAAACTGTGCCGGAATAAGCTAATAATTATGCACTCGAACAACTACAAACCGCCCCGGGAAAATTCCCGAGAGGTTCCGGGATACAACAAATCACACATTTTATTACATAAAATTCGCTATCGATCAGTGAAAAACATTACGTCGGAATTCAATTTTTTCGATTCGATTCGCATCGAAATTGGCCTAGTACTTTTTACGTGAATCCCGAACAAACAAGAAATCTAAAAAAAAAAATCGTGTTCTCCGTCGTTTATATAGTACATATATTCCAGTTGATTTTTTTTAAATGGCCTCAGTGTACATTGTGTATGTTTAGAATTTTATATTATTATAGATAAAGGCTTTGTTTATGTGCCAGGTTGGATTAAGGACCTAAACAATCACCGTGTGTAATGGTGTTGTTGATTCTAGTTGTAGTGTGTTGTGTTGTAGTTACTATCCTTACTTAATATTATAAACGCGAAAGTTTGTAAGAATGTATGGAAGTATGTTGTTACTCTTTCACGCAAAAACTACCGAATGGATTTTGATGAAACTTTACAATAATATAGCTTACACATCAGAATACTCTTAACACATAGGCTATAATTTATAAAGATATAGTGTGAATTATCTAAAATATAACGATTTTCCATCATCACGCGGGTGAAACCTCGGACGCAGTTAGTTATGAATATGAAATAAAAGTTTGCTAGAGTTATGATCCAAGAAAGGTTCTAGAATTAATTATTATTTATTAAATTAAAACGAATTCGACATATTTCGTTGATAGCCAAGATAATATCAATGAATATATGTACCTACAATACAATACAGGTCAAATAAATTACGGCACTTAAAACAGTTAAAACGTAGTTTTATTAGAATAAATAGGTAATTATATTTAGAATCATGGAGGGTACAAAAGCTTTTCAGAGATACATTTCTTACTGAGCGCTTTTAGTAGTATTCTTTCATAATTGTTATACCTATACCTATACACTCCATAATTGACGTTGGCGGCTAATAAAAAAAAGCATTCGCCAAATGAGCGACGATTTAACAATTTTAGATATGTAAATACCTAAAGTGTAGTGATATTGTAAGTATAAAAAATAGCACAATATACAATATGTATATCCATATTTTCTTTTTCACACTTAGTCAAGTAACAGGTATATATACCTAAATTGGGATGGCCTTTGTTGAATGTTGCTAATGATCAATGGAATGCTTTGAACACTTCACGTGGAATGACGGCATGGTTTACATGAATCGAAAATCGATACTATGTAACTCTAGGGGATTTTGCAGACATGTACTTAACTCAATGGCGTGCCAAATTGTCTGTTTAACATCCACTTTTCCGCACGATTACCTTAAGTGTATTAAACATGATTGTTAATATAAGCACACTACACACGCGTGTGATACCCACCACACGAATATTATAACAACTACACTTCTATAGCATATAACAAATTATTTATAGCTATATATCAAAACTGTTATAGCAAATAAGAAATTACTAACATAGTTTAAATCTTATGTACATTAAATTATACTAAGAAACATAACAAATGTCACAATACTAACAAATAAACAATGAAGCATTTAAGACTAGTAAAATTAAACTACAGCAGAAAAGCTACGGAGCTAGAGTCTGTACTTTGATAATTTCCCTTGTTTGCCCCCCCGATTCTCTAACGCGCATCATTAGCCGCAACCAGGTTTATTTCCAGTGTTAAATCATTCATGTTTGACTACAATTAACTACTTAGCGCTCATTATTTTTATCAATAAAGCCCTGCAACGGAAAGATTCTTAAAATGCTATATTTTTTTTAAACCTGGTGGCGGCCAGTGGGCACAGCAGAAATACCCAGTTGTCGTATTATATAAAACTAGCGGTCTCGGCAGACGTTGTCCTGCCCTGAAAAATTAAAAAACTAGATCTAAATTTTTAATTTTTCAGGGCGATCATCTAGATCTAAATCTAATTGTGAATCTAAACCACCCCATCTAAATACACAAAATTTCATCAAAATCGTAGAACCCGATTCCTGCGCCAAGTATTTTGTTTAGATTGATGGGTTACATTATTGGAGTTTTTGTATTTTTTCCTAATTTTGTATGTAGCCTATATTAATCAGGGATAATGTAGCATTCGAATGGTGAAAGAATTTTTGAAATCGAATTAGTAGTTTTTGAGTTTATTCATTACAAAAATACAAATCTATCCTCTTTATAATATTAGTATAGAAAACATGATTGTAGATCGCGTTACACGGCTTGTGGGGTTGTTGTGAGGTGTGGTGGGGCTGCTAGGCCGTTGTACCCTTACCGCTTGGCCGCGGCGGACGACGACTGCTGTGCGCCAGGCGCGTGGCCGCCGCCCGCTGCGCCACCTCCTCGCCCTCTCACCAGAACACCAAGTAAAGAAGATCTCACACACACTACCTATCTAAATTCAGGGTAAGTGCAACAATTCACAGCACATGCAACTAAAAATTTAAATACAGTAACTGCCTGTTTAAATAAATTAAAGTGAAGTAACTGTGTGCGATTTCACATGCCAACATTTAAATGAAAACTGCAATTTATACGAGACACTACAAATACAATTACAAATGATCGTTTTCAAAATTTTAGTCTGTATTTCGGTTTGAAAATATGTCTAGAATAGACAGACACCAAACAGCTCAACAAATACAAATGGAAAGTTTAAGGGTTAAAATAGAAATTTTATCCTAAACTTTCATATATAAGTATGTCATTTGGATATCTTTGCAGGATTTAGAATATGAATGTAAGTAATGTCTGAGTTCTGAGCAAATGAGAGTTGTACGTATATAGTATAAAATGTCTTTTTATACCAAAACTGTCTGTTAAGAAATACAACCAAAATGTTTCGAGTAGATTTAGTCATTGCTTAAAACTGGCAGTTCAACGTAAACTAAGAAATCAATTCAAGAACAAGTAATCGGCTTAGTTCAATTAAATATTCTGACAGTATAAACTCCGATTTTCAGTATGAAATATACATTTACATTATTTACATTTAGTACAAAACTTATTCGCACTTGCGACTATATCCAGTCAAATCTATGTAGGTATATCTACGTTATTGACAACACATATACAAACATACGTACAAGAGCTATGTATAACTAAATGACAATATTCTATTCCCAAACACAAATAATGAAATAACAATTTATCATTAATTCAGGCTTGAGTTAACAATTTTTCAATCAGTCAATCAAATAATTTATTTACCTACTCAAAACATGGTGTATATGTAGGTACACCTAAGATGACGTGTTGTTTGTTTATAATTTCACATGTTATTAATACCTAACGTAGAAATATAAATTATACGTACATGTTGGAAAAAGGAAGAAAATGTCAACACTAAAACGTAATTTATTTGGCCGCTCGATTTTATCGCAGCTTACATTGGCCGATTGTTCCGGTGCTTAAATTAAAGTCCTTTGACCCGCTCTGCCATAGTCCGCAATATCCTGTTGAAGCTGACGCGCATCCGCCGCCACAGAGGTGTCATCCGTTTGATGGGTTTTTCCGTAAACATCCCTTGGAGTAGTGGGCGTGCATAGCGAAGTGTCTGCCACCTGGTGGTGCGATTCCGAATCTCTCACTCGAAATCGACACTATACATATTTATACCAAATGAATAAGTGAAAAATAAACATTTAATATCAATTTATTCTTGCATTTCTAACTGTTCCAAAATAATTAAAAGTAAATAAACGACAATATCTATAAAGGATAAAAAATACGCTCTCATTTGATTATTGTATAAGTAAATAAGACTAAAACTAGTTAAAACTATATTTAATTATGTAGGATAATACTATAAACTAATGATTAGTATATTCTAACTGGCAATATATAAAAAATGTGCTTTATTTTTATAAGGGGGCGTCCACTAATTACATGAGGTGTTTAAGCGGGGTGGGGGTTGAGCCGAATCTCATCTCATCTTACTTTGGGGAGATGAGGGAGGGGACTATTATGTATTTTGTTTCCGCGAGAAAATGTGTTAAATTGCGAGGATATGTTAAAATCACATGTTGCTTCCAATAGCGGCTCTTGAGACTATGCACGAATCTCCGTAGACTGAACTGGATATTCTTTTATGAATTTTAGTAATTACCATTTAAGTATTTTACTATTCAATTATCTCATTGTGATCGTAGCCTACGTTCTACGCTATAATCTATCTAAGTAATAATCTTAACTAGTGTTAAATAAAAATATTAAATTAAATATTTTTTTTAAGAATAAGTCTAATGTTTTTACACTAGAAACACACATTTTGAAAAATCTCACGTGAGATTGGGGTACGGGGGAGGGGGTTGTGCTAATTCCCACGATGTCTCATCACGGGGTAGGGGGCGAAAAATCGCTAAAACGCCTCACGTAGTTAATGGGCGCTCCCTAGCAGGACTAAAGGCAACAATCACAATTATTGTAGCTTAAACTTAAAAGAAACTAGAAAGGTAAAAGAAATATTGTCTTTTTTTATTAATTTACGTTTAATCTTTTTATAAGTGCAACCAAGTTCAAGTTTATGTATCGGCATTCCATTATCGAGATACAATTATAGTATTCCTATTTATGCACACGTTGAACAGAATCGACAGCAATCGTTTTGGGGGTAGCTGTCTGGTGCATGGGTCCAGTGAGGGTGGAGGCGCAGGACTCGGCGGACTGGCAGGGGCGTCCGAGGAAGAAGTCTTGAGCCCCGTCCCTGATCCGCCCCCAGGGTTCAGTCATTCTGCCTGTCCGCCCGAAGTGCACAAAACCTGCTTTTGCGTTAGGTTTATCGCAGAACATACGAGAATGCTAGAAGACTCCACTAAGGTATATTTGATTGTTTTTATAGTATTGAAGATAAAAGAATTCTATTACAGTCTGTAACCAAAAATATAATATTTTTCGAGTTGAACCTTGAAAGTTGATTCATTTATTAGGCTATGCAAAGAGGACAAATAAATAAAAGTGAAGTCACGTAATTTCTGTAAAGAATATAGAAAAGAATAGAATATACTTTATTGTACAGTAAAATTAATGAAACAATACACAAAGACAACTTAGAATTAGGTACAAATGGCGGTCTTATCGTTGACAGCGATCTCTTCCAGACAACCTTGCGATGGAGAGAGAAATAAGGCAAAAAGGTTTGGCAGAGTTAAATTGCACAATATTTTTAAAAATATTACAATATAAATATTATTATATACATACAGATACACTTATAGATTTATAATTAAATACCTAAAGCATAGTAATAATATATATACACATATATACGTCTATAAAAAGCAATATATATTATATAATAATTCACTACATAGCATACATACAATATTAACAACATATGTTATACTTTAATGTAGTAATTCCTTTAACAGAATATACACTATAATATAGAAATAAATATAAACTGAATTAGTTATAATATTAAACATATAATCGAATACAATGCAAGAAAACTTAACTTATTTGTATTGTATTCTACTCATAGTCCCTCAAGACTATAAGTAGAATACTGAGCCCAGATCACCGTCTTCTATGGGTAAGGTGCCCAGAAGGCTGGCTACGTTTCCTCGCTGGATCGCCATACTGATCCGTTGGCCGAGGTAAGCACCAGCCCTCTGATCACCCGAAGAGTCAATGAGTCGTTTCGATAAATTTTGGTAGAGGCTATAAACTAAACTTCGTTAAAAATTTGACTAAACTATAAAAATAAACACCCAAAGGTTAAAATTTCTGTAAATAGATTTCTATCTCTTCCAAGTTTATTTTGTGTTCTTTATTCTATTGGACGTGATAAAGTTTATAAACGGGTCATTTCTGCCTTTCTATTTGGATCAATCAACCAGAATGACCCATATAAACGTAAATTTAATCATTCATCGCAATTAAACACCGTCGCGTCTTGTCCTTTCAGTTCTGTGCCTTTTAACCATATAGATTCAATTTGGTCGATCCGTCTATTATAGTCTTACATAAAGGTCTTAATAAAAATAATGTAAATATTTATTATAATACTGTGTCGGTTTCTTGGTATATTTTATGCAATGTAGTTATTAGTTTTTACACTTTTAAATTTAAATATCCATTTAAATAAATGTCCAATATCGTGATTGTAATGCAAGTTCAAATAAATAAAAACGCATAAATCCATAAACGTTCAGATGGTCAGCAGCATTGCGGATAAAACTAAATAGAGCTTTATGGCCTCCACGTCAGACCGCATAACCATAAAGCCTTTCAGTTGCACAGATAAGCGGCACTGAATAATAAAGATAATGGACATTGAACTGCAGCACGTAGTGTAGACTAAATGTGTCGGCGATTGGACTCGTGGAGTCCACAAGCGATGTAACGATGTAATAACATTTCCTCTTATCGCATTATCGCATGAAAATAACAGTCGTAATCGACTTAACTTTCAGTTTATGTTATTGAATTTGTTCTCGGTGTCTTTGGAAGTATTTAGGTAGTCTTTGGAATTAATATATAATATGCGAACACACAAGCGGATAAAAGGATTATATTACAATTGGTAAACATTGACAAAATGGACCACAAACTCTTTTATTATTATTTTGCCATCAGACATAACTCTTAAACTTACTATTTTTAAAACCAAGCTCAAATATAACATATTTTGTGCACATTACAGCTTCACTGCCTCATTCAGCGTAAAATAATAAACATGTTAAAATGTTAGGTACATCGAGCTTCATCCGCTCACGTATTCAAGAATATTTTTTTATAAAAGCTTTTCACATGGCTTAGCTCTCATAAACCTGTATCTCACGAAAGCTATGACATTATCCGAGATAAAAAGTATCTCCGTTGTCAAAAGTACATTAATGTCTGTTTCCCAAAACGTAAACATTGCCGAACAAGTATTCATATTTAAACAAATTCTTATCTATAATATATAATTATAATTTAAATGTACAGTATTTTTTAAAGTGTCTCAATTGTTTTGTTGATTGTGTAAAGTCCTCAAGGGAAATTTTCAAACGCGGTGGGTGTTAAGGGACACTCTTGTACCTACAGTATTCGCTCAAACTCACATCCACGTCTATTAAGATTTAATAAGGGTTTCATAAGTACTCAAAAATGGGAATACTTAATTTTTACATTTATATACGCATGTATGAAGCTTATAATTATATACCTGAGTATCTTACACTATGATTATTTTATATAATTTTGAAAATAATGTAGGTTATTTTATAACTTAAATAATACTATAAGTAAAACTAAACCTATATTTGTATAATATAACAGGGATAGATAAGACTCTTTTACTAATCTATATAAAAAAGATCCTGCACTGACGCTAACGATATGTAACTTTTTTGTACCCAATAAATAATATTTTTTTATTTTATAAGTATACATTTGTAACTAATAGATCTAGTAGAGACTGCTATCATTACAATAAGTATTATTTTTCTCCTAGAAGCAACATCCATGATACTATAGTTAGTAACATATTTCTGCCTATATTAACAGGTAAAAGAAGATTGGAAGTATGTGGCGATGGTGCTCGACCGACTGTTCCTTTGGATCTTCACTCTGGCCGTCTTGGTTGGCACTGCAGGGATAATCCTTCAAGCGCCTACTTTATACGACGACAGAGTTCCAATAGACAAACATTTCAATCAATATGCAACCTCGTCACTGGTGAGGTGTCCACCGCCGGCGTAATAAGTTAAAATAGGAATTAAATCTGTACGAAGGGTGTCATGGAGTACAGGAATTTTTGATATAAATTAATTATATGTTTCTGAAACTGTTTAAGAAAGTGTAATTTGCTCGTGATGCATATGAGATTTGGTGAAAATAGTATATGGTAACGGCCATCGTCTAACGGCCCGTTCTTACCAATCGTTCATTTGCCTTACTGTGGGTTAAAATTTGATATAAGGTCCATATAATGTCAAAATTCAACCGATGATAAGGTATTTACCAAATGGATGAACAGTAAGATATAGGAACCCCGGCTATATATGAAGGAACTCACCGATACAGTGTTGTACACGCCTGTCTTTTGAGTTCGCTACCTAGATACAATGTTGACAGGTTCTGAAATCATTTCAAAATTCAACAAAAGGAACCAGCTTAGAGCAATTGCTAAAAATATTGACTATTTTATATTTTCTTATAAAAATACTGTTTAATTATCGACGCCCCTATCTAATAATTCAGTAATGTATATTCTATTACTCAAAAAAAGTTACATCAAATTTAGCATCTGTGACTTGGGGATCATGGTTGTATTTTTTTTCAGACTATTCCTACTTATGAAAAGTATCCTCATGACATTTTTATTGCACGGAACTTTTCTACCTGTCCAAAACACAATACTTTTTCTGTAAAATTTAAGTATTTGAAATAATGCATTACTGCACGGGGGTGTTGTTACATATAAAAAAACGAATCGACGAACAGTTGAGTTTAGCATTTTTAAAAGTCAGTATAAACGTAACATTTACTAAAAAGAACAAGAATAATAAGAAAATAACAAAATAATATTTATCAGTCAAAGACCGCCCACCGCTGGCCCTGGGCATCCACAATTCACACATCTCTAATCTCGATGCACAGGTTTCTTTTCACGATGACTTGTTACCCTCAGCACGTTATATTAGTAACAAAGTGAATATCACGTCAGAAAAATTGCATAAAGGGTACATGGTCTCAAAAATTGTTAAAATTCGAACCATCGATATCATCCTATTCACATAAAAAATACAATAGCATAATTTTGATACAGTCAATTATGTTCCACGTATTTCTAATATTTATTGTGTTTGTGATAGTAAATAACATGATAAACAGTCTATGCGGTGAACCCCTTTGATAACATCTATTAAACCATATCTCAGTATCACGAGCAAGTCAGAATTTGTTGGATTGTTGGTTATGATTGTTGTGAGACAACGCACGACCAAACGCACACCCGTCCCGCCCGCAACGTGTTCTATTCCACGACACGTATTTCAATCACTGTAGATCTATTAGATAGTTTTAAGCTATTCGTAAACTTCTCACTCCTCTCAAAACGTTTTAAACACAATTATTTTTAAAAAAGTTGGAAAAACTTTTTCTCTATATATATGAGTCTGATGAACACTTCAGTTAAAAGTTTACTTATGTCCGGGGAATAACTGCTTCAACTAGATGGCGCGTTGTGGCGTGTTTTACGGACATTTCACAAATACAATTCTAAATTATTAAAAATATTAAATATGGGTTTCTTGATTATGCCATCAAGTTATTTAATATATTTACTGGATTTCTTTAAAATAGAACCTGTATTTTACAGCATGTTACTGCGACAATAAAATATTAGCTGTAACCAGGAATTAATATTTGCACGCCATTGAAACTACTTCATAAAATTCAGCATAAGTTAATAAGTATAAGGTGAATAGTAATAAGATTAAATACAGAAAACCACCAAATTATGATCGTCTGTGTTCAGATCATCGTTAGATTATTTATCTGTAGATGTTGTAATGTAATTGTAAGTTACCATTTTTAGACCAAAATCCGACTTCAAGATTACTACGTTGATGTGTAATTTAATTAAAATCTAGTTTTTATAGATATATGAGGGAATACATAATTGCTAGGTTGCCTATAAAAATGTGGCCGCTAGTATTTTTAATTAACATAACATTAGTTTGATATTTTGGGAAAAATTTCATTCCCTAGTTTTTAAAGTAAATTATATATCAAATTAAAGCTGTTAAATATAAATTAGAGTGAAAGAGAGCTAACGCGCTACGTCCCTCGTTAGCGTGACGTCCCTCGTGGCGCGCTATCTATAACAACTGGCAACCCCTACTTGCGGCCACTTTTACATATGCAACCCTATTCTATATAACACAGAAAAATAGAAGCTTTAAATCATATATATAAAATTCTCGTGCCACAATGTTCGTTCCCATTCTCCTTCGAAACGGCTTGACCGATTCTTATGAAATTTTTTATGCATATTCAGTAAGTCTGAGAATCGACTACTATCTATTTTTCAAACCCCTAAGTGATAAGGGGTCCACCCCAAAAATTTTTTATTTTTTTTTTGGATATTTTATTTTTATTTTTTTAGGATACAGCATTAAAAAATACATACAACCCTAAATTTTCACCCCTCTACGATCAACCCCTATTTTTTAGTTTTTTATTATAAACTTTAATTTTTTGGCAAGATTTTTAATCTTATTTTGTCATGACTTAGAATAAAAAAAATATATTACTCTTTTAGAACACTTACTCTTTAGAAACGGTAGGTGGCGCTGAAATCGGGTTCTGGAATCCTCCTAATCACCTGGAGCGATTTTGGTGATTTGTTTTTGTGTGTTTGAGTGGGTACCCGGATGGTTTAGATTCGCAATTAGAACCGGTACGTGGCTCTGGGATTGGGTTCTAGAATTTTACTTTTTAAAGGCAGGAGACAACGTTTGCCGGGTCGCTAGTTGATATATAATTTATTTTAAAAACGAGTGAACCAAAATATCAAACTAATATTATTTTAATTAAAAATACTAGCGGCCACATTTTTATTGGCAACCAAGCAAAAATGTATTTCCCCATATATAATTATATATAAAAAATAGATTTTAATTAAATAACACATGAACATAGTAATCTTGCAGCGGGATCTCGGCCTTTTTCATACATATAGGTAACATGCACTTAGATGTTTACGCTTTAGGCATTGTATTTCAGAAACCAACCCATCATAGTATTTAATGTCTATACCATGCGTTTAGTATGTCTACAGCATAATATATTTTAAATCTGCTGGGCTTAGAGATCTTAAGGAACAATTATTTCAAAGAAATGAATCACATTTGTTTACAATATGCCACACTAATTGTCCATGGCGTATTTACAGCTTAAATACATCGGTTCTGTTAATAAGCAGGTTTGTTTACAATGTTCTGCTTCATTGTCAACGCGTGATAATTGTGAAAATATGTCCTCTGGTATAACTTACACTTAATAAATAAAATATATTCATACACAAACCGAAGTTTGAGATGATAATCGCATGCAAAAATGCAAATGCAAATGTTGCACGGCCCATCGACGTATGTACAATTAAAATGCTTTTTAATAGGAATCGTTTGAACACACGAGTCCAATTTTAAAACATTATTGTAATATTTTCTATTAGATATTAAGTGCGTTCATTATAGACTGTCTCCCCAAAGAAGTCCCGCAGACGGGGCGCTAGGGTCGTGCAACGGAAAGTTAGAAAAATAAATAATTTAAAAAAAATCTGATTTAATAGTATTAATAAATATTATAATAATCGATAAACACTCGATAAAAATATCATAACGTGGCTGGGTTAATCTCTTATAATTAGTTCCACTATTTGCCGCGGAACTTTTTTCATGAGACTCTTTCTAAGATTTTGACTACCCAGCTTCATATGTCATCATTCGCTTTAATATCTCCAATACTAAAACGATCAAGTGTAGAGACACACCAGACAGTACCCAGCTCTCCTACGTCTTATGAAATTAATTGACATCATACCTAATTTAATTCTATATACTGCTCTAATATTAAGCGCTTAAGTAGACATCGAAAATCAAACTTACTTTAAGATTAAACTAGTGCTCTTTAATAGGCAGTTCTAGCTGTAATTTTGTCTTGAAACATTGCTGCAAATAATTTTAAGTACATTCTTTAACTCTTCTTCTCTTAATCTAAATACAATATGTCGTAGAATAGAACATGTAAAAAATTATTATGCGATGTAAAAACTACATAATGCAAACAACATTTGCATATTTGAAACACAATTACGAAAAATGTTTTATAGTCGATCCAATTACTGTAAGAGTATCCAATTACTATTTGATAACACAAAAATATTGCATACCTACCCATTATAAAGTATCCTTATGATAATAAGTACAATATATCGATTTACTTTAAGCTATATACGATTGCTCAATTTTACAAATGGGTAATTAATATATATTATTATCTGAACACTTTCTATTAATTTATGTATGAATCGTTTACATTATTTTATATCTATTTTGTTTTCTATGATAATCCTACTCAAAATAATTTTGGGTTGTACGAGTTTTGAATGTCCATGTAAATAATAGCGAAAATTTATACTGTATCTTTTCGAAAACTTGCCAATTGTTTACAGGAATTGAAAAGAACAATTGCGATACTAAATACAAAAATAAATCAACTATAAATAATTGTACAAAATAAAAGGAACGAATATAAATGGATCAAATAAAATCTTTTTATGTTGAAAAGGCACAAATGCCAGATATTTTAATGGCATATTTAAAATACCTAATACAATGATCTACTGTTTGGAGACATACCTACATATGTATTTCAATACTTATAATGATTTGTTACAAAAGTCGTGTTATCTTAGATATGCCATTAAAACTAATATTTATCAGAATACGTGAATAACAATGATGTACTGGTGCGTAGTTTATAATCTTAAGGAATAATATAGACAAATAATGATCTAAGCACATTGGACTGCTCGGAGTAGAGTAGCGCAGCTCAATTTGTAGTTGAGTAAGTTTGTAATTATCTATTTATATTGTTAATAAAATCGTTATACATAGATTTTACCATGATTGTATTTTTTTAAACCTTAATTTACAATGTTTACAGATACACATTCTATTGTCTAATTTTTAGACTATGAGGTGAAAAAATCTGAAAAATTAAGGTTGTAAAGTAAATCGAAAAATGTTATGGTTCCGTAACAAATAACAATAACAAGGTATGTTCGTCGTTTCTACAGAATACTTGCTTGATTTTCTCAACATAAAACTGCACAGCAAAATATCATGCCCTGAACTCCTGTCGAATAAGTACTCGCAGCGTGGTTTCACATAATTACCGTCGACTTACTAATGCAAATATGACCTCAGAAAAAGAAATCTTAGTGACTCTAGCCAGTCGACGTCATCAGAAGTCAACGCAATTCATAAATTAATACAAGAATATGATACAAAATGGAACAAAATTAAAAGTGCGTTATAATAGGTATGCTACTGTTATTGTACAAATATTTATACAGCAGTCTCGATAAAATAATTTAAATGTTGGAATTGAAAGTATTATAACCACTTGGAATTGTTTAAGTAAATTGGTAATATCAATCTTTTTGCCAACAAATGTCTAGTACCGACTTATAAAAATATTGCGTAAAAAAACGTTGCTGATTTTACACAGAGGTCTACTGGAATATTTAGATATCAATCATCGGATCGGATCATTCGGGGTTATCTAGACTTCTACTGGAATTAAAAAATATTAAAAAGTTTGTCAAAAATTGACTGCGATTTCTTGCTTTCCTGTATAACTTTTAAGGCGCTTTGAACAGCATCTTTGTTGTCGTCTCCATCGTTAGAATTAAAGAATTCATTATAGTCATCAATATCTATAGTAGTACCACTACTTTCAGTAGTAATGGTAGCTCCTTTTGTTGTCAGTAATGCCAGGGTATTAGTTGTTCTTTCGGTGGTAATTTTATCGCGTAATTTAGTCACTTTTTGGGGCATTTTTGTGGAAATTTCATCATTTTTTGTAGCGGAAGTAGTTAGCATTGTAGATAAAGTTACTGTAGCCTCAGTTGTAACGCTGGTAAAACGCGAAGAGCTAACTAAATAATCTGCATTTGAAGATGCATCAAAAGTTGTTGTAGAAATTGTAGGCATTAGGGTTGTTCTAATTGTAAAAATGCTTGTTGGGTAGTTATGTGTAGATTCTTTTGGTGTATTCGTAGTGACAGTCACTTTCTGTGTCATATTCTTTATTATATCTGTCGCCATTATTGTCGTTGTTATTATGTTATCTCCTGGCTTATCTTGTTGATTTGAAACAGAATTAATAGTTCCAGTTATTTTTTGTGAAGAATTAATCTGTTTTCTTGATAATGCTTTAATCTCGTCAAAGCGTTTAATTTCCAAAATTTGCCATTCTTTAAAAAGTTTTTCGATATCTTCGTAAGTTTTGTTACTTTTCTTTTCTATATGAAGAACTAATTCTTTAAATTTGTTCGTTTCAGTCGAATTGTTTAAAGTCTGCGTATTATTCAATTCCTGAAGTATATCCATTATTATATTATGTACTTTGTTCATGGCATTTGTGTTATTCTTCACCTCATTCTGCAATGACTGTAATTTTTTTAAGAGCATTCTCATGGTGTCATTATTTTGAGTCTGTTCAATTTTATCTAACTCTTTTTGGATATTTTCCGATATACTGTCAATATTTTGAACATTGTCATTATTAATAGTTTGCGGTACGATAATAATTTCTTCTTGATAGTACCCCATATTAGAATGCCTATTAATAAAATTAAAGATAGTATCATTAATATCCATTTTTGCATCATTTATATTTGTATCTAGTACAGCTTCAGTTAATTGTTTTTCTTGCATTATTTCATTAGATATTACGACATCTGATGGAAGAGGGTTATAGTCAATTTGTGGTTGTGGATAGTATGAAGGATCAGACGGTGTTTCTTCCATGCAAAGCTTCCTATATGTTAGTGACTCGTCATAATCTAACATATGTCCCATTGTTAACAATGTGCAATCCATAGAGTCTCTCACATCAGTCGCGACGTCTAATAATTTAAAAAAAATACCTGGCACTGAGGATACCGCATCTTGTACCTCGTCGTAACAAAATGATATCTACAAATATAAAAATAATTATTTTTTAATTTCATTTTAATAATTAGTGTACTATTTAAGCGACAACACAAACTATAACGCACTTGTGATATAAACGTAAAAAGTATAATAGAACGTAACTTCATGTTATGTTAAATGACTAAAAAACAAATGTGAAACGTCCAAAAGGTACGAAACAAGACTGTGTTATATTTATGAAACATAATTTTTACGCGTAGTCAAAAGTAATTATTTTTAATTTGTAAATCATACGAAAAAGACCTGTCGATACACTTGTGCTAATATTAGCTACTGTATAACCGAAAAGTAAGTAGGGGAGACCGAGGAGAGTTGTAACATAGTTTATTTCTCAGATCCTATCAACTGTTAACCGTTAATAATGTGACAATAACTCGCATTATATTTGTTTTTGAGATGTACTATTTAATGCAGTGCACACCAATGGCGTATCGGAAGTGTTTGTGCCTCTATGACATTTGAGTGCAAATAATTGTAAAAAATATTTTTTTCACAATAATTTTCCTTGCATATATATATTGCTGTGTTTTATGTTAGCATCTTTATTATATTTTTTCTCGTAGAGTTTAATTTTTTAAGTTCCATAGCGTGGTAATTTTTTTTCAGTTGGCATCTTATTTATAGATAATGAATGATTACTTTAATATGGTTCACGAATTTTTGCATCAAAACAAGTTGTGACAGCTTGTTAGAACTCTCCTGTTTAACCGAGTTACCCGTATATATAAAGTACTCTGTGCTGACTACTTTTGTTTATTTTTCTGACAGTATTTTTTGCAGTTTCTTTGTTTCAGAATGCTTCTAAATCTAAGAAAGACTGATATTATTAGATTGACATTGCTAGGGCTGAAAGTTATGAACTATGCCCTCTGAAATAGTCACGCTACTTCAAACTCATACATAATAAGTGTCGCATATATACTATTGTAATGTCAATTAGGTACCCTTTCAATCTTAAGTATAAAAAAGGCATATCAAATTAATTCAGATGTCACACGATGACCGACACACCTACCAAGTATAACAATAATGCGTTTAGGGCGGTATTAGGGCTGCCCCGCTATTGCAGCGCCACGGGCATGTATGCCCTGGCGCGCACCGATTGCTTTCAAACCACCATTAGGAAGCGGTGCGCGTCCCTGGTGCGCCGGGTGTGTGTCAGCAGCAACGCCGTTCTTGCGATGATTGCTGATAGGGTAGACTGTATTAAACCTACGCTAGGCACTGCTGCGCTATGCATAATAGTATAATGAAAGCATAACCTGTGGTATATATGTGAATAAGTGTGAATGTGAATATGTATGTATGTGTTACTTTTTAAAATTGTATGTATTAATGTAACTCTGTATAATTTGTATAATGTAATATGTATTAGGACTATGGGACACGTTTTCCTGAAATAAAATTATAAATAAACAAAATTACTACCATAGGAAAACAAGTTTAAGCAAGTAAAAAAGAAGATTAATAAAAAAATAACGGTAATGACGAAGATAATGCAGAAAATGATTGGTTTTGCTTGTGTTACCTTGAAACCTTTGTCAAGCAAATCAAAGGGGTTCAGAGACTCGAATTCTAAGGCTAGTCCTACATAATATGTCTATCATAATTGTTTGTCAGATTAGATTTTGATTTTTAAAGTGATTTATATACAACAGGTTTCAGAAGTATACCATACTATATTGTTTAGGATATTCATGTTTCTTATGTTGATGTCACATGTTACTTTCGTTCGTACATAGGTGTTACACCTTACCTCGGTATTAGGAGGGTTGTGACACAAGTAGTTTCCGTTTTCTGTTTTGATCATTGTTTCTTAAAGAATCTACATAAACAGCAACAATGACAAAATGACCAAATTGGCCGAAACGACCGAAAGGCCGACTTATCCGAAAAAATCAATATAACGAAAATGGCAAATCACAAAAAAAGACCTATCCTAATTTCTGGTATAACCTGTAGATAAATCCATTGCATTATCCGGGATGAAAATTTTCCGTTCTCGACCCTCGGTATTAAAATTACATATAGACCGACTTCCAGCTAAATCGGTCCAACAGTTTTTCCGTAAAAGCATAACAAACAGAGATCAAATATATTTTTATCCCAGAAACTATCCCATTTTTCGGGATAAAAAGTATTCTATGTTATTCATGTGCATTGAAAATATGATCATGATCTGTTACTTTTTATATTCGTAAGATTCTCCGTCTTCAACCACGGCAACAAGCAAAATAACGACAGTGCAGTGATACGATGACATCGATGACAAAGAACTTTAAAATCAAATAAAAATGTTTGTGTTCCGCGGACAGTAAATATTGGTTTTTTTTTTTGCATAGGTCATCAAATGAAAGTACCCGCAAAATCCATAAAATAATGACAAAGGTTGAAATGTCACTCGAAATCATGATTTTACAATAAATCCTTCACAGTTCATGCAGTGTGCCTGTGGAATGCGCTACCTGTGAAAATCAGGCGTGCCCAGTCTCTTCAGGCGTTCAACGGACTCGTGAAGGATTATTACCTCGGGCTCTAAAGTCAATCATAACATCTTCATCTCTCCCATATTTACGTAATTCTATACATTATTACTATGATTATTATTTATGTATATATCAATATATGTATATTTTTGTCTTATTTCTATGTCTATTATACTTGCCATTTCAAAATTTTATATATATAATTTTATTTCTTTTTTATTCTAGTTATATTGCAAAACCCACATGTTACACAATTTTTCTCTATTCTAGTTATATTGCAAAACCCACATGAATTATCACAATTTTTCTCTAATCCATCCTAATCAAATAAACTTCTGGTTGTCTGGAAGAAATTGCTTTTAGTGTTTATAAGACCGCCTATTGTCTTCTGTACTTAAAATACAATTTAGGCTTGTCCTTTTTTGATATATATTGTGATATAATTTATAATAATTGGAATAGCGTACAAGCAAAACAAATTTTAGAAACTTATTTGTTAAAACAGTTGCCTTTAATACATTTTGGCACTTTTTGAGCAATAATTTCTTCACGTTACAATATATTTATTAATAGATCAAACACCTATTAATACAATATGACAAAAGTCTATAAAATGCCGTTATTGCCCAAAATTCATAATATCGTTCTTACTCTTATAAATACATGATATCTTAAAGCCCAAATAAATTTATTTCCCTAAAGTTATATTACACCTAACATACGTTACTATATTATAACCAACATTTGTATACAGATTCATAAAAATAATACAAGTTAATGTTCAAAATAAAATATCTATAAATATATTTAACAGCTCAAAAGGTAGCAAAATTATAATTGTAAAATAGACAAACGAGTAAATAATAAACTTCGAATATAATCAACAATATAAAGTGGAATGTTTTGGATTTCCACAAACTGATTTAACTAAACAAATATACAGAAGCCTTTTAGGCTATAATATTTAATTTAAAAGTAATACTAACCGGCTTTCGAAACGATATTGTTAACTGCACTTCGCTTTTAAAACATACTAACTAATCGCAAACCGCTGCTTGAGACGATATATATAATTCGTCCAAATCAAGAAGTAAAAAACACAAGCGCTCGTGAGTATAAACTTACTGATTACAATTTCAAACATCATTTCGCAGCATAATATATATTTTTCTAGAATAAGAGGTATTTATTAAAACATGATGTACGATTACGATTTTGAAAGCTGTTTTGGAACGCTTTTTGAAAACTCGGACACTGTCACGTTATTCGCGTCAACAAACTACCAAGTTATCGACTGTGTGTCCGATATTACTGCTCCAATTTTACACCGGAAATGGCATCTTTATTTATATTGCAAGAATTTCTATTTTGCAATTTATGTTTAATAGCAACCTGGTTACATTATCTACAAAACTATGTCGAAGCTACTATAGCAATAGAACATGCATCGGAGTAGCGATCGGCGTATATTGTCACTCTAATCATCTTAAACATTGTTGCACGTTATCAGACTTGTTTGAGATATGGAAGAATGCCCGACTGATAGTCACAGACGGTTTGGAATCACGTATTAGATATTAAAACTGCGTTGCGTATTCGTTTGACGATTTTCTGACAGTATTGATTTGTGACGAATGAAATACTAGTACACCTCTATTGAGGAATGATTAATACACTTTATAAATGATAGCCCGAAAGTCCCGATATCCTTTTTGAACCAGTATATGAATAAAGAACCATGTTTACTCTTATTCTAAAATTTTATCATGTTGAGTTTCATTACATGTAATTTCCGTTTAATTCGCAGTGTCCAATTTCAAATTGCCCTTCAAGACGCAATAATAACTATATGAATAGTTTTTTTTAAAAGCCGGAAAATATTTCTCGTACTGTAAACGATTGAGAGTAACACTAGATAACGAAAGCAATAACTTGAATAAATACTGAAACATTGAGAGAGAAAAGTTTCACTTAATATAATGAGGTGGGTCATGATAACGCTTAAATCGTAATTGTGTGATTATATTCCTAAGTTTAAATAAGCAAGTATTGGCTTAATATTTTAATGCACTTACATAAAGAGGTCTTAAAATAGAAAATATAAATGAATAAAAAAAGCATTTCATTTCCAAAGCAAAGCAAAATGTTTAAAGCAAAAATACCATTTAACAGATCTTCATCAAATCCAACCAAAAAAAATTATACATCCTATCATTTACTATACTTTGATATGCTTTTTATGTTAAATTTAGAACATTTAAAATTGCCTCATGTTTTATTGCGTATAAATAGCTACCCCTAAATTGAGCGATTATTGATTAATTTTTCAAATAACAATCAAATATTCGATTTAAACAAAATTAAATAATTTTATTAAAGTTATATTTTAAATGTGAAATAATAAACTGATTATTGACACTGTAATCATATTATAATTGTCGAGTATGTTCATAATTACAACATGTCGACACTGGAAAGGATTCACTTTAACTGCCATACGAATAACATCTACAATTCATACATTAGAATCGAATCATGATCCCTTAACTTAAATTGGGGCGTTCGATTTTCTCATTGTAGTTAATTTATTAAGAGTAAGGAAAGATAAAGCAAATATTATTTTAAATGTTATATATTATAGATATTTTCTAGTTCATTGCAATCACTCCTTAACTGAATTAATGTTTAAGCTCACTTAGTGTAAAAGTAGATTTCTAAACGATCAATGCACGAGAAAGATTTTAAGTTGGAATTATAGGAATTATAATACATTACTTAATAAAGAAAACTAAAAATAAAAAATATTTACAAATAGTTAAGAAATTGATTTGAAATCACTACAGACGGGGAGCGTATCAAAAATTGTAGACACGTTGCCACATTGGTACATAGCGCTTGTGTTATCCTAAGAATAGATTAGCTTTTATAGTCAGTAGTGAAAATTTTAAAATATTATATCCATGCTAAATCATTTGAATAATAAAATTACATACGGATTATTTCTTCAATTTAAATTCTAATTTGCTCTTCTGTAAAGTTTAATTAAATGCGTTTAATCATATTAGCCTTTCCAGCGTCGATATGTATTTTAATGATATATCATATCCTAAGAACAAAACATTCGTATATAACATAATATTTTGTCATCATAAATAAATGCTGATGTCAGGAGCCTTAAGAACAGACGAGTGTGCATGACAAGAGTTATGAATGTCAAAGAAGCAAGTGAGTTGTGTAAAAATAAGCCTAAATGGCGCTCTGTTGTTCGTGCCTACCCACCCCGCAAGGGAACTGGCGTGAAGTTATATATGTATGTATGTATGTATAAATAAATGCACATCGTTGCTAGTATACATTTTTCCACATCGAATTTATTACGAAATAATTTCATTAAAATATACATATGTACATAATTTTTTCTTAAATTATAGTTAAAAAATTACATTCAAATTTTACATTGTTCTCGTAGAGGCGATATGCATGAAGATATTGTTGAGAAATGTTAAACTTTTGACTGGATGGGGCTCGTAACATCGTAAGAAAATTGAAATCATAAGAGTATAAATACACAAAAAATTGAAGATCAAATACTTAAAATATGTTAAATCACAAAATTACGCGTTCTCGAAATCTTTATGTAAAATAGTACATACTGTTTCATATAACTATACCCTTTCCAAGCATTTATTTTACTTTTGGTAGTTCAATGACGGATCAATTAGTAATATCCTAATGCGTTACCAAGTCGATTTGTTATAAATATCGACTTCATTTATAAATAAGTTTTAATCAATTTAACTTGTCTATATATTTTTGCTAAAAATACTATATGGTGTAATAAAACCCACATTACAATAAACATATTTTACATGTATTAAATAAGCCATCTTTGTAATAAAGTAAAAAATAAATAATAACATAGAACATTTTTTATTTTCAAATCGATTACTTTCGATTTATTTACGTATAGTGGCGATGGTTTAATAAGCTGTGCGTTACATGACTCACAGAATATCACTATCACACATTATCACACACAATAATAAAGCACGACGATTATGTAATTTGTTTCAAGTGGGCTTTACTGCCAAGAAATATGATAGACGTGGAACGTGAAAAATAAAATAAACGCTTGGAAACAGGTTTGGTAAGAATTATTAGTTTTAAAAAGAGGCAATCAATGTACAGAGAGATCACAATCATAACATCTCATCCAATACAACTATTAACCGAACATTTACAATAAATACTACATAAAGTCAGGTAACAAAATAGGTTTTTTTCGCCATCAAAATTTTAAACAAAATAAAGAAATTTTTGTTCCAATTCTAAAGTATGATAACAATACAAATTTATTACATATCCCTATTAATATTATAAATGCGAAAGTAACTCTGTCTGTCTGTCTGTTCCGTTTTCACAGAAAAACTACTGGACCGATTTGGCCGAAACTCAGTATATATATATTTTCGATGCCGAGAATGAACATAGGATATTTTTTATCCCGAAAAATGGGATAGTTTCCGAGATAAAAATATATTTGTCTTTTTGTTTGTTATCCTTTTATGGAAAGACTATTGGACCGATTTGGCTGAAACTCGGTACATATATAATTTGAATACCGAGAGTGGCCAAAGGATACTTTTTATCCCGGATAATGGGATACATTTTGGGATAGATTTATGTAAAGTTTATCCCGGAAACTAGGACTGGTTTTGTGATTTTGTCCATTTCGTCCACTGGGTCCACTTGGTCCATTGAGTTTACTGGGTCCACTGGGTCCACTTAGACCACTGTGTCCACTTGGTTCCTTTGGTCAACTGGGTCCACTGGGTCCACTTGGTCCATTGAGTTTACTGGGTCCACTGGGTCCATTTGGAACACTTAGCCTACTGAGTCAACTAGGTCCACTGGGACCTCTGGGTCCACTGGGTCCATTTGGAACACTTAGCCTACTGAGTCAACTAGGTCCACTGGGCCCTCTGGGTCCACTGGACTCACTGGGTCCACTAGGTCCGTTGGGTCAACTGGGTCCACTTTGTCCACTGGGTCCATTGGGTCCACTTGGTCCATGTTATCTATTTTGTCATTTTTGTCAACTTTTGTATTTATGTAGTTTACATATAGACGGGGGTGGTATAGTTTGCGATACAAAATGAAGTGAATCTTTCGGGGGCAAATACATAAAAATTTAATGCAATGTAACCTGTACTACTTGCTCTTTAAACAAGAGACACGTACTAGAGGTTGACCCGCGGCGCAGCCGCGGGGTTGCGCCGCGGGTAATGCTAGAGTTTACTCTAGTATTACATATATCAAATCAATGGCATAATTACCAGGTGGTGTTATATTCAAATACAAATCTATTAAATAGTGATAAGTCCTTAAAAGTATACTTTTTTTAAATTACTATATATAATATTTGTAGATAATGATTAAATATATTAGAGGCATTTAGGTAGGCGAGCATTTAGGTACTGCACGCTCTCCGCACACGCATTAGTCACAAAATTTCATAATTTATTAAAAAAAAAATGTAATGAAGTGCACTTGTACACAGCGCAGGCGCACCACGCGAATTTCAGGAAAAATGTAGAGAGTAAATGCAACAATCCCAGCACGTGCGGAGAGTGCGCTGCACTGATGGCCGGTTCCTATATCTTACTACTCATTTATTTGCCTATCCATTGGTAGAAACTCATTACTTGTATGGACCTCATATCAGATTTTAATCAGTAGTGAGGCATATGAACTGTAACTAAGGTATAGGAACCATCCATGAGTAGTATAGCCAAGTTCTTCATTTTTCACATCGCCTAGCATATAAAATTTAGACCGTAGTTACACCACCGTATTGAAGGAAATAGCACCATACCACTGATATCACGGCAGAGATTCATCACGAGCTTCTGTCATGTCACTCTCTGGTATATCCCGCCTGGGTGGCGCAGGGGGAGTGTGTTGGGGGACAGGAGTGTATTGGGGGGCAGGAGTGTTTATCGGTGCAGGAGTGTTTATGGGAGCAGGAGTGTTTATGGGGGCAGGAGTGTTTATGGGGGCAGGAGAGTTAATGGGGACAGAAGTGTGCTGGGGGAGTGGATTATTTGGGTCGGCTGCGGAGAGTGTATCCGCCCTAGCAGGTGGCGGCGGAGCCATGCCTAATTTAGGAAGCGGCGGAATAGGAGGAGTGTCAATATCTTCGCGGGAAGAACTCGTCTCCTTGTTTGAGGTGGGTGTTGAGAACCCGTTTGCCATCCTTTGATAATGCGGCTTCCATTTATTCGCTGGCGGTGTATAGTTTAAATGATCGTATTCCATTTCTAAAAATGAATAAAAACTTCGTTATTTCTAAATTAGTTTCGCAGGTGAAGTCGGCTGTGTTAGACAATAGTAGACGATCGCTTTATCCGATCATATTCGCTAACATGAATCGATACACGCTGTTATGCGCATTATACATAAAATATAGACAGCCAAGCATGAGCTATATTTTTTATTTAAATCATAAACAAAACATTTATACTGTTTATTCTATGTAGGTATATATTATTATTTACAAATTAAATAGTTTTTAAATTCAATTCATAAAATATCCGGGTCGTTTTAGTATTTCGCCAAAAGGAAGGTTTGCACTGAAAATCAGCGTAGTGTCGGATATTATGTCGGTAAAGTTTTCTTTGCTCTAAAACATTTTTACTATAAAATTACCTCCGATTTACGACGAACTACAAAGTATAAGTTAAGTTTACATTTGCCCAATGAGTATAAATAAATAAAAAGGAAAAGACAAAATGCCTGAACGGAAGCGATGTATGATTGATTGATGATATGATTGATATATATGCATATAATGTAAAAAGCTTACCATATCCTTCTTTATGTTTAATCTCATCGTAGACATGGTCCAATTTATTGTCGTCAACATACTGGTACAAATTGGGGTTGTTGGCGTCGGCGTCTTTGTTCTTCAACGACGCCAAAGGATCGTAATCTGCTAAATAGATAATATTTAATTATAAATACCGTTTGTTTACGAAATAAATTTGCATCTTTATTCCCAAAAAATACAAGGACTCTGGACGCGAAAAGATCAGAAAAACCATAAAGCAATTGGAAAGATAAGATTTTAAACACAATCTTAAAAGCATACAAAATGTAGATTATATTATATTTTTCCTTTTGTTTTATTAGTTTTTGTATAAATAATCGGGTCCATCTCCGTTTTACACTATTTTAGCATTGTAATAGAAGTAGAATACTTAAGGTATTTGGACGTAAAAACACTTTCACCAAGAACTGGTTTGAGTATTGTCAATTTGTAAAAATAGTCGATGTTCGTCACCACTACACAATCTTTTTATATTTCACTAAGTTTTGTTACTATTTGTATTTTTACTTTAAATTTAAAATAAATATGTCTAATATAATTAAAATTTACTTCTATTTTAAATATAATATGGTCGTCATATATAATGATAATATATTTATTTCGCTAATTTTATGTATATGTATGCTATAAATGTGTTTTTATTCATGAGTTTTTATATTAGTATATGTATAATTAGAATAAGCCTAAATGGCACTCTGTTGTTCGTGCCTACCCCGCAAGGGAACTGGCGTGAAGTTATGTATGTATGTATAATTAATTTGAACAATCCTATCTCATTCTCTGCTCCACCTACATTGCCAGATTAGTTAATAATTTATTTAAACTAAGTTGGTCCCGTAGACATCGCTTTTAGCGATAGGGCCGCCTGTTGTTTTGCCATGAAGTATTGTAATCATGCATTATTTGTAATTGTGTATTCTTTCTAGTGAGCAATAAAGTGTTATCTAAGTTTTCCATTTGAGAATGTAAATGTTTGAAAACTTACAATCAGCAGATCCGGTCGCTCTCATCCTTAATTTTTCCATAGCCGTGTTGCTGAGTTTGTTTCCTGCGCCTAAATTGTTCACAATATGCGTGGCGTTGTTCAGCAAAGTGGTCGAGTCGTCGCCGCGCGTCGACCCTTGGAACGAATACACTGGATTGTCGAAGTGTTGTTCTGAAAACAAAAGGTGATATAATTCTAGTGTGGTCATCATTAAATCCCAGTAGCCCCGAAGCCTGTGGTCGGCTCTCCTACTTGTTCGACGTTCAGCATTCCTTATTCGGAGATAATCGGGATGCATGTCGTCGTCCCCCCCCCCAACTCTCTTCTACCAGGACATGGCGGAGGTGTCATGACCATACCATTATTCCCCCCCATAATTAGCTTACGTGACGCTCTTGCAGTTTTTCGCACAACGACCCACAAAAAACTAAATCTATAAAAAAAAAACACTAAATTGCCACTAGTATAAGAAATAAGAAACAAAAATAAGGATACTAAAGATGAAATAATAAGATTAGGAGTTTGCGTGAAGGACCTTGCTTCAAGTGACAAGGCTGCTCTTTGTTCTATCTATATTCAATAATAAATTGTTTTTATTCATTTATTCGCTATAAGACGTATTCCCGTTTTCAATAACCACGCGCTCGCTTAGTTCGAATTAAAGCGCGCGAAGGGTGATCATCCGCAAAGCTTCTGCGCGCGACTTATACGTTTGTTACCTGGTTGCGAGTTGGGGTCCGCCGTATAGTGCACGCACGCGATCTCCCGCTTGAGGTTGCGCACGCGCTTGCGGTAGTAGAGCAGCACGAGGACCGCGGCGGCCGCGCACACCAGCGCCAGAATCACCATCACCGCAGTCAGACCCGTGTTTGACGAACCTACTAGACACCAAATACTTATAAAAAACACATAGACATATAAAAAAAAAATAAAGCTACGAACACTTTCTTAGTTTAAAAAAGATAACCATCGACAATTCTTATACAACTGTAATAGCATTGTGATCCGTATATCGGGAAATGTTCTTACAGTACGAGCAAAACTTATATGCGTTCTTGAAGTTCGTAAACGTCTTTGCATAATTAAAATGTTCACAGCCAGAGCTGGCAGCGGATAGCGGTTGACCACTATCCGAATCTGCAAGCCATCTCTTTCGTATTTTTTATTATTATTGCAGGAGTTCAGCAGACAGGCAGACGGCCCACTTAATGGAAAGCGGTTACCATCGCCTATGAACATATGTAACACCAAAGGTGCTACAAATGTGCTGCTGCTCTCTTAAGGGTCACTGGAACTTGGTCACTAATGCCGGAACACAACTCAAGGTTGTTATGACGACATACTCTAGACCAGGGGTGGTAGCCATCCAGTCGAGCAAATGCCCTACCACCTGGCTGTGGGTTGTTAAGTCGCCTCTTACGACAGGCCGCCCGGCCGCAGGTAATTGTATTCTTTCTCCGTTCCTGCACGGATAAAATCGTATTCGTATCACAATAAACTATCAGTTGTAATAAATGTTAACACTTGACATGCAAGGGCATCTCACGAAGTTAACTTCTTTACAGACGCATTTAAATTTTGCGCGTACTGTCCATCCAATACTGGCAAGAAAAACGGCAAAACTGAAGTCACATTACATATAATAGTTGGGTGTGAATGTGAACACTGACCGTTGGCCCTGTCGATGTGTATGGCGTCAGTCTCGTGAATGTCGCAGTGGTCGCCGATGTAGCCGCGGTGGCACTTGCAACCCTGCACGGGGTCACATACCCAGTTGCCCTCCGATGGGCAGTCGCACGCCTCCATGCAGTGGTCGCCGAAGTAGCCCTCAGGGCAGACTGAAATCGTTATCATATCTTAATTTGTGTAATATTACTACTAATACGCGAAGAGACGTCTTTATACGAAGTTTTAAGCGTAATGCACACACGGAGGAAACTAATGAAAACGAAGTGTAGAAAATTTATTTTTATATAATATGTGTTACTTGAAACAAAATATTAATTGTTTAGATAGTCTGTGGTTTGTTTACATTAATATTGTCATTACAGAAACGCTATATTGGTTTTTAAATTCCACTTAGCTAAGCAAAATCACATTTTTTTCTATTTTCCAAATAAGTTGAAATTGATGCAAATATGCTTTGTAGCAGACAAATGTCCATTGTCTGCTACAAAGCATATTTGCAACTGTTTATGAACTTTATCGAATTTCGACTACAGGGCGAAAACCCAGTATGTTCACGATATAATTACGTATCCTACTAATATAATTTATTTATATTCTATACTATGACATGACCGTGACTTCTTCCACGCTTTACTTGAAATACCTAAATAAATTGCATTTAAATAAAGAATGTTGGCTATCGTTTTAGTGAAAATTGTGTCGGAATAAGCTAATTTATATTCACGAACGACTACTAACCGTTCTCGGGGAAATTCCCGCACGACTCCCGGGATATAAATAACATAAAATTTGCTATCGATCAATGAAAAAAATCACATTGTAATCGGATTTTTTTAGTCAGGTCATTTAAAATCATTCACAGAAAAATTCCCGCCGGATTCTCAGGGTATAAGGTAACGCAAATTTGAAGTCTAAGAATTAGCTGTTAATCAGCGAAAACCGCATCGAAATCGGCAGAGTAGCTTTGACGTGAATCCCGAACAAACAGACAAACGGACAAGAAATATAATAATAGTTTTTTTTAATAGCTTCTATGTACAGACACGACATGTTTAGAATTTTGTAATATTATAGATTAGTATAGAAATAATAGTTACTAAGTGTATACTAACACTGTGTACAGTAGAGTCCGGTGTAGCCGGGCGGACACCGGCAGTAGCCGTCGTTGGGGCGGCAGGCGGCGTCGTGCGCGCAGCGGCACGGCTGCGTGCAGCCCGCGCCCCACCACCCCGCGCCGCACGCCTCCCCGCACAGCAAGCCGCGCCATCCCGGCAGGCACTGGCACTCGCCTGACATTCGCAATAAAAAAAGCGTCTTAAACTCAAAGGGCGCGCGTTCGAATCCTTGCCGAGAAGCACGCACGACTTATACTCCGATTTTTATACAAGCTGGACTAAAATTATTCGAAAATTATAGAAGTGCCCGACATATTACTAATAATAAAATTTGTTTGGTCCATATACCACTGCATTATATGATAAAAGTGTGTTTAGGATGGTACCAAGAATATATAATAAGTTACCATGTAATATAATGCAAGAAAATAATTTTAAATAGTTTAAACAAAGATATTTGTAATGACGTTAAATATTGACAGATAACATATGTATGTATACTAATGTTAATTCATATTTTTTTTTAAATATTATCCCCATATGGAGCCTGAGCATAATATGATATGACAGTCGAATCAATCAGCTTGCATAACATCGGGATCTTTACAAGTGTACAAAGTTATGATGTCATAAATTATACAAGTAAATGAAGACAAATAGCACACTAATTATTGTGTAAACAGTAATTAATATCATTTCCATCATGATATTTTGAGTAATTTGATAAGATGGTATTTTAAACAATATTAATCATGATAATATTTCGTGATATTTTCGTATGACGATCGTGATAATTTTTACTCGTGAGAACTATAATACACAACTCGCTACATTCACACAAAATAAAGGTGGCTGCGATACTGTAAGCAACACATCGGCTCCCTTACTGTTGTATATGTCCATAGGCGACGGTAACCAGTTACCAACAGGTGAAACGAATGCCATTAATGATAGTAGAGAGACTCGTTGTTCATAATTTATCAGAATTTCATTCGTTCATTTAAACTTACCAGTAACATGGTGACAGTCTGCCCCATTTTTACAGCTGCATTTTTGTTGACAATTCTCTCCATATGTGCCCAATGGGCATGGATATTCACAGGATATTCCTGTGTACCCACTGGGACATGAATATTTACCAGTTACCGGGTCACAAGTGTTGTTACCTGAAATGAATAAATATTATGAAAATATACTGCAAGTTACGCCATTACAATTTACATGTTACATAAGTATGGAAATCGTACGTGGGTTATTTGAAAATATGGCTGTCGATGTTTACTTTATTCACTATTGTGTAGTTATGCATTTCTAAACTTGCAGAGGGTGAAGGTTTGCTGTTCCTTATTACTCACGAGAGGCCTCACACATAAAATACAAAGATACAACGAAAATCCTAGACATAAAACGCGATAATATGGCATAAAATTAATTTAAAAAAAAAAACAATAAAATTTCAGCAACCTCTCACAAATAACTATTTTCACACTGCGCGAGAATAAAATAGATTATTCCGTTTTATTATGATAATGTAAATATTGTGTGTTTGGCCATATCGGCTACGTTCCATTAGAGACTCACAACGACCACGTTCACGACCGCGATTTTTCCCGTTTCATTTGCATGCCGGCGTTACAACCATAAACCCAAGTGGAACGGTTATTCGACCCACCCCTTAACACGAGTCGTTGTGAGCGTTGTGTAATCGAAAATGATGACGTCATTAGTCATGTTTTTGCCACGACCACGACAGCGGTCGCATTATGGAACGGCTAACAGAGCATTTTGGGCGATATGAGGTACTAAAGGAACGCGCTGATCATATACTCGAGTTCCAATTACCGATATGAACCATTATATATGTGTATTTTATTGATCATAATTTTTATCGTTCTACTTTTGTAACAAGCTGTTAATAAAAATGTTTGTTAACTTCTAACTAACTAACTAACCTTCACCCTATACAATTTAACTTGTATTTCAGAAATAAGTGTCTAGCTAAATAGTCTTATTTAAAACAGGTTAAACAACTCACCGGTGAAGGATTCGGGACATCGCTGAGTGCACCCCGCCCCATACGTACCGGTCGGGCAGGGCTGCGTGCAGTTGGGCCCCGTCCAGCCGGCCGCGCATACGCATCGGCCCCACATCGCATCGCACGAAGAGTTGTTCCCGCACGGACATTGCTCCGAACAGTGCACGCCATAACGTCCCTCCGCGCATTGCGTCTCGCAACGGATGCCTAGTTATATAAATAATTATCAACATAATGTGATGAAAACCAAAGAAATTTATAGTATGTGCAAAACTTAAATGCGCCTTGACCGAAGTTAGCTCCGTGAGTATGCGCAGGTTCTGTCAACTTTTAACGTTTATTACAACTGATAGAAGCTCGAAAGACATGCTATGCGAGTCCGAATAGCGGACGAGCGAAAGCGCAACTCGCACCTCTATGTATCTTCGCGTGAAGCTTATAATTGTGTTCTGCGCAATGACTAGCACAAACGTCAAGGACGCATTTAAATTTTACACGTACTGTAGATAAATTATATTTATTAACAGCCGACTTCCATTAACAGTAGATAAGAAATTTAAGATTACCAAGTATACTTTAACATGGCGCTGTTTTCAGTTATGGCAAAGACGTCTAATGGATTATTAATGTTAGACCGTGCTGGCTGTGAGCGGTGCGAACGTGTAACATAAATGTGTGGGCGCCGAGTATGGATCGGTGCGCGAATAGCACCTAGTGTTTTTATAAAATATTTTGTAGTTTTAAATCCGTAGTATATAATCTCTCAGGCTTCGTAAGGGGCACGGCTCACGTCCGCACGCTATGACATAAACCATCTCTAATGGTCAAAACTCACATCATCATTTTTAAATTTCAGTTAATCGACTTAGTGTCTACAGATTAGCTACTGTACACTATGCACTAACACATTTCGCATGAAAAACAGCCTGTTACGGAGACTACGTTTATTAAATAAGGTTGACCACAAAGTTTGGCACAACCTATGCAAATTGTTATGTCAATTATGTTATTAGTATCGCGATAAAATAAAGCTGTAATAAGCATGTATGAATTTTTCAAAGTGCCATGAAACTTTTTGACAGGCGTAATTTTGAGTGTGTAATATACATTTTATGTAAGTTGTAGATAGATGTGGTTTGAAAGAGAAAATATTCTTATTTTTTTTCGATACTGTAATACAACATTTAGGTTCTTTACAGATTCAACATCCAGAGTCATCTCAATTAAATGGCCACACTTTTACAAAAAGAGTGGTAAACGCCCATTATTCTCATACACTTAGAATAAATACGATTAATTCTCAAAATGACGAATATTTATTAGAAATCTATTTGAAAACTTTAAAATGTTAAAATCGAATATATAATAGGTTGGGGAAAAAGACTTTTCGCATATAGTATGTATGAACTTGTAATAAGATCTCTTTGGCTATAACATTTGTATCTGGCTGGTTTTGGTATCATTAAAAAGTTTTAATTTTAAAGAAGACAATTCCAAATTAGGAAAATTTGTGATTTTCATTTGTTTTTCTTATTGTTAAAATGAGTGAATCTAATGAAGAAATTCAATACATTTTAAAATTTTACTACAAAAAAGGTAAAAATGCGACACAAGCTGCGAAAAAAATTTGTGATGTTTATGGACCTAATGCAGTATCTGTGAGAGTAGCGCAAATTTGGTTTAAGCGTTTTCAATCCGGAAATTTTGATATCAAAAATGCACGTCGCTCTGGTCGCCCTGTTACGGACAAAATTGATGCAATTTTTGAAAAAGTGGAGCATAATCGGCATATTAGTAGTTACGATGTAGCTGGAGAACTGGGAATTGACCACAAAACGGTTTTGGCGCATTTGAAAAAAGCTGGGTACACAAAAAAGGCCCGATATTTGGTTGCCTCATGAGCTCACTGAAAGAAACCTAATGAACCGTGTACTCATTTGTGATTCTTTATTACGACGTAATGAAACCGAACCATTTTTGAAGAAGCTGATAACTGGTGATGAAAAGTGGATCACGTACAACAAGAACGTGCGAAAAAGATCGTGGTCAAAGGCCGGTCAGGCTTCACAGACTGTGGCGAGACCAGGGTTAACTCGCAACAAGGTGATGCTGTGTGTATGGTGGGATTGGAAGGACATTATTCATTATGAGCTGTTACCGCCAGGCAGGATCATCGATTCTGAAGTGTACTGCGAACAACTGATGAGATTAAAGCAAAAAGTTGAGAGAAAGCGGCCGGAATTAATCAACAGAAGGGGTGTGGTTTTTCACCATGATAACGCTAGACCTCACACATCTTTAGCCACTCAGCAAGTTACGAGAGTTTGGCTGGGAGGTGTTAATGCATGCGCCGTATAGTCCTGACCTTGCACCTTCAGATTTTCACCTGTTTCGGTCTCTGCAGAATTCCTTAGGCAGTGTCAGGTTAACATCAATTTCCTACGGCCAGGCGGCCTGTCGTAAAAGGCGACTTAACAACCCACAGCCAGGTGGTAGGGCATTTGCCCGACTGAATGGCTACCACCCCTGGTCTAAAGTATGTCGCCATAAAAACCTTGAGTTGTGTTCCGGCATTAGTAACCAGGTTCCAGTTTCCCTAAAGAGAGCAGCAGCGCATTTGTAGCAACTTTGCTGTTGCAAATGTCCATAGGCGATGGTAACCGCTTTCCATCAAGTGGGCCGTCAGCCTGTCTGCTGATCTCCTGCAAAAAAAAAACATCACGAGAGGACTGTCAAAACTACTACTGTTTTTTGATCAGAAGCCTCAAATTTTTTATAGCAATGGGATCACGTCCCTACATACAAGATAGCAAAAAGTTATCCAACAAAACGGCACCTACATACTTTAGTCAAATGTAAATAAACTTTATAAAAAAACCTTTTGAATTTTTATATAAAATGTGAAGAAACTTTTTCCCCAACCTAATATAAATATTTTTACACAAAGTGACTGAGCAGCATATAAAGTAAGGTTCAAATTAAAACAATAAGGAATATATTTTTTCAAATCCAAATTTATTTTTGAATCTATTCGTTCACACTTTTCACTTCTATCCTATAATTTATTGTTCCGCCTTTATCTACAACAACTTCCCACCAAAATTTAAATATCTATGATTACGATTAGATACATAGCAAGCAAGCCTTTGCATTCCAGACATTCAGTTTCACATAAACTTGCCTCATAGCTGCTGCGATAATATCTGGCAATAACTTATTACTGATCCTCATTGATACACATTGACCAATTAATATTTTATTTTCTCATAAGACAAATTTGTCACAAAATCATTCATTTCATCTATAGTTCTGTTAGGAGCATGATTTTTTCTTTAATTCAATCCAGGGATATATTTAATCATATGTCATAATGTTGTTTGTTAATAACAAGTTACTTAGTATCGTTTTTGAGTAATGTGTCGTTGCTGCCACATTTAATGTCGTAAAGTACAGTTGATCCAATCTGATCTGTGATGTTACATACAGAATGCATTAATACTAATATCATGTATAAATTCTTATTAATATATTACGGAGAAGCGTGATAAATTTGGCACACTAAGAGATAAGAATATGGCGTTCTATTTATTTTGTATTCATATTTATGCAAAAATAATGGATTCTATGATTTAATATTATTAGCAACGACAATCTTCGTCTGCAAAAGCCAATTAATTATACATACTGATTACGAGGGCGGCAGTCCTTTTCTCGTTTTTGAAATAGAAAAACACTACTGCAATTTTCAATCAAGGTTTTATAGACCAGAGATGTTATTCACTCCTGACACCTAGTGATCAACGTGAACTAAGCAACAAGGCAACACATTAAAGATTTGTCATTGCTAGTAATGTTTCATCTTAATATGTAAATTATTAAAATAAATTTTAAAGTGACTTTACTATGAAATTTTAATTTATAAATAAAATACTATTGTATGGCTACAAAATAAAAAATATTAAGATTTCTTAATATCTTGAGTAAATAGACAGGGCCGTCAATCAAGTGGAGGTGTTGCTAACAATACAGAAACCTAGTATAATTACATATACAGTATAGTTTCTGCTATATTGTTTTAGTTTTAGTTATTTATCTTGTACTCAAATTACATACCTGTCCTGGGAAGACCTGAATGATTAATTGCGATGGATTAATGAAAAGAGCTCTACTATAGATTGATTAGCAAAATATGATCTATAGACAGCAAACAATGACATAATAATGAGGATATTTCAGTCAAAAAGACTCCTATTTATACATGATGAAGAACATTGAGACTAGTAGATATGAGGATTTTATAGCTTACTTCACCTTGAATATTTTATATTAAAATGTCTTTACTCTTACAAAAGCTTATTAAAGTTTAAGAATTAGAATTAAAGAACTTTCTTTGTTTCCATTAATAAGTACCATATACAATAGTACTTAATTTAACATTATTCGACAATCATTAGTCCCGTTACAAGTCTTACACTACACTACGACTGTATTACATCAGAATACAGTGACTATATCAAGCATGAGCTATGATAGATATATTATACAAGACACATTATATTTGTTATAATGGGCGCGTTCCACCAAGTATTCGGAACAATCACGCTTAAGACCGTGATTTATCCCATTCCACTTTTTGCAAGTGTTACAATCATAAACTTAAATGGAATGAATTATTGAGTGATCATGTCATAAATAATAATAATAATAATAGTATCACGCCACATGTACATTAAATTTGTCAAGGGGCCTCTACGTGTTGGCCTTCCCATGGCCCCACGCAAGCCCCCCAAAAGTCCGGGCCATTTTTATGGCCCGTGGTCTTGAAAGACATACAGTATAATAATAATAATCGGCAGACAAACACACACATTGTATATCCCCAAATTAAGCAAGTTACGCTTGTGTTATGAATAATATACAACGGACTACTCTGGGGCCGATCCCAGACACCCAGACCATAGTAAATAACGGAGAAAATACGTTTCCGAAATTTACTATACCAGGAATCGAACCCGGAACCTCTGCGTTGCAATGAGGTACGCCGGCAAAGCCTTAGCCCGCTCAACCACAGAGGCCGTCAAAAATGAAATATACAAATATCATTAGTATGGTTGATTTAAAAACCGCGCATTTATCAACGTCTCGATAGAGTAATAATGTTCTGTGGTCACCGTCCACGACCTAACTCTTCAGATGGGTTGCTCTGAGCGCTTAGTGAGCGAAAATTATGACGTAATTAGTGCAGTTTTCGCCGCGATCATAATGAGCGTGGAATGGCTCACGGAAAATTTTGAGCGTTGTAGCGAGTACTAGTGGAAAGCACTAAATATAGTGTATCAAGCTCACCTCGCCACGAGATGTCGCATATGCACTGCCCGGTGACGTGGTCGCAGCCGGTAGCATTCTCGGTGCAGTTGCAAACGTGCGAGCAGTTTTGCCCAAAGTAGCCGCCGGAGCAGCGCCGTTCGCAACGCGCGCCCATATAGCCCGGACCGCATACGCACTCACCTGTATCATCATTACTGTAAGTTCGCGATAACATATATAACCTCACAAGCAGAATTACAAACTCAAAAATTTACATTATTTATATGGAGTCGTCATAAAACATACCCCTGCTACACCTGATAATGTTATTGTTAGTGATTATGTCATGCAGATGTAACCAAGGGTTTAATGCGGTATGCGAGATACATTATTAAAGACGTCATTGACAGATAAGGTGTGTATATACAACTAGGGCCTAACTTATAATCGTTTCTTAAATTTAAAGAAACTGCTCAGCAACTGATTAGTGAAAATCTTACTCATAAACTTCTCTTTAGTCGAATATTTTGGGTACAACCTACGTTAATCATTCAAATTTCGTTTATCTGTGCTCCTCTTAGGTAAAAAACCGATAATACACGTTTATAAGTGAAAGAAAAGATATTCATTGATTAGGGTCTGATTCTGATTCTCTTACTTAAGAGATGCCTAATCGTTACTTAACGAGATTATTATAAGTAAGGCCTTTTGTTACTAATATTAACGCTAAGGCTGGGCGCAAACGGGCCTCCGAACACAGCAACAAGCAGTTCACACACTTTTTCATACATTTTGTAGGGACTCGCTACAAATGCAGTAACGGAAAAAGAATACAATTTTCTGCGGCCGAGTGGCCTGTCGTAAGAGGCGACAAAACAAGCCAGGTGGCCAGGTAGTAGGGTATTTGCCCGTCTGAATGGCTACCACCCCTGGTCTAAGGTATGCCGCCAGAACAACCTTTAGTTGTGTTCCGGCATTAGTGGCCAGGTTCCAGTTTCCCTTTAGGGAGTAGCAGCACATTGGTAGCACCTTTGATGTTGTATTGATGTAACCGCTTTCAGTCGGGTGGGCTGTCTGCTTGTCTGTTGAACTCATGCAATAAAAAAAAACACGTGTGGCTGGTTGCCCATTTGCACGCAGCGTAAACAACATGGAGCAGATACATTATAAACATAAAGAATTACAAAACATAAATTGTTCTTTCTTCACTTAATTTGTCTTCAAGTAATTTTTAACAAACAGGCAGACAAAATTACTTTTGTGATTATAACTATTATTCATGATATAATTTTTTTTATCTAAGAATAAATACCATTAACAGGATTGCAAGGTGCGTCGTTTTCACAGTTACAAGGTTGCCGGCAATTTTTACCAAAAGTTTTTCCATCACATTGACGATCACATTTCAGTCCATCAAACCTAAAACAAAATTAACATAATATTAATTAATAATAAAGTTGTTCTTAGATTACTCCCATTATTATACAATACACACAATATCATTGGACAAACAGCTGTCATTTCATTTCATTTTTGTGCCTGTTTCATCAACGCTATTTTGGCGCTGATACTCAAGACGTTGACAGTCAGAGTCACAGTGAACTAAATTAAACTAAGTGAACGAATGAATGGACTGGCAGTGAATTAAGAAGACGCAAGCGGCGCTTCAAATTGACACAAAAAATGCTTGTCAATGGATAACATGTATGAATTTTACGTCAAATTTTAACTAGGGAGAAAGGAGAATGTAAATAGATAATAATAGTATCTAACCAACGTTTCGGCCAATTCAGTACCGAAACAGCGACTGAAGTGGTCGAAACGTCAAAACAAAAAAGCAAAAACAAATAATTGACGCGTTTAAAACAGTTAAAACCACTTTTAATTATAGACACTAATAATTAAATTATGATCTATAGTCGTTGAGGATTGCTCACCCTGGCTTGCACTCGCACTGGCCCGTCTCGTGGGAGCAGGTGGCGTTGTTGTGGCAGTCGCAGGTGTCGGTGCAGTTGTCGCCGTACAGCGGGAACGGGCACGCCTCCTCGCAGTGCAGCCCGCGGTAGCCGGGCGCGCACAAGCAAGAACCTGCACTCAAATAGGTCAATTACTATATCTTTCAACACATTCGCTCAAAAAGTGCATTTACGAAGCTTGTATACATTGTTCAAAAGTTAAAAATTATGCACCTTACAACGGTAAAATAGGTACTTAGGCGAAGAAAAATAAATATAGAAATTCAAACAAGGAGTTTCACAATATGAGAATAAATAAGCTGAATAATCGAATGTCCTTGCAAGTGTTTTTAATCAAATAATTTGTCTCACTGTACTACTATAGAGAAAATGCGTCGATAAATGTAGTTCTAATTTTCATCACGGGCATATAACGCCATTTGCAAATGCGCGCCATTTTCATATCAGAAACGTCAAAAATTTATGGGACGCAAGATAAAGGTAAAAAAAAAAGTCCATCCCGTGGCGAGAGGCAAGGGCTCGCCGCCATTAGCGCGTGACTCTGCTGACAGCCAATAGGCACACAAAGGACGCGCTCGAAACGCGAATCAGAGAAGACGACGCTCTCAACGGCCAATCAGAAACGCACACGCATAACATATATATTATCAAAAAGTTAGACAAAAAAGATGACGCAATCACAATACGACATAGAAACTTTACAACGTACACGAAGCATTAAAAAAAGGAAAATTACAAGGATAGCTCACTTTGTACAAGCATACGATCCCGAAAATAATACAATAAACGAGTTAAAAGTGAGATCACAGGAATTAACCTCAATATTTGAAAAATATGACGAAATACAAACACAATGGGAATTAATCGAACAATCAAGCGACACGCTCTCTGTCCACGAAAAAGACAGACAAAATATAGAAAGCCTATACTATACAGTGAAGGCACAAATTGAGTTTTTCCTTTCAGGTACAAATCAGCCCGATTTAAACTCCACTACATTTCAACATAAATGTACTATTCGAAAGCCCCGTGTTAAACTGCCCTTATTGGAACTACCAAAGTATGATGGTGACATTCGACAATGGCCAGCATTTAAAAATATATTCTATGCATCGGTGGACAGCTCAGACATACCAACAGTCAATAAATCACAGCTGCTGGTTTGATATCATCTCTACTCATAACCGAGGAAAATTACAGTAAGGCATTAAAAATACTATCCAAAAGGTATGAGAATAAAAACATCATTGTTAACTTTCATTTAAAATCTATTATGAACTTCAATACCATAACTAAACTTAACTTAAAAGATTTTTTAGTAATTTTGCAACAAAGCTTAGATTCATTAAAATCAATTACACTCCCTGTTGACAGTTGGGATGTACTACTGGTATTTCTAATTTCTCAAAAACTAGACAACTCATTACATGCCGCATGGGAAATAAATAGAAAAGATCACTCATTACCCAGCTTATCTGATTTAATTGAGTCCTTAAACCTACGTAGAACTGCATTTGAATTATTAAATGACGAAACCGATTGTAACTATAAACAAAATATAAAAAGTGTTCATATGAATTTTATTCAATATTCTAGAACTTGTATATTATGTCAACAAAATCATGAGTTATATAAATGCCCAGTCTACCTAGAAATGACTGTACCTAATCGTATCAACTTTATAAAATCTGAATCTTTGTGTTTTAACTGTTTACAGCCTTACAAAAACAATCATAAATGTTCCAAGCTATCATGCTTATCTTGTCATCGCAAGCATCATACAACAATACAATTGGACAGCCCTCAGAGTAAAGTGAAGTCCGCCACAGCTGGATATTCTCGCAGCCCTGCAGCTATTGCATCTCTAACTACAAGTCAACAACAAACAAGTGCTCTTTCAAATCAAAATAACAATGCTACTTCAACGCTTAATATTTCCCCTAATATCCAACAGGAACTCGTTCTACATGTCACGCCTTCCACTGTACTTATGGCTAAAACAAACAACTCTATTTTACTTTCTACAGCTATGATTAAAATACAAGACATTAATGGCAAATGGAGAAACGCTCGAGCTCTGCTTGACTTGGGTAGTGAAATCTACATTGCAACACATAAGCTTGCCACCACTCTAAAACTTCCTTTTCAATATAACGCCTGTACAATACAAGGAGTAGGCAACAAGAACAACATATCTCAAATCAGTATCAACACTAATATTTCATCTCACCACAGCAACTATGCTTCTAACATAACACTCTTAGTGATGGACAACATTACAGTTCCCCTACCTCACCAATACATAGCTACACAAAGCTGGAATATACCCTACACACTTAAAAGTAAACTAGCAGATCTTACCTTCTTCATACCTGGCAATATAGACCTTCTTATAGGTGCTGACCTTTTCTATACGCTTTTACTAAGAGGTTCAATTAAAATTGGCCTAAGCTTACCAAACATGATAGAAACTGTGTTTGGATGGATAATTTCAGGCTCTTTCATATCTAACATACAAACTAATATACATTCTAACACACACATTAGCTTGCACATATCACAATCCACAGATCAATTATTACAAAGCTTCTGGGAACAGGAGGAAACTACACCTTGCAAAGTACAGTCTCCAGATGACAAAAATTAAGAAGAATTATATCAATCTATGACTACACAAGATGACACTGGACACTACATTGTGAACATGCCAATAAAGAAAGAAAAAAATACCAGAACTAGGTAACTCTTTTAAAACCGCTTACCGGTGCTTACTAAATTAGTGCTTACTATATTACTTACCGCACTTACCTGTTATTAAGCCTGCTAGCAGATCCACAAGACTGCGTGTTGTTTTCAATGCTAGTTGTAAAACCTCAACAGGCATATCTTTAAATGATATACTTTTTGAAGGTGCTCATATTTACAATGATTTACTAGATATTATTATACAATTCAGATTACACAAGTATGTATTTTCTTGTGATATAAAAATGTTTAGAGGTATTTTTATAGTTCCTGAACAAAGATCATTACAAAGAATTTTATGGAGAGAGCACATATCACAGTCCACAGATCAATTATTAGTACAAATATTCTGGGAACAGGAGGAAACTGTACATTGCAAAGTATAGTCTACAGACACAAGACACATTATACATACAAATTCCTAAGTTGACTATTATTACACCTACTAAAAGAAATATATCACAAATTTCTCAAATATTTGATCCAATTGATATACTAGCTCCTTCTACTATTTTAGCCAAAATTCTTATGCAAGACATTTGGAAAGAAAATGTACATTGCGATTCCTATATATCACACAAATTACAACATATTTGGCAACAGTTTATTGATCAATTACATTATTTAAAATCTATTAATATTCCCAGATGGTATTTCACAGATATTCCTACACAAATTTATTTAATTGGATTTTGTGATGCTTCAAATAAAGCTTATGGCGCATGCCTATACTTAAGAGCGACATACCCTAACAAAAATTACACTTGTAATCTTGTTATGGCAAAATCAAGAGTAGCACCAATCAAAAAAACAACAAAGTATACCACGACTAGAGCTATGTGGAGCATTATTGCTATCTAAATTATATGAAAAATTTATCACTTTTATAATAAATAAAAAAATTGATAATGTGTTCTTATTTACAGAGTCTGTCATTGTTTTAAGCTGGATAAAGTCACCTTCAAACACAAACATGATTTCTACATTTCTCACAGTTAAATGCAAGTTGTAGAAGCTACACCAAACACTTATTGGTATTATATCAATACCAAACAAAACCCTGTATGTAGATTTGATAACTAGAGGTGTGATGCCTAAAGATCTTCCATCTTGTCAATTATGGTGGAAAAGTCCAATTTGGTTAGTACAAGATATTAATTCTTGGCCTTTATCAGAACCTACTCTAACAGAACAAAATTCATACAATCAAAATATTCTTCATTCTACAAACACAGTCACACAACCCATCCATACAAATATCAGCATAAACGATACTTTCTTTTATGACATATTTTGTCGCTACTCAAATTTTACTAAAGTAGTAAGAACAACAGCCTTAGATCATATAAACGTCATATCTCAATGACAACAGCATACATTTTTAGATTTTTGAATAATATAAGAAAACAAAAACATATTAGCTCTTATCTTACAGTCTCAGAACATAGTATAGCTACAAACTTTATACTACTCATAATTCAACTTAAATATTTCGCTAAAGAAAGATCAGAACTACATTCACTTAATAGCCCAAGCACATCACATTCAATAAAAAATACTATCTCATGCTTAACCTCATCTTTATATACATTTAAATCAAGTCCACTAAGGAAACTTAACCCTTTTATGGATGAGAATAAACTCAAGAGTTGGAGGTCGAAGCCAACATTCAGACATTCCATACACACAAGCACATCCAATAATTCTACCATCAAAAGATCACTTCACCTCATTAATTGCTAAATATTATCATGAAAAGTTGCTACATTCGGGAATTCAAACTACTTTATATAACATTAGACTAAAATACTGGATACTAAACGGCAGGAATGAAGTCAAGAAAATTATTCATTCTTGTGTCAGATGTACTAGATTTAGAGCTCAGACATGCAGTAAACAAATGGCAAGTCTCCCTAGTCCTAGAGTAACCCTGAAGAGAGCATTCCTTCACACTGGAGTTGATTTTAGTGGTGCTATAGCTGTCAGGAGCGCTATGTCTCGTAATTGTAAATATTCAAAGGGCTATATATCTCTATTTGTATGTATATAGTCATAATTAAAGATGAATGTACACCTCCAACCTGTTGGCCCCTGGGCAAAGTCATTTCTACAAATATTAATAAAACTGATAAACTAATTAGGTCGGTAGTAATTAGAAATTCTAAAGGTGATTTTACAAGATCAATACATAAGTTGATTTTATTATATAATAATCAAAAATTATAATTGAATTCGTTTGTCAAATTACAACTATTTATATTACTTACCTGTTTAACTTAAGAATACTTATGTTCAACTTAAAAATACTGATGCTTAATTTTAAAATACCTAGCTATAAGAACTTACTTATCTACCTACTACTACTTATTATTGTACAGAATCACTACATACTACTATATAATTTTGTACACATACATTTACTTACTACTAAAATTCAAATTCATTATATTGTAACATCTCTGTTTTATAACTTAAACTATTTTTTCATAAATATAGTCTTTATAAAAGGGCGGGAGTATGTTAATTATTTTGTACTACAGCAACACTGGCGCGATGCAACAGCAGCGCCACCTCTCTGTCTTCCCTTCGCATTTTCTACATGTACCACATAAACTGCTCTTACGCAATAAATCAAATATATTGGTTTGTTATCAATAAAACCTATAAACTTATGATACTAGCGAAGCAAGTCTCCATCAGAAGGGAGCCCGAATCAAAATCGCGTTGTCATTGTCATAGCCTAAAATGATAACAGTTGACCGGTCCAAGCATAGACAGACAGTTATCATTTTACTCTAAAAATTTCATGATAGAAATATTATCTTTAGTATTGTTTAAACAATAATCAATAAACTAATTATAATATGATATAATAATAATATTAATAAACTGTGTTAGAATAATGCAGTCACACAGTACACTCATATAAAATTAACGAGGCTATGACATTTGGCATTGTACAGTTAGTAACCGCAAATTTCCCTATTGTAAATGTAATGTTTGTCTGTAAAGGTTTTATTACTTTAATGTATTTTTAGAAGTTGTCATATAAGTTGTCATTCGGTGATTAAAATTGTGAAAACTATAATGGTATTATTTCCGAATATTCTACTGGCGACGAGTTAATGAATTTGGTTTGTATTGTGGACTTTAATACAAGTAAATTTAACTAAATACAACATAATGGCATTGCATGGTAAGATTGGGGAATTCTCATTAAAAATGGGTAACTGGTCTATGTACGTCGAAAGGCTAGACATGTATTTTCTAGTCAATAATATAAAAGATGATTTACGTTTACCAACCCTGATCACTGTTGTCGGGGAAGAAGCATATGAATTGCTATCAAATTTAGCCTGCCCCAAAAAGCCGGCTGATCTTAAATATGAAGAGGCAATTCAAATTTTAGCCAAACATCTGCAACCAGCACGTTCCATACTAGCTGAGAGATATATATTTAGACAGAGAAGGCAAAGCGAAGGGGAAGACATAGCTATTTACGTATCAGAACTAAAGAAACTTGCACGAAATTGTAAATTTGAAGGAAACTTATCCGTTTGATTTTGATGGAGGTTGATACGGGCACAGCCGTCTCCTGTATAAGTACAGTAATTTACGAAAGATATTTCCGGAATAACCCCTTAGAAAAAAACAAAATCATTCTAAATTTTTATGATGGTTCCAAGATTAAGCCAGTTGGAGTGATAAGACCGGCGGTGACTTACCGAGGCCTGACAAAGCGGTTAGAGCTATTTATAATTGAAGGAGGAACAACTTCTCTGCTTGGCAGGCAATGGTTGACAGAATTGAACATAAAAATACCTAGTTTTAGTAATTGTCATAATGTAATAGTACCTAAGCAAATTCCCCAAGATGTAAATAATTTATTATGTAGGTTTAAGGAGCTCTTCAGCGGCGGGCTTGGACGGTTTACGGGCGGCAAGGCAACGCTACGAGTTCGTGTAGGAGCACAACCCGTGTTCCAACGCGCTCGACCTTTGCCTTTCGCGCTGCGAGATCGAGTTGACGCGGAACTAGACGCTATGCTGCGTGATGGTATTATTGAGCCAGTGGACTGTTCAGATTGGGCTTCACCTCTGGTGCCGGTCAACAAGGCTGGTTGGTTGAAGGATGGTTCCTTGCGGATTTGCGCCGATTATAAAGCAACATTAAATCCAGTTTTGGTAGTGGATCGATATCCTTTACCAAAAATCGAGTATTTAATGGCTAGTTTAGGAAAGACTCAATTTTATTCTAAAATTGACTTATCACAAGCTTACAAATTGAATTAGATAAGACAAAAAAATATACGGCTATTAACACTCACCGAGGTTTATTCAGATATAATAGACTAGTGTTTGGTTTATCTTCAAGCCCGGGTATTTTTCAACGTATTATGTGCACAGTATTAAAAAATATACCAAATGTACAAATTTTTCTTGATGACGTAATAATTGAGGGGCAAACACAACTAGAGCATTTATTGGCGTTAGAGGCTGTATTCAGCAGATTACAGGAGTATGGTTTAAAGTAAAAAAAAAAAAGTAAGTGTGTGTTTTTGGTAGACCAAGTAAAGTATTTAGGATACATTTTAAGTAAAGACGGTATTAAAACCGATCCCGATAAAGTAGAAGCCATAAAAAAAAGGCAAGACCGACAAATGTTACCGAACTTAGATCTTTTCTTGGAATGATTAATTTTTACGGGAAATTTATTAGGAAGATTTATTGAAAAAAAAACAAGCATTGGTCTTGGTCTCAAGAGTGTGAAGCATCATTTGATAAAATAAAAAAATTGCTCTCAAGTACTGAAATTGTAGCACATTATGATCCTAAAAAAACTTTGATTTTGACATGTGATGCAAGCGCTCAGGGAATTGGAAGTGTACTTTCACAACCAAGTGATGATGGTAAAGGTGAACGTCCTATAGCGTATGCTTCGCGTACGTTGAATGAGGCAGAAAAGAATTACTCCCAAATTCATCGGGAAGCTTTGGCTATTATTTATAGCGTAAATAAATTTCACCAGTACATACGGGCGACAGTTCATTTTGCGAACTGATCATAAACCGGTAGTGTCCATTTTTGGTCCAAATACGGGAATACCAACCATAGTAGCTAGTCGAATGCAGAGGTGGGCCATTATTTTATCAGCATATAATTTCCAAATAGAGTACATTCGTACTAATGAAAATGGAGCAGACGGTCTATCTCGTTTACCAATTTGTAATTTAAACAATAAAACGCTACCAGAGCAAACATATCTTCATTTTGTTCAGGATGCGCTTCTTTTGGACTATAATGAGATTAAACGAGAAACTGCTCGCGACCCCTTGTTATCGAAGGTTCTTGATTATATCAGAACTGGTTGGCCTACACAATGTGAAATTATGAATTTAAAACCCTTTTACAATAGAATAAATGAATTATATGAAGAGTTAGGTTGTGTTATGTGGGGTCGTCACTTAGTAGTACCTCTAACATGTATAGGGAGAGTTTTAAATATGGTTCATGAACCTCATATGGGAATCGTCAAATCAAAGTCTATTGCGCGTAGTTACGTTTGGTGGCCAGGAGTAGACGAGGACGTTGAGCGTATGTGTCGTAATTGTGAAGTATGTGCATCACAGGCAGATAATCCTCCTCAAAACGCGCCAAGCATGTGGCCTTGGCCTAACCGTCCATGGGCTAGATTGCATTTAGATTTCATGGGTCCATTAGGGGGAAAAACTTATTTAGTTATAGTAGACGCTATGTCGAAATGGATAGAAATCTTTAATGTTCACTCGACATCCGCTAGGTATACGATCGATAAATTATGTGAGCTTTATAGTCGATGGGGGTTACCAAAGCCGATTGTCAGCGACAATGGTCCACAATTCGCGTGCAAAGAATTTAAAGATTTCACAAAAAGTAACGGTATTGAGCATATCTTCACGGCACCATACCACCCCGCCTCAAATGGACTCGCTGAAAACGCAGTACGTACGATGAAAAGAGTAATTAAAAAAGCTATACAATCGAAGCAGGATATTGATAGATCTTTGTGGGCATTCTTATTGCATTACAGAAATGTTGAACACGCTACAACCGGGGAATGCCCGGCGTTATTTTTAATAGGTAGAAGAACTCGAACACGTTTAGATATTAATATGTCCGATCGAGAAGGTGGAGTGTGTAGGGCACAACAACGCCAATGCGAGGCAGCAGGCGGGTTAACAAGACAAGTGTCCAGGGGGGAAAATGTCTGGTATAGACAATTCCAAAACAGAGAAAAATGGGCACCAGGCAAAATTACAGATTGTTTAGGAGCTAGGGATTTCAAGGTGTTAACGCGAGAAGGCACATTGATTCATAGGCATATCGATCAACTAAGGAAACGTCGGAGCGGTAGCCTTGCCCCACTTAGTGATATGGCAGAAGGAAGTAGAAGCCGAATTCCTTATGACCTCCCTCAGCCTAAACACCAAGATAGGGAACCGGTCGAATCGAGCGATGACCCTACTCCAATAAACAATCCAAGTGAGCCACAACCAGGACCCAGTGGTTTGGCCCAAGTCCATGAACAGACTTCTTCAGTTTCTCAACAGCCGTCTGATCCATCAGCCAACTCGTTGGGTCCTATACGACCCATCAGACTATGTCGTCTAAATAGACCTCCGATTTATAAATATTGATTATTCAGTTTATTAATAGTTGTATTACAAGTGGTTCCTAATTTAGTTGGAAGGAATGTAATGTTTGTCTGTAAAGGTTTTATTTTTATTACTTTAATATATTTTTAGAAGTTGTCATTCGGTGATTAAAATTGTGAAAACTATAATGGTATTATTTCCGAATAGTAAACACATTTATTATAAGCATATTATTTTATGTACTGTATAATATCAGTTAGCAAACTAACTCAAACATGCCCTAACATCTGAACTCATTAAACTACATATTCATTGAGCTTACGTGTTTACCCTGAAACAAACAAACTACAAAAGCAGAGCGGGACCGATACAGGCATGTGGTTAAAAAGTATGTCAAGGGATTTGACCGTCTGCTATGATATTATAGTACTCACAGGCCTGTGGTGTCTGGATTACATTCGCAGTCCTTGTCGCAGCCCTTGCCCCACTTGTTGCCGGGGCAGGCCCGCTGCTGGCACCTGTCGCCCGACCAGCCCGGCTTACACGTGCACGAGCCGTCGCGGGGCGAGCACTCGCCGCCGTGCTCGCATTCACAATTCTTCTTACATCCCACGCCGTATGTACCCACTGGGCACTGTTGTACGCACTGTTGCAAAATAAATTATACTGTTTTAAGACACTTAATAAAAATCAATTATTTATCTAAGACCTAAGCACATAATTTTCATAATAATCTATACTGTAATAAATCTGTAAATGGCTCGAGTTTGTACAATGCGTTTAAAAATGTGAAAAAAGTCAGGGGGGTTGATTTAGAATTTTTGTCTGTCTGTCTGTGTGTTAGAGCATCACGTGAAAACTACTGAACAAATTTAAATGAAACTTGAAACAGAGCTAGTTTATATCCCGGGTAACTTAGAGTAACTTATATACTTTTATCCCGATAAATGACATCGTTTATGAGGCGGCGACGAAAATACGAAAAAGATGGCGCTGTGAACGCATGCTTTTTGGAAACTACTGAACATGCATGAATGAAACTCGATATAGAGCTGGCTTATACACTGTCAACGCTTAGGATACATTTTATCTTGATAAATTACGTTCTTTCCTAAGAATAGAGTAATTAGCAAATAGACGTCGCTGCAATCGCGTTTTTTTCAATTTACTAACCAACACCTATGTTGTCATAAACAACTTGTCATTCATTGTATTATTTAAAATCAGGTTGGCTTAGACTCGCCTCTATATTTTGCTGGGCAGTTGTGTAGGCTTTAAATTAAAGAGAAACAGTAGTTTTATGTCTAAAAATTATATAATTTAATCTAACTAACTATCTCCGTTGACTCAGTGACCCGAAATGTGTCTTGGCCCCCAAAACGAGAACACGCCACCTATTTTTGTTCTGTGTGATTTCTTGCCAGTTAAGGGCTTGAAGCTCACACAGGTCAGCTTCCACTGTCCCTCCACCGGTATTTGGGGCGATCGACCGGACGTCGCCCATCCGATCGTCCCAAATAGGCCCTCTTCACGCTTCGATCCTCTCCCATCCGTCCCAAGTGACCGAGCCAACGGAGGCGGTGAGATTTTATCTCTCCTATAATGTTTGACTCGGCCACGAGGTACAGGTTCAGGATAATTTAATCTCCTTTAACCAAATATGTTATTTGTAGTAATAAAATCTCATTAGAAGTCATCATTTATATTTTATAAGTTTTTTTAGTTTACCATCCATAGGATAGTTCCTTTGCCTATAAACATTCTTTAAAACTTATAATGTCAGTTTAATTCATGGGCTTTTTTTAGCTTAGATGGATTATTTTTTTTGGGACATGGATTTTTTTATTGCAAATTATATTTCAAATGATTATTTTGCTTTTGAAGACTTAATTTTTGATAAAATAGACCCGATATACTCAACTTGCGGTTTGCCGAGCTTTTGTGAGTGACCCGCCTGTCATACTACATAATAATGGATTTACATTGGTGTTGCAAATGTCCACGACAGACCATGTAAGGTGGGACGTCAGACTGTCTACTGTGTGTTCTAGTAGTAAAAAACACTTTAATATGTGTCAGCCTATGGTACCTCACCTTATATGTCTAAAAGGCCCCTATAAAACAGTATAACTATGACTGGGTTAGGGTCTGGTACCTTTGTGAATTAAAAATTGAAGTAAATAAGTAAGGCGGATCTCCGGCTTCAGCCATTCGCAGTCCAATGCTGGACGTGGGCCTCCCCAAGTCGGCGCCACTCATCTCTGTCCTCTGACTTCCTCATCCAGCGCCTACCGGCTACCTTGCAGAGATCGTCGGTCCATCAGGCTGGAGGGCGTCCGACACTACGTTTACCAAGACGCGGTCTCCACTCCAGAACTCGACTGCTCCATCGGCCATCGGTCCTGCGGCAGACGTGACCGGCCCACTGCCACTTCAATTTGCTAATTTTGCGAGCTATGTTGGTTACCTTGGTTCTCTTACGGATATCGTCCTTTCTAATTTTATCCATAAGAGAAACTTCCAACATAGCTAGCCTCCATAGCCCACTGTGAGACTTGGAACTTGTGGACCAATCCTGCCGTCAGTGTCCAGGTCTCGGCCCCGTAGGTCAGGAGGCTTCAGATCTAACCAGGATATAACAATCTGATGATGATACTGTTTGTGAGTTACCTTTTCGCCGGTGTAGCCCGCCTCGCACTGGCAGTGGCCGGTGACGTGGTGGCAGCCAGCGCCGTTGGCGCACTCGCAAGACTTTTCGCACTTCTCGCCCCATCTGCCTGACGGACACCTGGAATGTTGTTACATACTTAATTTACTGTATCCTAAAATATTATATAATATTATAAAATTCTAAACAAGCCGTGTCTCCGTGTCTGTATATAGAAGTTATTAAAAAAAAACAACTGGAATACACTATACAAATGATGGAGAACACAATGCATTTTTTTAGATTCCTTGTCTGTTTGTTCGAGTCACGTAGAAACTACTGGGCCGATTTCGATGCGGTTTTCGTTGCTCAACAGCAAATTCTTAGACTTAAAATCCGCGCTACTTTTTATCCTGAGAATATCGGGAATTTTTCTGGGAATGACTTAAAATGACCAATACGTTTTTTTTACCGATCGATAGCAAATTTTATGTAATACAATGTGAAATTTTCGCGGAAGCGGTTTGAAGTTGTTCGGATGCATAAAAATTAGCTTATTCCGACACAGTTTCTACTAAAATGATAGCTTACATACTTTGTGTCCCGGGAATCCCGAGAAAATTTCAAGTCATGCATGGACGAAGTCGCGGGTATAGCCTAGTATTTGAATTTAATTTAAACTTATGTTACATATTATAAGACCCAACACGGTCTATGGGGCTTGCCGCAGTCCGGTGAATTGACCGGTTAATCGTAGTGAAAGTGTATTACATACATACTATCACACTAGTTTCCCTTTAGGGTAGGCAGACTCGATGGATCTACACCTCCTACAATCCTGACAAACACTTTCGCCTCATCTAATTTCAGTAATCATGCATGATGAAAGAATGACTAAACAGATATACAATGCAAAAGTGGATGGATGCAGAAGTCGTGGAAAGCCACGACACACCTTCCATAATTAAATTGATCGTGTACTAGTAGAAAGTCATGTCAGAAGCCTTAAGAATAGACGAGCGTGCATGACAAGAGTTATGAATGCCAAACAAGCAAGTGAGGTGTGTAAGAATAAGCCTAAATGGCGCTCTGTTGTTCGTGCCTACCCCGCAAGAGAACTGGCGTAAAGTTATGTATGTACGTATGCATGTAATTTCATTAATCTTTATATAGCTACGCATTTAATTAAGGCGCTGTTGTATTGTACATTTGGTTCCTAATTTTCTTAACTTTCAACATAATTAATATAAACTAGGATATTATTTCGTTTTATATTTTAATATTATTTATAATTAGAACGACATGAAACCACGAGAAGACATATTTGGAATAATTTCATGATTATATATTTTCTAGGTTTTCGTCTACTTTGGTTGTCTATTCTTGTTAAACACAATTAAGGCGCTTTTTACTTAACCTTTCTTAAATATCAATTTGATCATGGTGACCATTAAAGTATATTATATAAAACTAATTTCTATATGCACTATGCTGTGTCTGCCAGCAAATTTCTGCAGTTGCTTGAAGTGTTGCATCCTCATCGCTAATCAACCGCACATTGATATATATATATATATATATATATATATATATATATATATATATATATATATATATATATACGTCCTTTGAAAAATTATCATTGATGTACAGAACTGCCCATTAAAATGGCGTACTATCTGCTCTATATCCTTTACAAGCATTTATTTTACTTTTGACAGCTCGATGACGGATCAATTAATGATGTCCTAATGTGTTACCGACACGATTTGTTATAAAAATGGACTTCATTTAAAATAAGTTTTAATCAATTTTTACATTTTAATGAACATATTTTACATATACTAAATAAGTAAAATAAAACGGCACTTATAATAAATGCGGTATTATTTTTCTTTAAAGTAGAACATTTATTATTTTCAAATCGATTATAGTTTCGATGGTTTAATAGTCTGTGCGTTACATGACTCACAGAACATCACTGTTACGCGATTCACAACTATAAAGTACGACAATTATGTAATTTATTTCATGTTGCTGTACGTTCAAGAAATATGTAACTTGATAGACGTGCAAATGTCAAAAGTGAAATAAAAGTTTGGAAACAGTATTCTGAGAGATTTAGAAAAGAAAAACATACGCAATGTTAATAGAATTTTCTCTGCTTTGACATTTTTATATAATCAGACGGCTAGCCAAACTGTGGCATAGTGATGTAGTGCGACATAGTGTGTATGTGACCCAAGAGCAAAACGTTACTGGCAACAACTTACCTATTGGCACATACTTCTCCAGTCCATCCAGCCGTACACTGACACTCGCCAAACAAAAAATTGAATTTACCACCATTCTGACAGGGTTGTTGCTGCGGGCACTCCACATCGGGGATTGGGCATTTTTCTTCACACCTGCAACATGATGTATTAGTTTAAAGCAATAATAAATATTAATAGATAGATGTGGCTGTGGTGCCTTTTATATGTAATTTTTTGTTTTTATTTTATTAATAAGTATCTTACAACAATTGTAATATATCTTAACCAATACATGAATAATCCACAGGAAGTATTTTATATCCGGAATATAAGATAACACAGTGAAAGATATAAAAATCTGACAAATAGTTTCTTTATGATAGAAACACATTGTGAATTTAACAGTTAAAGCGTTTTTAAATTTATTAGATTATCTACTACTAGCCATTATACTGCTTTATTTAAAATTGAGACCATGCTTATGACTTATAAAACTCAAGAGCTGACGTCAGTACATGTAAGTTTTGTATAAAAGAAAATCGTACAAAGAATCACATTTCCGAGCCATAAGTTGTCAAAGCTGTATTGGTGGTATCATAATTATATTTGGATAACCGCGCATTGCTTAGAAACAGGAGGGTTTTAGATTCTTCCATAGAATACTTGTTTGTAATTTTGTATGGATGCCAGTTATCGATTCCTAGGTGTTTTAAGTATGGCCACTATTTAAAAAAAAAAAACAGAAGATAGACCAGGCTCCCCTCTAAAATATTCAAATTCCATTTTGCTATGTTATGTATACTTGAACATAGATAAGACGGACAGAAGATAGACCAGCTCCCACTAAAATATTCAAAGTCCATTTTACTGTGTTATGTATACTTGAACATAGATAGAGTTTAGAAGAAAAAATACTTATATGAGATGGTTAAAATTAAACTTGGTTTAAGTTTATTTTTTATATTTAGGAAAGTAGGTCTTCTATATTTATACCAAATGCTTGCGGATCCAGACAAGAACTATATACACAGTGCGATGATAGTCTATAAAATAAATCGATATTAAATTTAAAATATTATGCATATTGAAACTAAAGATTGATATTGTTACGTGCTGTGGGTACCGGGAGTAGAAGGAACCATCGATCTAAGAGAATATGTCTTTATTTAAGCCAATGATAGTGTAACTCCCACTGAAAGGTCTGTCCCATATGTTGTTCAAGTCTGGGATAAAACTACACTCGACGACAGTCACGAATCTATAGATAAACAAACCAGCTTGTAGGCTTCTTTATTCTTATCCGATGTATGTTGCTAAACTCTAACGCGTGACTCCTACAATGCTTCCACTACGACAAGTCTTCTTCCTTGGGATGCGCGACTCCACCTTCGCGTATGGTCACTCCAGCGCTCCCTCAGTGATACGATACTTTGAGGATGCCCGATGCTCTCGAACAAGTTACTCTGTCGCACCTAGGTGCACCCATGGTGCTCTGTTCCAAGACTCGTTCCAGGATCCAGTCGTCCTTCCTTCCGCGTGACACCTCCGGGGCTTCCCATTACGATGCTCTCAGACTGCCCACAACGCCCGTCTGCAACTTCAGGCCGTAATCTGCACAGCGCCGCCTCCAATGACCCTGCCGAAGCTTCAGTGCACTCCCCGGTACTCGCTTCCGAAACTCATAATAGGGTCCTCTTCATCTTTTCGTCGAACCGCCGACAATCCGTTGCAGCCCTAGCGCATGCACCATTACTTGCCTCCGAGACTCGCCTTCCACACAAATGGGCTGTCCTCTTCCTCTCGTGCACCAAATCTCTTCTTCTTACCTTGCTCTTCATGTTACTTTGTATATCGAACATTCTATTGGGGTATTGGTAAGATGCAGACTACGCACTGTTTTCTTAAGGAGAAGAAATTCAGCTACGCGTATTCGTCACAATATAATAGCACGTAAAACCGTTATTATTATGAAAAAGCATATCATAAAATGGACATTGCAAAGAAAACTAAAGCACTGTTTAGTTTTGTCGCGGCGTAATGTTATGATATTTGATTCATATGTATTCACGATCAACTAATCTAGTAAATAATCATTTTCTCGCTTTATTATTAAAACTAACATTAAAACGGTAAGCACATTTAAATTATTATATAGCATTATAAATTCATTATAGTAATAATTTTAATTGCAGAGATTAAGCTGACAAGTGGCAAATGTCAAACGTAAAAATAATTTATGCATTTTGATAGAATATTCACATTTGCAATGATCAATTTAGTCTGCGCAATTACATAACGCACTATAGAATTGTAGAAGTGTAATGTCATGCAGCATATGACACTTGATTAAGTTGAAAATACATTTTAATTTAGGCAAATTATAGTATGAATTAGCATTCTATAGTATACAGCCCTAACATAACAAGCAATGAAGCAGCAATGAATAACTTTCATTTGCTTAAATATCACCTTTCAAAGAAACTTACAACACCAAATGGTCATGCCCTTGATGTTCCAGACATGTAAAAATCATAGAAGGTTGAGAGTGAAAACCCGCTTTCAAACATTAGTTTGAAAGCGGGTTTTAAAAATTTAGTGTGTTTCTTCTTTACGCTTTAGGAAACTAATCAATGTATTAACATGAAATTTGATACATATCTAATTTCGATAACAAAGATTCAAATAGGAAACATCTATCCTGGAATATGGAATAATGTTTACGGGATACATATTCCAAGTATATTATGCGAGAAATAACCCTAGAAAAGCCTTGTTATAAAATTTTTACTGTAAATGATTTTGCTAATAGGAGAGCACAGTCAAATCAACGGATATACTTTTTATCAACTTACAGAAAGTCCGACCTCATAGATTTTGTACAGGCGTACTTACTGATAACGTCATAAATAGATACAAATAAAATTAGTCAAATTGGACATCGACTATTGTTTGAAACGTAATTAAAATTATTTCTATAATTATATTTTAAAAGTTAGATGATAAGATGTTATTGTAACGCCCGACCTTTTATATGTACAAATATTAGAATTTATTGTAGTGTGTGTCCGCACCCCTATTCAGAGAACCGTGAATTAAAAACTCTTTATTGTATACCCTAAACCTAATCCTAGGCAATTAATGTGGATACATTATTAGAATTTGCATTAGAACTTTGGGTGGCCTTATCACTCATAGCAATCTCTTCCAGGCAACCCTTCTGATATTTTCATTTCTTCAGTTTTCGCGTCTAGTACACAATAAATCTACGTTTGAACGGTTTTAAGTGTGGTATTTTAATTGATTCTTATTCCGACGTTTCGGCCGCTTTTCAGTAGCCGTGATCACGGAAAACAATGATGTCAAGTGTCAATGAGTAATGTTGAAGTTTTTATCTAAGCTACCACCGACTTGTTTATTTTAATTTATTTTTATGCTTATTATTTACCTTATGGGATCGGATTAAAAATCAAATAAATAACGCGCTTAAAACCTTCTGATATTCTTAAAAACTTACAATGGGCCGGTGTATCCGGGGGAGCAGCCGCAAGCGCCACTGATAGGGTTGCAAGTGGCGCCGTTGGCGCAGCGGCAGGTCTCGTCGCAGTTGTCGCCGTAGGTGCGTGAGCCGCAGGGACGCTCGCAGGCCTCTCCACGCCACCCGGGTGCGCACGCGCATCTGCCAGTCAACGGGTCACAGGTGCCGCCATTAAGGCACGCGCACTCGTTCTGACAACTCCTACCCCATTTACCATCCGGGCATGCTACAAAAACATTCAAATCTCTTAAATATTAATGATATTAGCATTTGTACCTTAGTGTTAGTTACATTAATTTTCATTAATCTTCAAAATGCTAGCTGGGCGGTCAATTATACCGGTGATTGTATGTGTACGACGTATACTCGATGTATTTTACTAGACTTATAATAATATATTTATCTCTGTGAGTGAACTTTATTGTTCTTTGAGAAACAAACGATTCAAACCTTAAACCTTTTTTATTTTTACTATAATATGACTATGTTACCAGAGTCTCAAATATTATTACCGCTTCTCTGAATATTTATGAAAACAATAAATAAATTGGCAGACAAGTTGGGTGACAAAACAGTATAGTTCAATGCAAACTTTATGGCGCCTACGATATTAGCTGCGAGTAAAGGCGTGCGCAGGTACAGTCAAGGTGAGATTAATTAGGGCTAATTATGTTTCTACTACTTTTACCGACTTTGAAAATAGTGATGCTAATGAGATTTTAATCAACTGCTATATATTACTATAACCCAAAGGTACTCTTTTGGGTTATATATATTTAACGTGCATTAAACAACGTAAAAATTAATTAGATATTCGCGCCGGATGTTATTTAATAAAAATGGGAGCTGGGTTGCCCTAAAAATCGCTATATCTAGCTGCGAAAGCGCTTAAAGTGGCAGCCTTGACGAGCCGAGCGCCGAGGTAGTCCCGTAAGCAAGAAAGCAAGCGAGAGAGCGAGCGAGGATATACCTCGTCCTCCGACGACCCCATCCCTCTACCATCTAGCATCGCGTTCTGCGCATCGGAAAGTCCGATGTTCCGAGCCGCCATTAAGTTTGCATCGAACTATGCCTGCACAAACATAAATATCAAAGTAACTTTCTTTAGATTTTCTGTTCCTTTTTCATGATTTTCGATATGAATCGAATTTCATGTTCTTTTGTATACAAATGATTCAGATACTGGAAAAAAATTACAATAAAAAATATTATGTCAGGAAATGCAACAGTTGCTATGGGTACAGAACTACTATATTGAAAGCCCTGATTATACAATATATTTTTTTCATTTGATAACGTAATGACAAAACAAATGAAAGAAGACAAATACTTACAAATATCACAAGCCGGTCCACCATAACCATGTTCGCAAGTGCATGTGTTGGGCGCCACACACTTCCCGTGCACGCATGACTCCACGCAAACCGGCACGCACTGCTTACCCTGTAAGTCCGGCGCATAGCCTGAACAACATTCTTCCACTGGTCGATGCTTTGTCAACGTCTCAATCTTTGGCACTTCACGAAACTTAATCTTGTATTTGGTGCATCGAGGTGGTACACTGAAGCACCATGCGTATTCTTTCACTTGGTAAGGTTGATTTTCCAAAACCCGAACTGTTGTAACATATCTGAAATTGAAATTTCTTCTATCAAACATTGCTGATATCATGAGCGATAGATTTAACGCATTACCCTAAACAGTATAGTCAAAAACAAAACGAATAAAATTTCCGTTTATCATTTCAAACTCTGGTTTCCTCGTCAGTATCGTTCTAAAATACCTACAGAACTTATATACTTATATATATATATATATATATATATATATATAATTCAGATTTATAACCAGGGGAATAACTTCATGAGTTGTACAACATGGCAACGGATGTCATAATAATTTGATAAAAAAAACTTTAACATTTCGAGTCGTCGTCGCATCTCACTTTCACCAATTGATTGAGCGTGTCAACAAAGGCGACCAGACACGGGATGTAGTACAAGAAAAATCCGATAAAGTTAACTGACCCGATGAGTAATAGCTGCGATCAGCGACAATCAGTCACCCCAGCTTTCATAAGTAAATAAACAATGCGTTTACTGGAGCATCTACAGCCAACAAAGGACAATGAATATAAATAAGCAGTTATTCGTAAAGCACATCTATATAATACATTCACAATTATGTTCATAATTCAGGCAATTATAATAAAATAGGCTTTAATGTAAAACGAATCGGTTTTAGTGCGTTGAAATAAAAAATGTTTGATTTAAAAGAGCGTAATTATTTGTGGTTCACTAATTCGATAACTCAACAGCTTTCTCCGAGCCTAGATAATTTGTAGCTCACGGTCGCCTCTCTGACGTATCGACTTGTAAATGAGGACAATTTAATTTAACTGCTACGAACTGTATTCCACTTTTGGAGTATTTTTTTAAATATCCGGCAACCCTTTGATGCCAATAACGGAATCCTTATAAACTTGTCATGTTCGTTTGCTTTATTTGTTTGCTTCTACTTCACGATTTTCGGAATGAACCAATTAACATGAAGTTTGGTATGTAATATACATAATTGTATACTTTAGATAACGGGGATGAATATAGGATATATTTTATCCAGAATTTTCACGCGATGCTGCGTGGGGAGGTCTAGTTGATTATTAAGAAAACAAAGAACATTTAATAAAAAGCATTTTGCTTATATATCTATTATATTATAAAATTCTAAATATGCCGTGACTGTACATTGCCTACCCCGCAAGGGAACTGGCGTGAAGTTATGTATGTATGTATGTACATTGAAGCTATTTGAAAAAAAAACTGAAACAGCCTATATAAACTACGGAGAACACGATGCAATTTTATTAGATTTCTTGTGTCTGTTTGTTCGGAATGTACGTAAAACTACTGGGCCGATTGATGCGATTTTCGGTAACCGACAGCTAATTCTTAGACTTAAAATCTGCGCTACTTTTTATCATGGGAATCCCGCGGGAATTTTTCCGGGAATTAATTTAAATGGCCAGATTAAAAAAAAAAGAATTCCGGTGTGATTTTTTCACTGATCTAAAAGCAAATTTTATGTTAAAATGTGTGATTTTTTTCCCGGAAATCCAGCGGGAATTTTCCCGGGAGCGATTATCAGTTGGTCGGGTGCATAAAAATTAGCATATTCCGACAGTTTTCACTAAAACGATAGCTTATATTCTTATTATGTAGGTACACGAATACACATAGTAGATTTATATATTATATGAGTCATGCTTACTCTGCACAGATATGTAAATCTTTACGGTCGTATTCATATTGAGTTAGAGCAAGTTTATAGGCTTCTCTATGGTTGTTAAAAGCCACACACACTAACTCAATATGAATAAAACCGTTAGTCTTTACGCATATTTTGTATTTAAATTTTAAGATGGGCATACGTTCGTTCTGAGTGGTTTCGTAACACAATCTATTTACCATTTTAATTAATGTTCGCATTGTAGAGCAATTCGAGTGCGACTGAATTGTGTCACAACAAGTTGTTTAAATCATTACGAGGGTCTTGAATTAGACTCATTCATAAATTCTGAACGATGGTCGTGTGTTCTAAATAATTACACAAACACTACGGAACTACGGCTAAGCGTCACAGAGTCCATTTAACACGATAGAAAATAAACCAAACTTGCAGAGAATTTTATGCCCTACAATTATTGTGATACATGCAAATATCTTGCATAGGAAGCGAAATATTTACAAAAAACCGATTTTCGGGACCTTTAACTTTGAATATATCAAGAAGCAGACACAAGATCTTATGGGACTTAACTTTTAGAATACCAAAATAAATGTTTTGACTAGTTCATAGCTTATTGGCTTTCATTCCGAGATTTTCACCTTTTTTCGACTTATGTGACTGGACTATAAGTTAACTAATAAACATAATATATGGTCAATAAAGTCATTTAACATTAAATCAACCTAACATTTACGCAGACCGAGTAATGCATAAATGTATATTTGCAATTTATAGAATTAAGTTAAGTTTAAATATCTGACTTTAATTACAAAATAAATGTTAAAATTCAAGTAAACACTGGTATTTGTATATTGTATACTTATATACAGCTATTTTTGTATTAAATACATAAATCTCCGTTTTTGGATTTTTTAGCTGTGGGCGGTCTAAAAAACTTCGAATCGGTTAAACGAACTCACAAAAGGAAAATGTTATAACTGAAAGGGAAATTCTAAAGATTAAAACAGAAAGGAAACGTATACGCTTTCATTAATTAGAGTAATTTTATGATTTCTTTTTATTATGTTGATATTTTTTTATATTTGTATTGGGTTTGGTTATTTTGAATGAATAAATAGTGTGTTGAGTGTTTATATTATTAATTAATTCACATAAATTGGTTATGGTAATCGATAACTTATTTTATTTATGACCTTATTTTTAAGATTTGTCATTTTCCAGGTAGAATTTAGGACTTTTATGTTTTCCATTTTGTAATAGAAAAATATATCGCTACTTTTAAGCCATATCCGATCCAAAAGCCCCGTCTCCTTTTAACTTAACTTTACGTGCATGTTCCGTTTCGTTTTCTTGGAAGATACAGTAAATACGAATATAAATACATCCTTATATATTATCGCGCTAACGAAGTCGCAGGCACAGTTAATAATTAATGTTAATAATTTTAAACGCATACGGTCTTATTCACAGAGAGTTAGAGTAAGTTTGAACGCTTCTTTATGGTTCTTAAAGAAGCGTTCAAACTTACTCGAACTCTCTATGAATAAGACTGATAGGATAAATATAAATTTACTCATGTTCATTCAACGAAAGGAGGTTATTAGTTTTGATACTTACATTAATGACGTCTTAATGATTAATCATTGTATATTTTCCTTACTAAACATATTTGCGTATATAATAATATAATATAATTATATAATCTGTCATACGACCAGTCATGCTATACGGGTTCGAATGTTGGGCCACTACAGTGATAAACCACAAACGTCTCAACTCAGCTGAGATGAGAATGTTGAGATGGATGTGTCATGTTACAAGAATGGATATGGCGAGAAATGAGTACATAAGGGGATCTTTGAAAGTTGCACCCGTAAACTGAAAAATTGAGAGGAAGAAGACTAAGTTGGTATGGGCATATAATGAGAAGGGATGAAAGTCACGTGACAAAAAGAAAGTTAAACTACAAGATACAAGGTAGACCAAAAAAAGGTGGATGGATTGTGTGAAGGATGATATGATGATTTGTGATGTGACAGAAGATGTATGTGAGAATAGAGGAGTGTGGAATGAAAAGACATATCGTGCCGACCCCAATTAATTAGAATATGGTGAAAGAAAAGAGAGAGAATAATATAATATAATATAATAAAATAATAATGTAACTTACATTTTTGTTATTTTTATGACTTTTAAAATATAAATTAAAAGAGCTTATTATTTTAGCGGGAACTTGAATGGTGATGACTAACTATGCAGTTTTGCTTTCCAAAAATAGATAATACTGGTATAAAATGTACAATGGGTCATATCGTTGTAGGATATTGATCACTTTTAACCAAAAACTATGTTTTTGTTGAAAATCTAAAATGTTCCGTGAAATGTGCCTTTACGAATTACCGCAAAAACTCCCTCGTTTAGCTTCACTTAAAAATCTAAAATTTAACTACTTTTATTTTAAGGGTAATTTTAAAAGTTAAATATTTATTTACTGTTATTGTCCTTATTTGTTTGTTTTTGTATTTGTATATTTTAGTGTGCAATTATTATAAGTGTTATCTATCTATCTTCTTGTACTCCATCCAAAGGTTTTCTGAAAGAAATCGCTATGGGCGATAAGACCGCCGATTACTTGAATATTAATATTCTTGATTTTATGTAGCATTTTTGTACAATAAAGTATATTCTATTCTATTTAAGGACACGACACTGACTAAATATGCAAATTGAGCATAATTTAAAAAGAAGAATAAAAGAGCTTACGATTTCTGTCTGGTGCAGACATTGGGGCCCCCGAGCAGCGCGCTGGCCGCGCTTAGCAGCGCCAAAACCACTCCTAGCTTCGACAGCATTTCGACTCTGGCTCACGCAACCCTACACCATATCTCCATAACAAACGTATTGTTCCGCTTCGTTTACGTCACAATACACATTCAAATTGAGTTCCGTTGTTTTGCTGCCTCTGTTACGCGATGTTTACGGATCTTATCTGAAATGGATAAGGGTTAAAAATAATCATATATATAAAACATTATATTCTATGCTAAAAACATTCAAAGTTCATAGATTGAAAAATGTGCGCCAAAACTATTATTTATAGAATCATAAATTTCATTTGCCAGTTTCAAAAAGTTAGTCTCAAATATACTTTGAAATGGCCCAACGGATTTCAATGAGACTTCAGATAACAAAACAAAAATCAAATTATCGTATATATTTAATTTGGATAATATCATGCAGAATATAAGAATATAACCAGAACTCCCGCACGAAAGAATTGCAAGGACATAGCTAGTTACAACTCCTACCCGATATAGCGCTTTAGGTGTGGACAACACACCAGGAATGACATCTCGGTAACATGTCTCTTTGATAGTATTTTACCTGTTTAATAAATGTTCTTATTATCGATTCAACTTAATTTTGCATACAAAAGTATGATTGGTAGCTATGTCTAAAAACGTGTTATTTTAGAACTGTTTCAAAGTTATGTTTTGTACCTACTTGACGTTTTACATACCTACCTAGCATTCTTATTCCATACGTAAGGTCAAAAATACGTTGACACCGAACAATGAATTACAAAAAAACAATTTCAAGTAAAACTTATATATATACATAAACTGAAAAATTAATAACAATTTGCATAACTAAAAATATTGTTTTGTTATTAATTATCGTCTTGAACTGTACTAATTTATTTTGATGCTGATAACATTGTAATGTACCAAACGTGATAAAATATGAGTTCACTGTGCAATGCTAATCGAGACGCATTATCATTGGTAGTTTGCTTCAAGATTAAGGCTATGAAAATACGTGACTAATGTGGAGAATTCGCATATTATATCTCTTCAAGTTTTAACTGGATGATAAATAGATAACATGGCATAAACTATAAATATTAATTTTATCTTATTTCAATTACTCTTTTACTTCATATTCTGAGCAATTTAATTTATAAAGTATATATTATAGCAATTTTAGGGTTGCACAGCTATTTCGGTAAAAATGAAACATTTATAAAAACATTGTATTGTTAGAGAGGTCTGGAAAAATCATATTTCTTTTACTTAGGTCAATAAGCGATGAGTTGTAGGCGCCTACAAAATTATTACCTTTAACATTTGATGAAAATTTCAAGGAACAATTTGAAAAACACTCAACGCGAATTGGTATTAACAAGCTCCGTTGATTAGGTTTATAAATGTGGAATATTTTTGGTAGACAAATCAAGAAAACATTCCACGTTCGCCGCCAATACCGAATGAACCCTTCATTATGTATGGAGTGACGCATTTGGCAGATCATCATAGTCAAATTTTCAACAATTTACTAAAAGTTCGAAAATAAGTTTCCCCATGTATGGCGTTTATGACTTCAGAAGCGCATAATTATATTACCAATTATTGAACTAGATAAAGAAGCCATAATGATATATCGTATTAATATTTCTAGGCCTACCTAACGCGAAACCTTACATGTCGCTGAGTAGAGATTTTGAATTCCTAAAAAGCCTAATTGAACTACTCACGTTTCATTTCAGACTTGCACAAGTTTAAGGTACAGACAGTTTACATAATAACCTAGATAAACATGGATACACCGACGCATAATGCAAGTGACATTATTGCATAGCAGCTGTTCAAGTTCCTATGGTCTATTTTATATTAGAAGGTATCTGTATATTTAGCTAAACGCTCAATTATGACATCTATGCCAGTTTCTACTAAAAGTACTATAATTTGTTGCACAATTTTAGTAAAATATACATACATACATAACTTCACGCCAGTGCCCTTGCGGGGTAGGCACGAACAACAGAGCGCCATTTAGGTCCATTCTTACACACCTCACTTGCTTCTTTGACATTCATAACTCTTGTCATGCACACTCGTCTGTTCTTAAGGCTCCTGACATCACCCCCCGCTAGTACACGATCAATTTGATCATGGAAGGTGTGTCGTGGCCTTCCACGACTTCTGCATCCATCCACTTTTGCATTGTATATCTGTTTGTACACTGAATCTAGTAAAATATAGCCGTATTATAACACCAAAAATAATTAAGTGCATAAATAGCTCATTCCAAAATTATTGTCTTATATAGTGTAGCGTACCTATACATTGAAGCAATTGTTTTTTCTTCGAATAAACAAAAGATGTCAAATAGAGCACATTTTCATTCAAATTCTTATTTAGCATTTAACATAATTAGCAACGATACCGAAACTTCTCTTAGAATATCTTCTCTTATTAAGAATTTTCCCGTAATGTACCAAGACAAGTATTTTCTGGTTATAAAAGTGAATAATTAAACAGTTAATCGGAGAGTACACAGATTGGTCACAATTTTTTTATTATTATTTACACATGTTGATGATTATAAAAGCACAAATAATGTATCTAACATGGATATAACGATCCGAGTCATCAAAAATCCATGTAGATTGGAGTTACGGTTACACTGCCAAAATAATTAATTTATCAACAATGTGTGTGCATATATGGACCTACTTTATAACTAGGTGTCTAGGTTATATGCTTGTATTAATATTATAGTTATTTATGCAACACCATACTTCTTAGAAACTTAACAATAACATGTATAGTATATATTATTACCGCGAAGCTATATTCAAACTGTAAACGTGCAATTTTGAACTTTAAAACCTATTTGCACTTCGAGTCCATCCTTTCATACAGTTCTTTGTTAAATTTTTAAGACAGTGTACAATTACAATAGATAAGACTTATTGGATGAGTTCAAATGTCATATAAACCATGCTATTTAATATACGCAATCTGAAGTTTGCACATAATTATGTATTTCTTACTTCGTGATTGTATTCTTTATGAATAACATCGCTTATAAGCTTAGTGGCCACTGGTCAGGGAACATGCATTGCTTGGGCAGTTTTTAGGTGCAGATGCCTAGAGGTATAACAGAATCCTTATAGTCTCACTCCATTGTGTCTGTCTATAGGCGTATCACCGCTGATTATCTACATATAGATATGGCTTTTACACACATGAAATTATTATAAGATTAACAATTTGTTTAAATATTGAAACAAAAACACAACGGCCCCCTGGGCGATATTATTCATACCAATAATAACACATGTAAAAATGTGAGAGTTGAATGTTTGCACATTTGCTTATTCCTACTTTGCCTTACATTACCTTGAGAACGATATTATCATGAAAGTTTAGTTAGTTATATTTAATTTTATAGCCAATTTCTTTGACCGTAATATAATCTTCGCCAAAGTTATGGCGGTACACAAAACCCCACTTTAGTTAACCCCTGTATAATTTTAGCAATGGGATCATTAGGATTTTTTTATTGCAGGAATTCAGCAGACAGGCAGACGGCCCACTTGATGGAAGACGGTTACCATCGCCTATGAACATTTGCAACACCAAAGGTGCTACAAATGCGCTGGTGCTCTGTTAAAGGTCATTGGAATCTGGTCACTAATGCCGGAACACAACTCAAGGTTGTTATGGCGATATAATTTAGACCAGGGGTGGTCAGCCAGCCATCCAGTCGGGCAAATGCCCTACCACCTGGCTGTGGGTTGTTTTGTCGCCTCTGGCGACAGGCCGCCCGGCCGCAGGAAATTGTATTATTTCTCTATTCCTGCAAGGATAAAAATTATATTATCGAACAGGATGTGGTAACCGCGAATATTGACAAAATAAGATTCAGCACTGTTTAAGACTTCAAACAATTGAGACCATGAAGTAAGCTAAACAGGTCACGCGTTCGTGTATGTGTAAACATACACGTTTGATGCTAACAGCGAAAGTGGAGCGACGTACCGTGTTAGTTCGAATACCCTACAGCGCGTTCGTCATCAAATAATGTCCAGGGAAAAGTGGCTTCCGTGATATTTTTATATATCACACGCGGATTTGAACCAAAATAACTGAATGAAATTAAGTCTAAATCGCGTGGAGTTGCTATTTAATATTAAAATAAAAAATGCAGTATCGAGTGTAGGTAACAATTCTAAAAGTAATTTATTTTGACCTCTTGTAATATCCCTATCGAGAGGATTGGAAGAAATCAACAGCAGCGATGAAACCGCCAAAAATTTCACTTGTACTTCACGTTTATATGTAACACTTGTGCAATAAAATACTGAACTTAATTGTAGTATGGTTCTGAATGAATACCAGTAACGTTTAAATAAGTTTGTATGTTAAGAATTCGATATTAAAAGATGTTCGTTTAAACTGGCACTTTAGGGCGCAAAGTTCGCTTTGTTTGCGGTTTACGAGAAGCCGAATCTAACGGAAGAAAATAGTAAATTAAGCATAATCTTGTTGAAACTAATTATTTTCATGGAAAGTATTTTTAGGCTCTACCAGCTTAATATTTTTCAGAACTTGCCAACTCATAATTAAAAAATTAAATTTAATTAACTATCTTAATTTAATTTTTTAATTATAAAAAATTAATTAACTTTAATTTAACAACCCTATAATATTAGAGCGCTTTAGGGAAACAAGTGCGTAGAGAAGCAGAAGTTGTTTTTTTTTAGATAATCATTCATCAATCTGAGATTTGCAAGATTTATTACGTTTGCAAGATTTAATAATATTGTTACATAACGACACAGAAATGTGCACACCTGCAGGTCGTAAAACGCAGTTTTATTACCACCTGATTTAGGAATTCTTTTGTTTACTTTGTGTTTAGAATTTGTAGTTCAGAAAAAACATGCTATTGTTTTTCTACTTCTTTTATGGCCATCATTTAGTGTCGAACTAATCCTTGCTTGCCAGGTCTACGGATTAACTCGGTGAACACGGTCCTTTGTTCTATTATACACTTTAGTATAAAACAATGACCGAACGGCGGGGTGAGGCAGTCGAGCGACGATTACGATAGAAGCAAGACGTGTACATTCGACAAGCGATATAGTGACGGACTTTGCGCGTGTTATTGAATTGTGCATTACATTGGGATTATTGCGTCTAGTAGTATTTTTACCTGTTTTATACATGTTTGTATAGTTCAAATAAACTCTATAGTAATTCCAACGGCATTTTAATTCGAGTCCCACACTCGTAACAATATGTATTAGTTGGAGCTTAACGAGTGATTTTGTTGTACACGTAGACGTAAACGTAGTTTTAACGATACGATTTACGGATAGAGAGAGATTATATATATATATATTCGAGCTTACCACAAGGACTACATTATTTGACGTCATTAGGTTAAATATGATGACTGTCAGGCGAGAGGCTTACATTTGAATGCGAAGAAAACAAAGGTTATGGTGTTTGAAAGAGAAGAAACCAGAACGAATGCAAGGATAATGGTCGATGATGTTATGCTGGAGCAAGTGAATGAGTTTGTATATCTTGGATGTGCTTTTAGCAGGGATGGAAGGTACACCGCTGATATAGAAAGAAGAGTAAATTTGGGGAATAGTTTGAATGGAGCGTTAGGTAAACTTCTAGGCGCTAAGAACCTCAGCCAGAAGGCCCAGCTCGCCATACACAACGCGGTGCTGGTACCTACGCTCGCGTATGGAAGCGAGAGTTGGGTATGGAAGAGAGAGCATGAAAGTAGAGTAAACGCGGTTGAGATGCGAGCACTGCGCAAAATCTGCGGAGTGACGCTCGCGGACCGCGTTCGTAATACCGAAGTAAGAAAGAGAGTTGGTCTAAAAGAGAGTGTCGGGGTGAAGGTAAGGAAAGGAATGCTCCGGTGGTTCGGGCATGTGGAAAGAATGCACGATGAAAGAATGACTAAACAGATATACAATGCAAAAGTGGATGGATGCAGAAGTCGTGGAAGGCCACGACACACCTTCCATGATCAAATTGATCGTGTACTAGCGGAGGGTGATGTCAGGAGCCTTAAGAACAGACGAGTGTGCATGACAAGAGTTATGAATGTCAAAGAAGCAAGTGAGGTGTGTAAGAATGGGCCTAAATGGCGCTCTGTTGTTCGTGCCTACCCCGCAAGGGAACTGGCGTGAAGTTATGTATGTATGTATGTATGTATTAGGTTAAATAATTTCAATTTGGCTGAAGTATGGCTTTAATAATTGATGAATATCAAATTAGAATTGGCTAAAGGTCTTTGTTACATGACCAGGAAAAAAGTGCTAAAGAGCTAAATTTCAATAACTGAATTCATTAATTCAAGGAATATTTATTATACTGCTACTCTTAACTATTTCAATAAAATGCTAGCAATGTGTGGTATTGTTTTTGTAACTTCAAATTGAAATTTTATAATAAAAAACCGACTTCAAAAATTAAAAGTATAAAATAACTTATTTCTAAAGCTATTTTTAATTATAATATCTTATTTTTAATATATATTATCTAAAACATCTTAAAGTCGGTGCTTAGTAATTTTCAACATATAGTAATTTTTATGTTTTACTTAGCACCGACTTCAAGATATTTTAGATAATATATATTAAAAATAAGATATCTATATATATAAAAGAAAGTCGTGTTAGTTACACTATTTATAACTCAAGAACGGCTGTACCGATTTGGCTGAAAATTGGTGGGTAGCTTAGAACCAGGAGACGGACATAGGATACTTTTTATCCCGTTGGAACCGGTAGGTGGCGCTGAGATCGAGTTCTAGAATCCTCCTAATCACCTGGACCGATTTTGGTGATTTTGTTTTTGTGTGTTTGCGGATGGTTTGAATCCACAATTGGAACCGGTAGGTGGCGCTGGGATCGGGTCCTAGATTTTTATTTTTTCAGAGCAGGGCAATGTCTGCCGGGGACGCTAGTTATAATTAAAAATAGCTTTAGAAATAAGTTATTTTATACTTTTTAGTTTTTGAAGTCGGTTTTTTTTAAACGAAGTTTTTTTATTTGTTACTTTTTAAGTGTCTAGCTATGTATGGGTAGTGCTACGAAAGGTGCCGCGCGCCTTAAAAAACATAGGTCCCAAGAAACGGGAACGGAACAAAATTTCATAAAATAAATGTTCATAAAATGAAACTGAATTCATTGACTGGAAACTGAACTACTGGGCCAAACTACGTTAAATTTTTAGGGGACCAAATGGCAACTATTCCGCATCGAACTAAAAAAGAATCACGTAAATCTGATCATAAATCTCAGCATCATAGATAGGGGTACATACGGAACGGGATGGATTTTTTTTTGATAAAAAATGTTTATAAAATGAAAACTACTGGGCCAAACTATGTTAAATTTTTAGGGGACCAAATGGCAACTATTCCGCGTCGAACTAAAAAAGAATCACGTAAATCGGATCATAAATCTCAGCGTAATCGGTGTACATACATTTTAAAAAATACTCATCAAGTTGAGAACCTCCTCCTTTTGGAAGTCGGTTAAAAACTACATTTTAACGGTTTTAAGCGCGGTAATTTATTTGATTTTTATAATTCGGACGTTTCGGCCACTAAGAAGTGGCCGTGATCACGGAAGACAAAGATGTCAAGTGTCAATGAGTATTGTCAAAGTTCTACTTAGCCTACCGCCAACTTGTTCATTTTAATTATTTAGTTTTAATTTTGTTTATGGTTATTATTACTCTATGGTAGCCTAATCTAATTTACCACCGCTTCGCATGTTGTGGCTTGAAGAGAAGCGGCGCAAGAAACTCTTCAGCAAACATGCCTAGCTCTAATAATTTTATATAATATTAAAATGGGTGAAAGGAAAAATAAACGAAAATATCAATCAAGTTGGTTTGTGTTCCGTTGCACTCAGAAAGAGCTCACAGTGTCTTGAGGTCTGGCAGTTGGTGTTTGTTGGGTTTCAGTCTTAACAGTTTTGATGATCGGATCCCAAACAGGTGGTACTTGCCAACCATCTTCTCTATTGAAATTTGGGTGTTTTTTGATTTCAATAGCCTCACGCATCATTCTAGGTATGAAGCGATTCTCTTTCGCGAGGATTTGTGATTTATCGAATCTGATGTAGTGGTTGGGTTTATCCAGCGTGTGTTCACTGATCGCAAACTTCGTAGACCTTCGTGTTTCATGTCAGGAATGTGTTCTTTTACCCGTGTTTTTATGCTCCTCTTTGTTTGCCTAATGTATAATAATCCACACTCACAATAACAACAAACAATTGAAATTTTATGTTATACAAATTAATCCATTAAATAAATGAGTGTTTACTCATACTTATTTTGCAAAACCATATTATGGTTTTATAATATGGTTTTGCAAAATAATTATTGTGTTCAGTAAAGTACAAAGAGGGATTTGTAATTAATAGATTAGAAAATGTGGCCATTCTCTTTGTGTAAAATAAATTATAATAAATATGTGTATAAATTTAGTAAAAAAAACTGTGTAGTCAATATTTAAATTAATCATTGAAGTAGTAGTAGGTACAGTAATTTGTAAATAATACATATTAGTTTTCCTCAACCTAATATTTTGTTTACAAAATAAAGGAGAAACAGTACAGGATTTTAAATTTTGTAACTAATATTAAACGAGATCATAAGTTTGGCACGCCGCAGGCTAGGAGGCATCTTAACGCCTAACAGTGTGTTAATTAAATGTTAAAAAATTTGCTCAATATATTCACATTTCATGATCTAATTCTTTTATGCAAAATTATATCATTTCTTTCATGTACAATATGTAAATAATGATGATAAAAGTTATTAAGTGTAAATATTTGCTGGGCTTTTACACGCGACTTTGCATTCGTAATCTTTAGTATCATATTCCGTGAAGTCTGTTCCATCTTCCGAGATAAAATTATTCTGTATGCATACCGCTTATGTAAAATTTACACACACACACGTGTGTGTGTATACTGGCGGTGGACAGGTGGTTCATTCTGCTTTGCTGACATATGGCCGGCTCCTATATCCTACCGACCTTTTATTTGCCTTAATATGAATTAAAATTTGGCATAAACTACATACAAGTAATGTGAAAATTCAACCGATGGTCGGGCTAGTGAATGAATAATAAGCTATAGCAACCGGCTAATAAACAAATCTTTGTTCTTACGGAAACTACAGATACTTTCGGAAAATATGTTTTTCGAGACCAAAATTATCCGGGATATAAGTATGTTCAGCCACGTTATCTTGATACATGTATAACATATTTCATGATAAAGATTTCATTGCCAAGGCTGTTCAATATTAAGATCTAATAGTTAAATTAAGGTAATAGACGTGTGTTACAGTTATTTAGTAGCAAAGTTGTTCTTTTCATGTTTCTTTTTAAAGTTAATAATTGGTTTTGTTATGTACCCTCTTATTTCTAACCGATACAATCGGCCATTTCCTTAATTGAATAATAATGTTATATTTTTATTTATTCTGCGATTAGCGCCTGCTTTGTATAGAGTAGGTAATTATCTATAATTTAACATAATTTTGTGTAGGAATGTTTGACTTTATAATGTAGTGATTGTGTACAGATTATACAGTCAAACCTGGATAAGTGAGAGCTCAACGGACCGCGATCTCTTTTTCTGTTATAGAAGTTTCTCACTAACCCGAGTTTCTAGCTTACAGAGTTACAGAAGGGGTCTGTCTCACTTATAGAGGTCTATAAAAATACGGCAAATATGACGCAATTAGAAACAAAATACTTGTATGTATGGGTATTAAATATTTATTGAAATAATAGCTGATCATTAATAAATGTTTAATCTAAATAATATTAATTAAATTAATCTAAATAGCGCATTGAGACTTAATTCTTGATTTTATAATTTTATAGTAGGTGGATTCTGCTAAGCCAAACTCACTCTGTATTTGATTTCGTAATTTCCCAGATTCAAAAGCATTCACAATTTTTAGTTTATCACTTAAAGACAACACATTGAGTTTTCGTTCAAATTAGACATAAGTAAGTACAGGAACTTTCTTCGCAACTACTGTTTATGAACTGCCTGTGATAAGCTTGACAAACAAGTCGGTACGCACATTTGGCTTTTTGAATAGAATGAGTTCCTCGAACTATAATAACAAAACAATAAGACGCACATTTGGATTTGAATTAAAGACAATATGACTGGTATCGGCAAGTATCAATCTCACTTAAAGAGGTTTACGTGTGGAAAATGACTGCCACTTACTTATACAGGTTTTATGTTTCTCACTTATAGAGATCTTAAGAAGGCAAAATGACGGGACCTGGTAAATACTCTCACTTAATAGGGATTTTAGCTTACACAGTTCTCACTTACTCAGGTTTGACTGTAATTTAAAATCTCTCAATTGTATAAAGACGATATTCACTGCATTTTGTTTTTCATGTTGGCAGACGCGATAGATTTGTACTGTGTTTGGTTTGTTTTACTACATGTAAAACTTTAAGTATACTGTTTTATATAATATCTTGTATAAATATTATCTGAAATTTCCAAACAGTAATGTATTAAATTCTTTTCATTCATAACACTATAATTAAAATAGTTTATCAATGACTTCAATACGCTATCGGTTGTGCCAATTGCTAACTTTCATGTACTGTAAAATTGTTGGATGGATGGCGAGGTGTTCTAAAATGCTTGTAGAGTGTGAAAAGTTAGTGTATAATATATGTTAAAACCGTAAGGTTCTCTGATTATAAAGTATTGTGACCAGTTGGTGTTCTTTTAGTACCATAAACTCTTCTGAATTGTTGCAAGTATTACACGTGCTAGTAATTACGCGTCATTCTAGTTCAGCGACTTTTACTAGTCTATTCTCATGAGTACAAGAACTTTCAGAAGCGAAGAAATAGTCCTCAATCCATATGTACAGTACATGATTGCACGTCCGTCATCCCTTTAAAGAAAGTCATTCTCACATTTATATACTACAATGGATATACACGACGAGACATTAAATTTTAGAAATCATATTAGGGTCCTGCTAGATACAATAAAACGGTCTCGAGAAACTACCAATAAACACTCATTATCATACTTATTTAGTGTGAAAAGTGATTTTGTTTTTAAGACATACAGAAATAAGAGAACAATCGAGTGAAGAGAACTAAAAAATTTATGCATTAGTTTCCGAAACGTCGGAATAATAAAAATCAAATAAAATACCGCGCTTAAAACAATTAAAACGTTATTTGATTATGTTATAAATAGCAGTCTCAATTTGAGAAACATCTATAAGGCAAACTTACCTTAATTGTTACAAATAAAAAAACCGTCTTGAAAGAGTAGCAATTATTTTTAGACATTTCATTCGGTATTTACAGGTTAAAAAAAATAGAGTAAGTTTTTTTAAAGGACAAACACAAAACATTCTTACAGAATACAGAGTTGAAGTTAATATGGATGATGTCCAAATATCTATCTATGTAAATCAAATGTATAATCATTAATTTTTTAAACTAGGCATCTGGCCTTAAAACGTGTGCAACAAATGTTTCTGAATTTCAGGAATATTACTCATTCCCATTAATATTTATACACATGAGCAAATTCTATTTTGAATTTTTTTTAATGTGGCCACAGTAGTTATTAAGTTAGTCATTTTTTTTCATTTAGTAAACATTTGCTTTTGAGCACATTGTTTAACCGAGCATTAGTGCGCTTGATACATCACATTTACAGACACACTCCTTTAATTTGTTTATTACTTAACAAATTTTATAAAAACTAGTGTCTATATTTATTTTCTTTCTGGACAATTTTCTTTTTCTTGATGTTCTCTGTGGTTGAGAGGGCTACCTTTATATGGGCTATAGTTTGCAGAAAAAATTATCCAAATTTAACACTAAACCACTTAAGTAGTAAAAAAAAACATATTTTTAGGTTTTCTCAAAATATATAAAATGGGTTAAAAAAGCTAATACAAATTTCTATGAGCATATAATAATAATTATAATGGCTAGAGTTTATCTCGCGGCTGCGCCGCGGGTCAGCCTCTACTGCGTGCCTCTTTTTTAAAGAGGTTACAACACAAGTTGCTTTGTATTAAATTTTTATGTTCGTGCTATTTGCCCCGGAAGAGTTAACTTCATTTTATATCGCAATCTATCCCGTCTCCCGGATAAAAAGTACCTATGACCATTTTAGAAATTAAAACTATATATGTACACTACAATGACCAAATCGACCAGTGACCAAATCGATCAAATCGACCGAATCAGCAAAATCGACCAAATTCAGCCAAATGGCAAATCACAAAAACCTATCTTACTTTCTGGGATAAGTTTTACATAAATCTATCCCAAAACTTATCGCGGATAATAAGTATCTCTTATCCACCCTGGATATTAAAATTACATATATACTGAATTTCAGCCAAATCGGTCCAGTAGTTTTTCCATGAAAACGGAACAGACAGGCAGCGTTATTATCGCATTTGTAATATTAATAGGGATTATATTATAGCAGAACATAATGTTATTTAATTTTTCTGGTAATCTTTATAAATGAACTAGAGTTTACCCCACGGCGCCGCGGGTCAAACTCTGTAAGTATCTATGTCCATTTTCGGTATTCAGACAGACAGATAGAATTACTATCAATACTATCGCATTTTTTTTATAAATTATGAATTTTTATATCTATAAAGTGTGATGATATGTGGTGTGACAGAAGAATATGTCAGAACAGACGAGTGTGGAAGAAAAAGACATTGTGCCGACCCCAATTAATTGGGATATGGTGAAAGAAAAGAGACAAAGTTGAGAAATGATTGGTCTCCCATACAAACTTTTATTTTAACCCGTTCTAGTTTTATTTATATATCGGCGCTAACTTATAAATTAATTATTAAACGACTTTAAAAAAAGGATAGTCTAAATTCTCTAATCTAAAATTAAATATTCAGTGCTAGTTATCAAATAATCGGACTAACATTTTTATTTTATAAAGCGGATATGTGCTGGTTTCCTGTTGGTATTTGTCGTTGCAATTTATAATATTGTAATCTAATTATAAAAGGACAATATTTAAAAAAAATCTAAGTTCTTTAATTCATTTTTTTTTAAATTATTCAGCATTAATTATTATTAAAAATTAACTACTGTTTTCTGGCAATATTTGTGCTAAATAGTTATATAGTCCGGTGAATCTAGACCAAAAAATAAGAGTGAAGATGAATAAAATCACAAGCTGAAAATCAGTAAAATTGTTGAAAACATAATTATAAATAAAAATTTTAAGTTCCCCATCATTCCCGTGTATGGAAATTTTTTTACTCGAGGTCAAAGGTCAAAAAATGAGTTTTTCGCGATTTTCAGCAAAACGGTAAGTTTTATCATAAAAGTACCTCAGACAAAAATTGTAGATCATAAAATTAGCTATAAAAAAGGTATCAATAGTTTTTTCCTACAAGCCACCATTTCTGAGATATATAACAAGTCAAAAAGTTGTAAAAGTTGTTATCGTCATAATATGCATGAGTACACCACGTATACTTAGTCTGGCCATAAATACTGTTACAATTAAAAAGAAACAAAATATTACATTTGAATTTGGAATCTGTCATTTTTATATGATTGTTCATTGTGTTTTCTCATTTTGATGCCAACACATTGTACAACATTTTGCGATATTAAAATGGAGTGGGGCGATAAAGAGAACCGAATCGCTGTGATTGCATTACACAAAGTAGGTATGGAGCCAAATGCAGTTTTTAAAAATCTCCATACGCTTGGTATTAGTCAAATGTTTGTGTACCGGGCTATTAATAGGTACAATGAGACCTCCTCTGTTTGAGACAAAAAAGATCTGGCCGTCCACGTAGTGTTCGTACGAAAAAGGTGGTCAAAGCAGTAAGGGAAAGAATTCGAAGAAATCCTGTCCGAAAGCAAAAGATTTTATCTCCGGAGATGAAGATATCACCTAGAACATGTCGCATATTTTAAAAGATGACTTAGGACTTGTAGCCTATAAGAGACGCACTGGTCCTTTTTTAACTCATAATTTAAAAAAGAATAGGGTGGTAAAATCGAAACAACTACTGAAGCGGTACGCAAAGGAAGGTCACAAAAAAAAATTTGATTACGGATGAGAAAATATTTACAATTGAGCAACATTTTAACAAACAAAATGACCGTATTTATGCTCAAAGCTCTAAGGAAGCTTCTCAATTAGTCGACAGAGTGCAACAAGGGCATTATCCGTCTTCAGTGGTGGTTTGGTGGGGTGTTAGCTATTAAGGAGTGACTGAGCCATAGTTTTGTGAAAAAGGTATCAAAACATCGACACAAGTGTATCAAGATACCATTCTTGAGAAGGTAGTTAAGTCCCTTAACAACACCATGTTCAATAACCAAGAATGGTCCTACCAGCAAGACTCGGCGCCGGGTCATAAAGCTCGGTCCACGGAGTCTTGGTTGGAAACGAACATTTCAGACTTCATCAGAGCTGAAGACTGGCCGTCGTCTAGTCGCGATCTTAATCCACTGGATTATGATTTATGTCAGTTTTAGAGAGTACAGCTTGCTCTAAACGCCATGATAATTTGGAGTCCCTAAAAAAATCCATACGATTGGCAGTGAAGAATTTTCCCATGGAAAGAGTGCGTGCTTCTATTGATAACTGGCCTCAACGTTTAAAGGACTGTATTGCAGCCAATGGAGACCACTTCGAACAAGCTTTTTATATTTTAAATTGTTTTATATTTATGTATTAAACTAAACTTATAAATGATATTTGCAATAGAAAAAAAAAATCTTTGTTACAATATTTACGGCAAGACTAGGTATACATCTTTAGAGTTGTTATATGTATTTTACAACTTTTTGAATCGTTATATCTCAGAAACGGTGGCTCGTAGGAAAAAAGTATTGATACATTTTTATAGATAATTTTATTATCTACAATTTTTGTCTAGGGTACTTTTATGATAAAACTTACCCTTTTGCTGAAAATCGCGAAAAACTCATTTTTTGACCTCGAGTAAAAAAATTAATTCTATACACGGGAATGATGGGAAACTTAAATTTTTTTACTTATAATTATGTTTTGAATAATTTTACTGATTTTCAGCTTGTGGATTTTATGCACCTTCGAATGTCTAGATTGACTGGACTAATAATTGACGATTGTTCTCAACTGCAAACCACAATCCACTATTAAAAGTTGTTTTGGATTAATAAAACTGCTTCTAAATTCATGTCATAAATTATAAGCATCAATAATTATTTCATAAAAGATAAAAAATGTAATGTGTGATTTTTGAATTAAGAATGACCGCTGAATGTTAGTTTTTAAGGATTTAATTATTTCAAAGAATACTGATGGCTTAAAAAAGTAAAAATGTTGAGAGATATGTTTTAAAAGTAAAGTCAAGCTTTTTTAGCCTATGACTACTATTTATAGAAAACAATTTTAGATATGTCAATTTTATGACATTTTGATTAAGAAGAATGGCGGCCAATACATTATGGAATTTCTTGAATGTGGAGCAGAGCGGTCAAAAACAATAAAAACCATTTTGTGAGTATAGATTGAGTTATCTGCTGTGCCTATAAATTATCTAAGTGTCATTTTATATTGTGTTACAGTTGTTTAGTAGAATAGTTGTTCTCGTCATGTTTTTTTTTAAAGTTAATAATTAATTTTGTTATGTACCCTCTTATTTCTATAGGATCCGATCGGCCATTTCTTTAATTGAATAATGATGTTACATTTTTATTTATTCTGTGATTATCGCCTGTTTTGTAGAGAGTAGTTGTCTACAATTTACCATAATCTTATGTAACAATATTTATCCTTTATATGATGTGGTAATTGTGTAGATTATAATTCAAAATATCTCTATTGTATATAGACAGTAATCATTACATTTTATTTTCATGTTGGCAGACCCGATAGATTTACACTGTGTTTGGTTTATTTTATTACATGTAAAACTTTAAGTATAATATTTTATATAATATCTCATATAAAATATTATCTAAAATTTCCAAACGACAATATATTAAATTCTTTTCATTCATAACCCTTTAATTAAAATAGTTTAATAATGACTTCAATCCGCCTATTCGCTGTGCCAATTTGCTAAGTTTATTATACTGTAAAATTGTTGGAGGGATAGCGAGGCGTTCTAAAAATGTTTGTAGAGTGTAAAAAGTCAGTGTATAAAATATGTTAAAACCGTAAGGTTCTCTGATTATAAATATGGGACCAGTTGCTGTTCTTTTATTAACATAAACCCTTCTGAGTTATTGCAAGTATTACAATTGTGAGCACCGTGAATTAAATAGTGTTTGTAAATTGTGGTTTTGTTATTTGCTATGAGTGAACCTATTCACGAGGCTGGTGATGGCGGCTCTGCCTACGAAACTATTATTTAAAACCCGGTTGGGCATCAAATTTCGATATATATATCGAAATAAAAATAATAATAAACTTCATTAAAATATATAGGTCAGTATATATTATCTATGATTTTCATGTTTCTCGTTTTTGCTATTGTGTTTTATTTCATTTTGCAACAACTTTCTTGTGTTCTTTGACTGTTTTCAATCTTTTTATGTTAAATATTCGATTTTGATTGGAGTTTTCAACTTTGGACCTATGATATAAGTGCAATATTAAGTGAAAAACACAAATAAGGTTATATTTACAAAAACATTAATATCTCAATAATTATATATTTTCTTGACATAGGGATTACAGAAGAGGTAAGTATTACTCTCTCCCTCCCCATCCACCCCCCTCCATCGCTCCAAATACTTGAAATCAAGGTGCCGTAAATCTATACTGCACCCAAATTAATATAGCATGTATTAATTTAAATAAAAAGTCACTAAGAAACACCATTATGATTTTTCAAAACCCGATTAATGATAATGGTAGGGTAGAATTTTGTACATTGAAATTTTTCTGTATCCCTTATTTACATGTAATGTGGCTTGGTGGCTACCCCACATTTCAATTTGTATCACTAATCGTTTTCAATTTCACAATACAAATGAATATTCTTATAGAATACATCTCTGACTGACACCTGAAGTCTTTTAAAGAAATGGCAGTGATAAACATACAAATTTAGGTGGCAACATAACAGCAACTACAATTTTAGATATTATGCTCCAAAAAGAAGAAAATTGAGACACTGTCAAGAATATGATTACCGAATTATATCCAGAAAGGCATGTGACGAATTAGGAAACGAGAATTCCTCTCTTCCCCACTGTAGTGCAAAGTTTAATAAGAAAAAGTGACACACACATAAAGTAATGTACAGACATATTGATTTTCTAAGTGTTTTATTTTTTGTTCCTTTGCTAAGAAAATATAATTTTGAAAAAACAGAAAATCTTTTAATGAAACAGTTTGTATTATTTTATAAATTATATTAGTTTTTAAATTAATATATAAATTATATTATAAAAAAGTTAGGAGTGAATTTGTTTAAAATACACCAGTAAGTTAGAAATGTTGAATTTAATAATATTTTTTTAACTTCCTGTAATGGATTGGAATATAAACAGTACCTAAACCTAACTAGTAAACAAAACTGATACATTTAAAAAATTCAAATTCCGACTGGCAGAACATACAGTCCCAGATTGGAAAATACCAGTGCATCCTTGAGTGATAGTAATTAATTATGTAATAGATTTCTACCTATTATCATAGATAACTGTTTTCCTACTCTTACTAAACTTATACAAATATATGTAAGATTTGTCAGTAAATGAATTAAAGCTCTCCAAAATTCTGAACAATCACCTTTTTAAATGTTTAATTGAAGTGCTTAAGTAGAATATAAATAATTCAGAATAAGTTATTCTGTTGCAGTCAATGTTGCATTGATGTTACTATTTCATAAGGAATTACAAGTAGAGACACTTTTATCTAATAAAATTATTATAATGACTATCTGATAGTTTTTATTTTGTTTGTTATAAACCAAAGCCAACCTAAATAGGGTACCTCAGATTTTTTAAGTTTTCTACACTGTAGTAAAACATAATACCTATATAGTATCTTCCAATCTAAGAAATACCATTTGACTTCACATTTTCCACACTGCAATAACTTTGTATAAGCATACCCAAAAAATTCAAAACAATCTCTTATGCCAAATCAAGGGATTATTCACTTATCTGTAATAAATTATAACAAACATAGTTCTAAATTACTAATTCTAATTCAAATTTTTCTAACAAAACAAAGAATAAAGAATTTATTCAGAGTTAATTCTTTTTTCACATTGAAATGAATGATTGTTATGTACATTTCTGTAGTGTTGCAACAGGTCATGGGTGCGGTATAGACATAGGGGGTGTATTTATTTACTAATTGAGATATAAAGGGAATTTTAGGTGGTTATAAAAAATGATAACCACAAAGGCTATGGTGGGACATCACTTTGCTTTGCTCCCGCTTAAGATTAACCTATATTAAAAAGTTTGGGTCTGTTCATAAAAAATAAAGGCACCCTATAACTATACCCCACCCCAGTTCAAATCCATAGTTAAAGTAATAATAATTAAAATATTGGATTAATTGAATCTTTCTTTTTTGAAAAATATGAAAGTTTTAAATATAACATGTTTATTTCTTAATAATGTGGAATAAATATGTGTAAGTAAAATATTTGTAACCAAAAACATGCTAAAACCAATATATGTAGTTAAAATCTGTGGTAAGAAAAACAAGGCTGTATAAAGTTAGTTTATTTGCTAACTAATACCCCTGTTATAAAACCAAAATTCATTTATTTAACTGTTATCCTGATCAATTGAATGTTGTTTCCTTTTAATTTATTTCAATTTAGACAAAACTGTAATAGATTTTCAATTATAAATTATTGATATTCATACCTTTAAAACATTCATTTTCATAGCTACCAATTTTTTTATTGCACTTTACTATTTGAATAAATCTGACACCTATCAAAAGATAATTCTTAGATTTAGAGTGGTATTCCCTGTTCATTATAACATGATGCCCAGGGTCGGAAATATTAATACATAATTTAAAGTCAAAAACACCTTAAATCTATAATTAGTAGAAAATTGCCCGAAAAAGTAAGAATAATTTACATTTTATAATAGTCTCTATTTATAACCTATTTTATAACATGATAATATATGTTAGTTTTTAGATTTTTTCAAATTATTGAGAAGGTGTATATAAATAATTAATATCAAAACATAGACATAAGAAATGTGGAATTGTTAATGGTATCATAAATGTAGAAAAAATTTAAAAGTTTCTTTATTCACTATTTTCTACTACACATGTGAAACATTTATGAAATTTATTTATAGAGACAGGAGACAAACAAAAATACTGTTTATCCTGGAAGACTTATGACATCTTACACAATGTGGATCTAAAATATAGTGATGAGGCTATGGAGAATTACTATTACAATATAAATCACAAAAGATATCACCAACACCTTCACACTTTATTTATTAATCAAGCAATATTACGTTGAATATCATTAATACTCAGTAATACAAAAGAGACAAAATAATCAATTCATGCTTCAAATATCCTTATTATTTAGGGGAAACATTTGTAATTATAATGAATTAAGCAAGCTAACTTACCACAAATTGATTAGAAGTTTTAACTTACCAAGTACTAAAAGTTGTCAACACAAAAGAATAGCGTTATGAATAATAGGTACAACAAGTAGGTAGGTAAATAATGTAAGCTATCTTACACTACTATTTGCACTTGTATATCTGGATTATTATGAATCACGGCTATTCAATAAGACAAACAAAATACATTTTTTTTACCTTCTTCGTGGTCTCTCAAAATTGCTCGATTGTCAGCGAATTGCGTTCCACAGTCCGAGTCACTGGCATTGAAATTTGAAAAATCCCTTTAGTATTATTTCAGCTCAACTCTATAGCATTAAATATAACTATCCACAAGGCACAAATGTAAGCCACTATAATATGTACGTTATCTGTTTTAATTACAGTATTTGGGTCTTGGACGACCGTATAAGCAAAACCTGTCCCACAAACTACTACGGATACCTCTCCTATTATACGAATCACAAACTACTATTTGGGTACTACGTATACTCTGTGATATGATTTTTTTTAATGTTTAAGGCTTGGCAACTAGGCCTTTAAGCCAGGCGCAATTGTATTGTAGGCTACAATCCACACCATTCAACGGAGTTCTTGTGAAAACTCGAAAGGCCACATTTGACTATACAGTTCACATTTCTCACAAAACACATAATTACTACACAAAAACTATCAATATCCTACAACTATTGTTCATTTTAGAGTAATTTTACAAATTTTTAGGAAATAAAACTGCACAGCACAATATCTCCTTTCAGTTCCCGCCAAAAAGTCCGTGATATGAATTATGAATGCTAAGTGCACAGAATACTATATGATGATACTACCCAAGAAGCTTACACACAATCGAGATTTCCTTCCGAATACCTAACTGAAGACCAATAATTTGTCCTTGAATGACGTCACTTATGTCTTTTATCTCTTTCTTTAGGGTGACAATACTTTCTTTTAAAAATATAGATAATAAATTACTTTTCGGTTTTGTATCACGTTTGCCATGACTGATTTTGCTTAACAATTAACAAAAACCTGATAGCTGCCATTTTTTAACCCCCGACGAAAAAAGAGAAATTATAAGTTTGACCGCTGTCCGTTTGTGGCACCGTATCTCTTGAACGAGTCAACCAATTCGGATACAATTTTTGTATCCCGCCTTGACATTATAGCGCCATTTCAACGAGCAAACCTTATCGTGCCATCCATCAATTAAAGCATATATAGGTGTTACTCAATCGAATTTGATGGCTCAACGATAGGTATTATTTTCGACTTTTTAAATGTTTACTTTTCTTTTTTGCTGGGTTTTTTTTATTTAATTTTGTACAAATATGCCATCCCTCTATACATTTTATACGAGGATATGGAATACATTGTTCAGTACCTCGTCATACTGTCTGATAGATATTCTTTAGAAAATATGGGGGCTGATCACTACCCACATGTCGATACCAAACATGATTGTCGAAACTTTAGGATTACTTGTTTATTTAATGTTTTATAATTTTTAAAACTTTTAATTATTTATAATAATCAATAATAGAGATTTTCGGTAAATAAAACTACAATTAGTTTTTGCTATTTTTAGATTTAATTGATAGAATATGTGACGCTCACCCCCTGATCCAAAGGTCTAGGAATGACATACCCAAGCCGAAGCATTGAGCGGGATATGGAATAAAAGAATTTATATAGTGAAAATTAATAAAATTTATTAAATGAATAAAACATAATATTGGCCATAAATCGTAATCATATAGTGGTAGGAACCCTTCGCTGCAAAACCGTTAACCCTATGTTCACAAGGTAGGTAATATAGAAGTACTAATCAAGAAACAGGTAGACTTATTTTTCTTAAAAAGTTGTATGCTTTCGGCGAATAAAAGTGCAAAGTCAATGCAAAAGCTTTGATGTCATCACTATATGTAATTTTTCTTTTCTTGTTTACTGTACTAACTTTCTGAAATTTTTCACAAATATTAGCAAAGTTACCTCGCAAAATATTTTCAATTTCAGACTAATGTATAATCCCGGCCCACATTTATGAGCGATATCATATCACTAATTTTTCGCTCTTGTCTCTTCACCTTTTGCTGCAATATTTTTCTACTCTTCTTTAAAGATTGTTCACGTGATGTCTTGAAGTTTACTTGAACATTAAAATCTTTCAAAGCACGCCGTTTATATGGTGGTTAATTTTCAATATCCTGTCGAAAATTAATTTAGAGTCAAAAATGTCCAATGGAGATTTCACTTTCATTGTTTTTATTTTCATGAGTGAAAACTTATAAAAATGTAATTCACAGAATACTGTCTATCTAATAAGATAATTTGCTAATATAAAAGTTTGTTCACTTACAATATCTTGTTTTGGAAATAGCATTAGGGGAACATTATCATTGACAGCTGTATGTGATTGAGTCCATGAAGTTGATGGGACATTAACATAATCCTGAAATTAAAAATGATTTATAGAGGTATACATTTTTCATAAGAACATAATAATATATACTATAAAGATCACAAATGTTCTTATCCAACACTTACCACCACATTGCAACATTTACACAATTGATATGAGTAGAATGGTACAGCATCTTTTAGCAGACAACCTGGCCTGCTAGTTATAGTCTGCATTCTTAAAATGAAGACTACAAATCTTCGCAGATTCATAAAAAACTTTCCCTTTAATGGTACTACAGATAACCAAGCATTACTCTTGTTTGGATCTTTAAGGAAACTGTAAATAGAAATAAAAAGAAAAATAGTAGAAATGTCCAAAATTAGGCTATAAACTGTTTTTAATAAATCATTTTGCTCATTTAATTTTCAATGTTTTAAAATCTTGGATCTTCATTATGTAGATTAAAAGGTACGCCAAGACTACAAGCACTACATATCAGTAAATACTTTAAACAGGAAGTTTTTTTCATTAGACCAATTTTTAAGAATAAGAAGCTTGTCACCCTACTCCTCTTGTTTATGTATAGTTTACAATCCAATAAATCGTATTTAACTGCATATTAGTACAATAATTCGCTGTGGGATTTGATGCAAAAAAAGTATCGTTAATTTCTGTATGTGTTATTATAAAATAGCAAGACTTTTAGTGTTAATTTCCATAAAATGTTAATGTAACTCAATAAGAATTAAATAAACTTACTTGTGGAATTTCACGCCTGATGTTGCATGCCAAACACTTTTGCAACCACGAACTACACAACTCATTCTAGAATATCACTTAAACACACCATTTATCATATAAAATCTCAGTTATACGATCGAATTAGACGAAACTCATAAACTAACTTTTTGACAGGAAGCCATATCTAGTTTCAGTGTTGCCAAATTAGATTTTTAATTTTTAACGAATGCTGGGGACAATTTTGTGAAATAATATTATTATAATATTTTGAATCAAAGGAAAATTTCCTTTTTATTTAATACAAGATTCCATTACATAGAACTAATCTCTGTCTATTGTTTGCAAATAAAATAAAAACTTCAAATTTTATAATAATTTCTTAGTACTGATGGAAATTGACGAATTTTTTTACTTTTATATATATGTCGGCGCGAATATGTTAATTAATTTATAGATGACCTAAGAAAAAGGATAATCTAAGTTCTCTAATCTAAAATCAGCAAACGTATGACAGCATTGTGAATAGCAGAGTTGGTGTTGGTAGACCACGAAGTACACATCATGATCAAATAGAAGTGTTAAAAAAAGGTCAGGTAAAAAGCATCTCAAATAAACGTGCGTATATGAAGAGTTTAATGAAAGTAGATGAAGCGAAAGCTGATTGTCAGGATCGTCGCAAGTGGAGATCCATAGTCTCTGCCTACCCCCATGGGAATAGGCGTGATAATATATATGTATGTATGTATGAACAAATAATTTATTAACAATAATAAAAATATTTATTTTGCACAGCGCACGTGTCTTAGTTTGCTTTTATGTTAGTCGGTGCAAATTATCAAATTATAACATAAAAGTAATAACAGGTTCTTTAATTTTATATCGATTATTGAGCATATGTTTAATAATTACCGACCTGGACCAGATGCATTGGACACTGTGCCTCGAGTCTTGGAGCAGAGAGCCCCGAATTCTAGTCAGTGTTCACTCATTTATTTACTTTGTCTACTTATAATTATTATTTAAAAATTATTTTGTAACAATTGTAATCTTTAATAGATTATTTGAAATGTTCTTGTGATTTATTATTTGGAAGGAGTAAACTACTCTACTATTACTATTTAAGGAATTACTGACTTTGGCTTTAAAAGCCGACGTTCCTTATCTTTAAAAAAACCCAGTACCGCCCTTTCTATTATGACATCTAATTTTCTTGCAGAAAAGTAAACCTACAGCTTCTATATTATGCTAATTTATTCGATATTAATATTATATTTTGCTAATTTTTCGTTATTAATGTATAACAAGATAAACGAAAAAAGTATTATTTGGGTGAAATTTACCGTATGTCTTGGTAACCCGAACGATAGAGCGAGTGAGATGGAAGACATAACAAAGGTCAATGGAGTTCATATTTTTGGTCTTCAAAAAAATGTTAGCATTGCAATCTCCATTGTGTGTAAACTTCTTGGTTGGTACATTCATGAGTAACTAGCTACGAACAGTTCATATAGAAACATCAGTACTTCAGTAGAGTTACCTGGCGGTAATATTTTAACCGTGCGTCGGTATCAAAAACGAATCGTTTTTGTAATATTGAAACTGGGCATAAGAATCGTATGTGCTCGGTCTCGGTCACACATTTTACGACTGCTGAAAAGAATAGAGAGATATATATCTTTTCGCTCTAAGATATATATCACTCTTTTATATCTCGCTCAGAGCGAGATATAAAAGAGTGATAACTAAAGAACTGAACTGTTTAACTCATAGAGCCAAAAGAGTTTAAAGCGGGATCTCTCGATTGAGGGACGAGGTAGTCTAGCGATAACCACGAGCAAAGAAAGACGTGTGTACTACATTCGGTAATCTATTTAGTGACGAACTTTGCGCGTTTTATGGAATTACGATCTTCTGCATTACGTTTGGACTTGTTGCGTTCGGTTATATTTGTACCTGTGTTATACGTGTTTGTATAGTTCTAATAAACTCTATAATAATTCCAACGGTATTTTAATTCGAGTCTGATAACCTCGTTGTCCTTCCTCTTACTCTTGAGTAGTAGCGCGACAAAAAAATTTCAAGTGGTACATTTCAAAATTTAAGCCGTATCAGTACAAATGTATTTTGTACATTGTAATTTGTACGGGACAAATGTACTGGCTCACACGTGTACTTATCGCTACTTTAGTATCTGTGCTATAATATTACTAATTTTATAATATGTTTTCATTTTGTTTATTTATCGAAAATGTATATATTATGAAGTTTGATTTCAACTGCAACGTCTACAAAGGCTACTAAACTTAGTTTTAAATGTGTTTTACTAAAAATATTTACTTCCGTTCTGTTTTAGAGCATTGAACATATGGATTCCTCATCAATTGTAAGTTTTAATAATGATTCCACATTCCAAACAACTATCAAGGGAGATTTTAACAACGTGAGTGTTCATGAACTAGCCCTTCATGCTATGAGAGACCGTTGTTTGCTATTACAGCGTAGAATAAATGCTTTAGAAAATGATAACATGCGATTGCGACTAGATGTTACAAAGGCATCCGAAAACTCTTCATACATTCCTTTACAAGATGATGAAAAGACTGATTTACTCCAGAAAATCGCTGATCTTAACAAACAAAAGTCGAAACTTATGCATCATGTGTTTATGGTGTCTTGTGAAAACAAAAATTTATGGAATAAAATATCAAGTTTGAAAGGTGAAAAAGCATCAAAAAAGGAAGGAAAACAGCCACTTTTGCGGACGAATACTTACATTCAAAGCACGCCGAAATCAAGCACTCATTATCAGGAGAAATATTCAGAGTCAAGTTTAGAAGAGATTTCACTGAAACTAATAAATAGTTATATTCAAGAAAAGTCTCAGTTAGTTGAACAATATGAACAAATGGCACAGCTCCAACACATTGATGATGATATCTTAAATGTGGACTCAATTGGCTTTGCATACATAGAAGATCCTGCAACTGATTCCCTTAAAGAAATCCGTTGTCATGCAGAGAAACTTCAAAATTTGAAGAAAGAGTTATATCAGCAAGAAAACGATTTAAAAATTATAATAACTAGATTTGAACATATTTTACAAGGTTAGTTTAAGGATACTATTGTAATAGATGTAGAATTACAAACCTTGAAAATATTATAAATGCATATTCTTGTTGTAATTAATTTAAATTATTAATTTACAAAATGCAAAAGTTACCACAGACAACAGTACCAATCTTCTATGGAGAAATCTGACAAAAAGGCATATACTCCATTGAAAAGTTATATTTAGGGTTGTGTTTTCAGAGGCCGGCACTTTATTTTTTTGATGTACACATTAGGAAAAGAGTATAATAAATTATTAATAACATAGGAATGTTAAGGAAGTTATATGAATAAAAAAATATATAATAGAAAACTAAGTGATAAATGAATGAATTATACAAATTTGTAGTAGAAATTATTTGTTAAAAAATTCTCGTATAAGTTTGCTCTGATGTCATTTTATTGTAAAAAGATAAAAAAAAAATTATAACAATAGAAAATTTGTTCAAAAATTTTCAGTTTTTGTTTATAACTTTTTTATTTTTCATTTTATTATAAAAAGTAATAAGAATAAAGTTGTAGACAATTTAATTTTCTACAAATAATGTCTTATAAAATTTTCTAGTTTACAAGATACTGTGCGAAAACCCTGTGCACCTCTTTTTCCAAGTGCGGCCGGGGGACAAGAATGGCGATCCCACAAACTTGAACTTTAGCTTATACTAATCCCCCTACACATCAAAAAAATAAAATTGTATCCTCTGAGAAACACATGCTGAGGCCTAGAAAATGTAATATTTCAATGGACTAATAGTATACACTAAAATGGTTAAATTTTGTGTTATCAGAACTTAAATATTCTTTCTTATTGTTACAGAAGGATACAAGTGTCCAACATGCATAGCAAATAATGCCAAAATAACAACATCAGAACATAAAGAAATAGAAACCAGTGATAGTCTTGCAAACTGGGCAACACCAGCTGACTCCAACACATACAACAACTTTAGTGAAATAAACATATCAGCATACAAGAAAAGTATTGTTGAAAATGAGCGGGAAATATTAGAAGACCCAATTGATAAGATATGCCCAATGTGTGGGCAAACATTCCAAAAGGACATTGCATTTTCTGAATTTCAAGCACACGTAGAAAATCATTTTATAGGTGAAATTGACCATGACTCTGCAATAGAAAATCTTCCAAATTCCATTGATATGTTGTAATAGTACATTATGGTACTAGTGTGTAACATTGGTGATTACCGCCGACGCGCCATTGAGACTCGAGCCGTAGGCGAGGGTCTTAAGAGAGCCGAGGACGGTAATCATCAATACACACGTGTATCATACGACGTTTTTCAACACACCTGTGAATAAAATAACAACAAAAACTCATTTTATTTAGTAGATAAAAAAAAGTTATATATGAGTGAAAGTTTTATTTATTAAACACGTACGAGTTAAAATTATCTATTTAAATAAGAAGTTGCATGAAATGAGCAAGCAATAGGAACATTAATTTATTTGTTCTATAAAACACGATCTTTTTTTTTGAATAAAAACTTTTTTAAGAACAAAGCAACTCAACCAATAAAATTAAAAAAAAATATCTATAACTCACTAGTGAGTTATAATGTTTTTTACTCACAGTTTGATAATGGGTGTCATTCTGTGCCTAATTGCGGTGACCATAGAGCCACTTTATGAGCAAGTGTGTTGAAAAAAATATAACTGCTGAAGTCCTTTGTTTAAATTATATGTAAATTGTTATAACATTTAATATTATATCATTGGTAGTTTTATGCAATGAATGGCACTTTTGGGTTTGGGCAAATAGACTTCTGCAATATTCTTACACTGTTTGAGCTCATGTTTATTACAACGAAACATCTGAGATATAAGTTATATGATTATAAATTTTTACAAGTAACATTTTTGATTCAATTGATATACAAATATGTACACAGATTACGATCTGTTAAAACCTTTGCTAATAGGTGATATGGGTGGGGAGTACACTAAAACCATGTGTACCTTAACATCCCTTAAAAGTAATTGCTATAATTTTTTTAATTTCCAGTACAAAAAACAATAGTGACACAATCATAGGTCTACTAAATAATATAATAAATATAGGCATTGTACACAGAAGGGTTCTAAATATAATTATCAAAAAATTAATTAAAAATGTTTATTAGAATTGTGTTCTTAGCATAGTGCATTGAGTATATTATGCAGGTACTTGTGTTTTCAAATATTTGTGAAGGACTACAGATATCATTATCAGTACACTTTTAGTTACACCAGTTCGTTAAATAATACATGATTGGAAAGCTTTACTCATGTCAGTACCTTAAAAATAAATTCAAAATGTTTTAGTAATTCGAATTCTTATTATTTTCATATAAGTATGATTATAAAAACAAGATATTCTATAGATTGTCTTCAGTAATAAAACAATTTTATTACAATTGTATTTTATTTATTTAAATATCCTAATGTTGCATGCTAATTCTAAATTAAATTAGTCTCTCATGATTTAAGCTAAATCAGTAGGCTTCACATCTGTTGCATTGGAAGGTTGCTGTGTGGATTTTTGAAGCAAATTTTTACTGAAAAATTGTGGACGCTCCTTTTTCATTTCTATTATTCTCTTGCCCTTCCAGAACTCTTTAGGCTGTAAGAAAACTTTATTGAGTCAAAAGTTTTATCTATGCAATATTCTTTACATTTGAATATAATAAATTTTGGCAACAACCTTAAATAATGAATTATTTACTAGCATGTGTTATTACAGTGTGCATAGAGATATGAAAGTAGAAATATCATTCTGTTAGGTAAGAAATGAAATGGCTCTATTTGTATGCTTTAAAAATCTTTATTGGTTTATTTAATCTTAGCAATATAGTAAAAAATATGAAGCAAAATTAATCTCTCCCTAATGCAAACTATAACTAGCAAATATTTTGGAGAAATTAAATTAATGCCCTTTAAATGGTAATAGGGCCAATAATTAGAGGATTTTAAATTTATCTCCTGGAATGTTCACATAGTATCACTTGAAACAAAAAGCTTTTCACCCCTCAAAGAAATATTAAAGTGGTCTCTATTTACCTAGCAGTGAAACCTTAATGAGCTGATATTATATAATTATTTATATTGACAGAATAGTTACCTTCTCTGTAACATTTTCTCCTTCATATAAAACAATAACATCTTGTTCAATTGGCTTTCCACCACCAAGCTTTTCTTGTATTTTTGCCTGTATAGCCTCTGTCTCTTCTTTAACTCTCTTATAGCAATTGCCTAAAAATAAACAAAATGAAATGAACATGAGCTGCAGCAGCTTAATGGTCAACACTTAACACACTATCATCACAAACTTGTGTCTCAAATGGCACAGGTTCCGATTCTGGTTGAAAAGCATGCACAACTTACAGGTTTTTGACTTTAATAAGCATATTGTTACAATTACCATGTGCTGACAGTTGATGAAAACTCATATTGACAGTAATGGAAAATATTGTGATAAAACTTACACATTGGGATAACTGATATGTCCAAACTTCCAAGTTGCCTTGGATAAGCATAGCTGGTATATTGCCCAGTACCCTAAAAACTGGGATATTTATGTGCTGTTATAGATCAATTAATAATATTATTCAATGTTATTTGTGCGTTGACTGTATTGCAAAGTGGAGTAGTGTGAGTTGCCAACTTGTGGTTTCCATTGAATATAACATCTTATTTTAATGAAATTATATCCATTTTATAATAATCACAAAATAATAAGCCCAATTTGACACTTAAGAAAGTCAATAGAACATAACTTTTAATAAAATTTACAAAATTGAAAGCCAATAACATTTAATTTATTTGGTTGACAATATACATAATTTTTTTATGCATGCTGATGCATTATATTATAATGTTATAAAACATATTTCTATTGAATCTGTAACATCATATTAATTAATCTATGGCAAAGTCCCAAAAAACAGTTGCATTCTATTTCTAAGACATCATACTTTAAATTTAAATGTTGCTGCCAACAGCTGTTGCATTTGATTAACTCAATACAATTAAAAAAAGCTATATACTTATTAAAGGCAATGTGAGACAAATCTTTCGTGCTCCATCTCAATTTGGTGAATTATTTGCGTGACAAATTCAGAGGGTCATATAATTTATAATCATTTTCTCACAATAACTTGGTTAACGAATTTGAGGTTTCAATGCCTAAATATGTTGTAATGGGAACTGTCAAATCAGGCCTATTATTTTGTGATTAGAATAACTTGTCTTGATGCACCATCACCGAGGCCTTGTTCAAGCAAATTTATGGTTAAAATGATGATATGGTTTTTTAATGTTGGCTATTCTCACAACAGTCACTCAATATTCATCAACCACTTGGCAGAGCCGTGCTAGTTACAGCCAAAGGGCATGGTGGGTAGGTGAGGTTTTTATTACTGTCTGCTGGAAGTTGTACTTGGACAACTTTAATTTGACATTTGTATTTATGCTCCCTTGAACCTTTAGTGAACATTAAAAGTATCATTGTAGCATATTTTAAAATCTTACCACAAAGTCTTCCTCGCTCATAATGGTGTCCACATTCATGACATACATTAATAGTTGTTTTAGGGACAAGCATTTTCCAAACATATTGAGGAGAGCCAAATCTTCTCTTCCATCTCTTTTCTATAGTTCTTCTAAACTTAGGTACCGCTAATAGGAACCCATCTCCTATTAAATCCTTAAGGGAAAACTTGTTGACTGGAGCAGCTTGCTTTTGCTGAACATACGCTAGTGCTAATTCTGAAACAAAATTATTCTTCAGTGAATTATTTTCACAGTTGTGATTAAAGATCAGCAAGTTACAAAGATTTACCCTTTGGTGGCTGTCCAAATAATTGATGAAATATATATCGCTCTACATTTCTTACGTGTTGTAAAAAGTTAGGTAGCCTTGCTATCATTTCTCTATTTTCCAATTTTCGTTATAGGTTATCAAAACTTGTCCACCAAATCTATCGAAATCGAAATTAACCACAAACTTTTATGGAGACTACGTATAAATTAACTTTTTTTTTATGTTTAAGGCTTGGCAACTAGGCCTTTAAGCCAGGCGCAGTTGTATTGTAGTCTACAATCCACACCATTTAACGGAGTTCTTGTGACAACTCAAAAGGCCACATTTAACTACACAGTTCACATTTCTCACAAAACACATAATTACTACTCAAAAACTATCAATTTCCCCTACGACTATTGTCCTTTTTTTATTATTTTTTGATGGTTGAATGTTTATGGCGAAATGTCACTATATGTTAAAATCATAGTGCCGCTTCCGGTATAATAAATATTTTTTCAACACACTTGCTCATAAAGTGGCTCTATGGTCACCGCAATTAGGCACAGAATGACACCCATTATCAAACTGTGAGTAAAAAACATTATAACTCACTAGTGAGTTATAGATTTTTTTTTTAATTTAATGGTTGAGTTGCTTTGTTCTTAAAAAAGTTTTTATTCAAAAAAAAAAAAAGATCGTGTTCTATAAAACAAATAAATTAATGTTCCTATTGCTTGCTCATTTCATGCAACTTTTTATTTAAATAGATAATTTTAACTCGTACGTGTTTAATAAATAAAACTTTCACTTATATATAACTTTTTTTTATTTACTAAATAAAATGAGTTTTTGTTGTTATTTTATTCACAAGTGTGTTGAAAAACGTCGTATGATACACGTGTGTATTGATGATTACCCTCCTCGGCTCTCTTAAGACCCTCGCCTACGGCTCGAGTCTCAATGGCGCCTCGGCGGTAATCACCAATGTTACACACTAGTACCATAATGTACTATTTCAACACACTTGCTCATAAAGTGGCTCTATGGTCACCGCAATTAGGCACAGAATGACACCCATAACCAAACTGTGAGTAAAAAACATTATAACTCACTAGTGAGTTATAGATTTTTTTTTTAAATTTTATTGGTTGAGTTGCTTTGTTCTTAAAAAAGTTTTTTATTCAAAAAAAAAGATCGTGTTCTATAGAACAAATAAATTAATGTTCCTATTGCTTGCTTGCTCATTACATGCAACTTCTTATTTAAATAGATAATTTTAACTCGTACGTGTTTAATAAATAAAACTTTCACTCATATATAACTTTTTTTTATCTACTAAATAAAATGAGTTTTTGTTGTTATTTTATTCACAAGTCACCAATGTTACACACTAGTACTATAATATACTATTATTATGTATTAATAGTTATCTTCGCCATACTTACTAAACCAGATTAAACATGAAAGAAATTGTATTCAGTAATGTTCAGCATTTCATTGATCATTATAATTTAAGCTTGTAAATATTTAGGTATTATTAAAACAAATAATAGGAAAAGGACGGCGGAAAATGGAAAACGGATATAAGCACAGATTTTATAACAATAAGTAATCGAAAATAAAACAAAGCATAACGATAGCAAAGAAAAAAATATCAGATTGAGGACCATAGGCCACGACAAGCGCAGAAGCTTGGGAGGATAATTCACGACCCGTGTGGGGGATTCGTCAGATCGAGGGTGTTACTAGCCTGCATGTCCAGCCACAACCGGTGCCATGCTATTGCCGCACCCCAGTTAGAAATACCCACTAAAACCCCTGGGTGTTCCGTCCTTGTGCTAGGGCTACGGAAAAACGGAAAATCTGCCAACTTCACGTGCCTTGGCAAGCCGCGGCCTCGCAGGCCACAACCACTGTCGGGGGATTACATTTATCCCCCGGCATCTTCATTGTCTAATCCTATGTGAAGCGGTTTGTAACTCGCCCCATGGGAGGAGAGGTGAGCGAGAGCGAAATACGCTCCCATCTCGACGGCATAAGCAGGTGAGTGAGAACCCCTATTCCCAAAGGGGAAGACTTCCGCTTACGGCGGCTGAAGGTCGAAACCCGTCAAGCGGAGTAAGGATGTCCGCTCTCGCTCCCACTCCGCCTCCTCCTTCACAAGCATGACTAACATGCTAAAGGAGGAGACGGTGTCCCATCCAGGTTTGCTCCCGATCATAGTGCGAACCACGTGCGGGAGCGAAATGTCCAATCCGGTATAGGCGATGAGTTCTCGGCACTGCTCCATCCAAGCAGGACACTTCTGGAGTGTATACAGCGCCTTATCATCGTCGCCTTTGTCGGTGGTTGTGGCACCCTGATGTAGGCTCATGGCCAAGGCGACACAGGTACTCCCGAAGCCGAAGTCATGCCCCGGAGGACCTGTGTCAGCCGGAACGTTAGGGTACCGTGACTTCTTCCTGGCTGTTTTCCGCCTAGGTTAACACTTTTGTTTACATTTTTCCGTCGAATTATAAAGTCCGGTATAGGTTTGTGTTCCGACATGAGTGGCCAAATTCCAGTCCACATTTGTAATAAGTTGTCTTGGCTTAATGTATACGCGGCATTACAAAATATTATTATATTGTACACATGGCAATATTTAAAGAAAATGGCGGATGACAATCAGCTGTCTTAAAAAGTGGGGAGGAAAAGGCGAACAACTCTCTGCTGTGTTCGTTATGTAGTTTATGTCCTCAAGCGTTTGGTTGCAGTAGTAGCTATGGCGTGTTTAAGTTCGAGTAGGCTCTGTGCTCGTGTACAAGATAAGTTATTGTGTCAATTCGGACATAAAGTTCGAAAGCAAACTGTATTTGTGAAACTGAAACCCCCTGGACCATCTCCCTTGAGGATATTTGGAAAAACATGTCAGGTCAGAACTTCGAAATAAATACATTAACCAATATTTTCTAATATAGCTACTTAACTTTGAGACACATAGTGTATTTTTCTTTATCCACCAGTAAATATATTAATTATAAGATAAGTTTTTACATAACAACTTGACAGTAAGAGAGGTTATCTCTGTCAGCTGATTTGATCCAATTTATTTCTTTTGATGAATGAAGAAACGCTGTAAGTCATTCATTACTATATGAGACACTATAGTAAATTGAAGTACATTCATGTAGTAACTATTCAGTGATCACAATCAAAGTAGGTTCATTCATTGGAAATCTTAAAAGTGAAATCTTCGTATATCGGTATAGTCGGTCGTTTCGCGCGGCACAGGTTTGAGTTTGTCCAGTGGTTTTCACTGCAAGTTGAAATATTCGTAACTTTTACTTTCATCAAACAATGCAATGTTTTGTTTTCTATGAAGTGGTCTTTTCACCGAATCTTGATTAAAATCGTGAATGTTAGTTGTTAATAATAAATGTTAATGTTATATAGCACAGATTTTTTACAGTTTTCGACATTCTCCCCCTTAATTGAAGAAGTAGTGGAGGTCATGATCATCATAATTGGATAGGAATCGCTTACATTGCGTCAGCAGTATGGCCTATTATTGTCATAATGATGGCGCTTTGTTATCAGTAATAGCTAATATATAATCGCTTAGGATCTTAGAATCAGTTTTTTGATGGTCAAGTATGGTGATATCACACTAATAAAATGCCGGTCAACTCTAGCAGCGCGAGCTACGCTGACTGCCGTGCTTTCTCGCGCAGCGTGCGAGCATGCAATGTCCGATCTCGATGGCCAGTAAAGAACTTTCTAAGCAACAATTATTTTTCGCATTAATATTTAATGTGCTCCTTCCATCGAGATTTGATTACTAATCAATTTCTGCAAAGGATTAAATGTGTCCTCATTTACATCGTCTTCGTAATGTATCATATGCGAAAAAATTAAAAAAAGTACCGAATGACAATACTTGTTTCTAGCCATCCCTAAGCTTTTCGTTGTTTATCATCATCTTTTGATGACATTCTCTAAATTCGTGCGTACTGGGTCGCTGCTAGTGAAAGTTGTGTGACGATTTGTTGAATTTTTAATAGCGCGAAAACTGGGCACCTAACCTGTCGAAGGAGTGTAGCCTTTCTTATTTTATTTTAGTCCATTTTGGAGGCATTAACCCCGTTATACGTTATCGCTGCATCACGCCGTTTCTATTAAACAAAAAACTTACTTTTATGAACCTTCAAATGAATCGTAATATACGAACTGTAATAATCTATATATTTTGTATGTAATAATCTGTACCAATAAGAAAACCGACCTTTAGAGTTAACCCCGTGTTATAAAATACTACTTGTACCTGTACTTTAATTAACGGAGATGATTTGGAATACCTACGTTTATTTCGGAAAATCAATTTTAGTACAATCCGACGGATACACAGTTCTCACTATCGAATGTATGCGAAGAAATCTAGCAATGTAATTTTACTGTTTTTATTAGGCATTTTTTAGTTCTCAAATCATCGCCATCATATATTTTGTGTTCGGAACGTTTATTTCTGAGCTCAAAGTTTCGCTTTTCTACTTTTTACTCCCCATTTCCCGCGGTTCTCAGCATCCTTGAACGTGAGACCATTGACTCTGGATATTATTCCTCACGATTAAGGCAGCGTTTCTTGGGCACACACCGATCGGATCTCACGTAACTAGCCAGTTTCCGTAAAATCTTTATGCTCAGACTTATATCTACGTGTTAGTTGGGTCAATAATAGTCAAATACACGCGTGCGGCACGTAAAGTCCAGCGTAAATGAAGCTCGGTAGAAATGCGGAACATACAACTATTTGTTCAGTCGACATCATTGTATAAGAGTTTGCGGCAATACACACTATGCAGCATATGTTATTTTCGACTTACAACATTTTCTTGAATCCTAAATTACGTGATGACAATACAAAAGGCATAGAAGATTGAAAAGCGTTCTGTTAGTTTCAATCGGCGTAATTTTGCAACAACTGCACGCGGATACCTTTTTATCCTAATGATTTATGGCCATAATGGCTATTGCTACACAAATCAAAAACCCAAATTTCTTTCCACAATATCTCAGTACATTATTCACGCTGGACTTCTTCATGCTTTTTTAACTATTATTTTAAAGTAAATTGCGTAAATCTCGAAAACGTTATACGTGTACATCAAAGATTGTGACACACGAAAACACAGACCTTGGTCAGAAGCTATGCAGTGGATTTGATCATTCAATATTATTGTAATTATCACTGTCCGAAAAGTGTGAAATTCTCGAAAGAATTTCAGTTTATTCTTCTACTATGGTATATACTCAAAGCTATAGGTACAACATATTCCTTCAATGTCATATATGTGCGTAGTAATTTTAGCAGCGTTCCTAACATAATATATTTACGAGATTTGGGTAACGTTAGTACATATTTCATATTGAATATTTTATTTGACACTTGTTTTATATGGGTTTTTAGTTTTTCCAAATAAGTAATTACAAATAGCAAATATTTTAAAATATGTACGTATATTGGTCATTATTTGTATTTAATGTCCTTGCATTGGTAGCAAGCTCAGCCTGTTGCAATTAAGCAAGCGTGATTCGGTCGGCATTTGCAAATAATGAACTCGACAACACAACTGTGGAAGCAATATTAAATATTCTAGCATAGGAATTTCCTTCTTTGTAAATAATATAACGACTTTTATGTGTACACGAATTTATTCGTAATTTACAAAGGCAAACAGAGTTGATACGTATCTTCTTTTAAACCACGTAATTTACTACTAATATTTTTTCGGGGCTTGGTCTTTTAGATTTAAATTTCGAATACATTTTTAATAAGCCCCTATAGATTTAGCTTTTGTCCGCTTTAATGTTATCCTACGGGGACCGTACGTTTTTCCGGGATAAAATGTAGCCTATGTGCTATTCCAGAATAATCTATGTCTGCCAATTTCATCCAGATCCGTTCAGGCTTTTTGACGTGATTGAGGACGTAACAAATATTCATTCAAATTTTCTCATTTATAATGTTATATAGTATTATGTAGTATACTACATATATAGTTTAGAATAGATTGAGTATATTAGTATTACGTCATTGTCTTAAGACATCTGCATGCAAAAATAATCCCCACTGTATAGCAATATAAATCGTGCCAACAGAATAGCAGCTCCTAGATAAAGTGCAAAAAGCTGCTCCGTATTTGATTTTGTATAAAACCGTATATTGTGCAACTTTCTAAGAAGTCATAATATTTAAATAAGTACTAATATAATACCTAAGCTATACGAATATTATTTCCAAAACTATAGTCTGTGACTAATATAAATGAGCTTGAATTTCGATAACTGTATATTTGTTGTAAGTAGTTCACCACCCATGCCGGTACGTACATGTTTATTCTTTTATGATTTTAAGAAAGTATGTTTGTAAACAAAGCTAGAGTTATTTCTTGTGGCTGTGCCAATTGCATTGCGATGTATCCGCGAAATCGCAGTCAATGCCACGTATATGATTACCTTTTTAGGATTTTTGCAATGTTTCAGGGATTAATCGCTTTACTTTATATGAAAATAAAACACGCAGTTCTAAAGTACAATCTTTATTATTATGTTCGCAAAATCATAAGTGATTAACGTTAAAACTGTTTGACGTAAAAGGGTAGTGTTTCTTCCTTATTTTCTGAAATCGCAGTTACTATCTATCTGTTAATTTTAATACATAAAGTAATAACAATTTAATACATAAACAAGCTTAATTTTTAATTACATCCGATTGTGATAACCGCTTAAAAAGCTTTATAACGGGTATTTATTGAAACTGACTAAAATATGTTGATATTTTTTTTAGAAAGTCGTGGTAGCTCAGTTTGTAAGGTACCTGCTTTTCATTCTAATAACATTGGTTGTAATCGTGGCCAAAGGGTAAGCACCGCTTAGATATTCTAAGACTGTTCTAATATGCGTATTGTTTCTATTTCTATTATCACATACCGACAGTGTAGGAAAATATCGTTAGAAAACCTGCACATTACGATGTGATGGATATTCGCTAATCCGCCCTAAACAAGTGTGGCGGATAAACCGCCTATTTCTCTGAAATGGGGAGTCCGCAGCCTAGCTATGGGAAGTTTATGCGCTGCTATTATTAACAGTGAGCAAATAATTTAAAGCAGGTACTACACTTTTCTTAAACACAAGTTATACGAATTAAAATAAGTGTGAGTCACTCAGAATCATAACCGCCTCCAATATATAGATAGTCATATTTTAAATTTAAATATATAAAAATAAAGTTCTTAGTGCCTGCTTTATAAACTCGTATTTAAAAATTGCGCGAGAAATATTTTTTAAAGCTTCTAAAGTCCCGTAGTAGACATTTCCCTCGTATAAATAAATCAATATAGGTTAACTCCTCCACTAGAATGATTTTCGATTAGATGCAGATGATGTTTTAAGTTATTTTCAAAATGTATTCGGTGTCATATTCTTAGATCCTTTGTAAACCCGGGTTACGATTATCTATACCTAGTTGTTTTTCCTGTTTCTATGTCCTTCAAGGATTAGATTTATGCAGATGCTTTCTTTTAGACTGTGTATTGATTTTATAAATGAATCTTTGTATAGATTAAATATTTTAAATAGCACTACATCAAATATTTATAACTTTATACTCCAATTTTATCAATTATGAAGTGTGTGGATATTAAATAGTCTCTAGGTAAACATCATAAAATTTGACATAAATTCCATACAAGTAGGTAATATAAATTTTCTACAAATGATAAGATAAAAGAATTAATAGTACTATATAAAAACCCGACACTAATCGTTTTGCCGTTTGTTTGAAAAACTATCTATAAATCAATTACACCTGAAAGTATATCAATGGTCCTTGCCTAGGACAATATAACAATGACACATGTCCGCCACCAGGGTCAAACTGAACATTCATTCGGTGCAACTGAATGACATTTATGATGTATACATAAAAGTAATTTTAAATTCACGTGAACTTTTTGATACTATTACAACAAGGTGAATTCTAAGTGGTTGATATTTTTGTATTCAATTAATAAGAAAATGAATCATACTAATGATTTCCGCCTTCCGCATCCCATTTCACCAGGTTTTCTTATTATTGAACTCTTTGAATGACCTACGCCTTTAACCTTGGATGCACCCAGTGGCATTTTAATGTTAATCCCCTTATATTATGAATTTCTTTTCCGGGTACTTATATATATGAATGATGATGATTTAACATTTAAATTATAGTATTGCTTTTATTTTCCATGTTAAACATATCTGATAATAAACCACGTACCTACTTATTGTAATTATATTTACATTACCCGTTGTGATACCGGTTACGGATTATTTTCGATGCCATCAATAAGATGGCTCATTCTTTCATTGAGAGTTCATGGCAGTGCAAATTGTTAAGAAGAAAAGTATTAACTGAACTGTTCTGTAATGTAAAAATAAATGTATATGAAAAAAAAATGTCTATACCCAATTGATTCACAATTGAATATAATGTTGTGTAAAAACACAGACTCATCATTGATGTTTAATCCAGACTATTTCATATCCATAACTTTTATATAACGTATTAATAATAAAAAATATATATCTAAGTCTAATAATAATCGTTAGTTTATTTTTTAGCAAGTGCGTGTCAATTCATGTAAAATGATGGTTTCTGTAGAAACAACGTACGTTCTCTTTTTGTGATTTGGCTGTGAACAATTTAATCCAAATATCTGCATATTTCAAAAGCTACCAACACTCATCACATCTTGTTGATACCAATTTTCGTTGAAATTATAATTTAAACTCAACCCTGAATTTTATTAAAGAATTTTCCATCTCGTAAAACATGGACAGGAACTTAGAGCCAGGGTTACGCGACTAATGGAAAGTATTCTTAAACATAATCCCAAATCACTGGTGTAAAAGAATAATGATTTTAGAGGCACCTCGATTGGTTAAACATTAATAATGTTCAAGCTGTAACATTAAAACGGTCGTTGTGCATTGGCGGTTGACCTTGATTCATCGCTTGGTGGGGCAGCAATACCGACAAAACAAATCTCTTTCTGCAGAATCGGTAAATGCATCTTAATTCTATGCAGTGAGTGGTGTTCTGAGCCGTAACGGGCTCAACTTGCTTTAACGAGGGTGGCCTAGGACACGACATTTATCGAGGTCACCAATTTATTGTGTGGGGCAATACAAAAATTAACTAAACCTGTCACGAATATCGTGATTGACATGTATAAATCTAGATACTGTATAAATTATTGTTTAAAAAAAAATGAAATAGACTAATTCCCTTTTTGATTTAGGGCCGATTTTTCAATCACCAGATAAATGTTATTCATAGGATAAAATACAACATGGAAAATTTTAAATGTTAGCGATATGAATAAAACAGTTGGATTGTTTCACTTTTTTCTATAATAATACAACAGGTGTTTAATTTTTCAAAATCAGCTGATTCGATTTCTGGCAGGGGTAATTGATTTTTCATAAATATAATGATGCCGTTTTAGTGTTCATCAAAATCGGCCTCGAGACTACATTGGGTGTTTTTCGCTATTTCGTATAGTTTAGGATTTGGCCCTGAAAGCTCGCTTAAAAATTCACCTGTATATCGAGAAAAAAATAACGTTATCTCACAATAAAATATTAATGGAGAAGACTGATAAATATAGGTATAAGAGTAAAAAACAAAGAAAATCAAGTTTGCAGTGGCTTGTGTGTAGCACAACTTGAAGATTTGTGTTGTGACATTGGAAATATGTCACAATAAAATATTATAAAAAGAAAAGACATTTTGTGTCAAATCCAAGTAATGGGAAAAGGGTGTAAGGAAAGAAGAGTCTTTAAGCACAACGTACAATCGGACAGGCGGTTAGGGCGAAATAATAAAGCCTTTTATTTTTTTTTTACATCTATTACGGAACCCTAAAAAGGTTCTTGAAAACCTTCCTGATAGCTATATTAATAAAAATTTCACTAATTCTATTGTGCGAAAAATGTAAGTTTTAGTATGTATTTAAAATATACTTATCCCCGTATAACTTGTCTTAGTATTATTATATCTTTAAACAATCCCATAATACGTAGTATATTTCAATAGTTAGGCCACTGTTTTCATAAAAATTAGTTAAAATAAAATAAATGTCTCGTAAGTTATTCAACTGCGACCATCATGTCACATACTAATGCGTATGTTGCAATATTTTGGCGCATTATTTAATCTATCAAATGAGGACAACCACTATAGCGTCGCATGTTTACATGTAATTTCCATTTGTACAGAGTATTGTAATTGACTCGACATTTTACTATGATATTGACCTTTTTTGTCATGCCTTTGGTGTTATGATTGCTTGTTTGTTGGCTAAATTCATGATCTATTGAATTGAATATCAGTTTTGGTAGATGCGGTTTAGTCTAAATTAGCAAAATTAGGATTCTTAATATGTATAATTTGTTTTTATAGTTCGATGCAAACTTTATGGCGACTCGGAAAATTGCACTTTCCGATGCGCAGAACGCCGATTTTAGGTGTTAGAGGGACGAGGTCGTCGGAGGAGGAGGTATAACCTCGGAATTCTCGTTCACTCTATCGCTCGCTATCCCCTTTATGGGACTTCCCCATCGCTCGCCTCATCGGGGCTACCACTTTCTAGCTCACTGCGCTTTTGGAGCTAGATATAGCGCTTTTTAGGGCAACCCAGCTCCCATTTTTATTATACAACTTCCAGCGCGTAATTTTGCTCTTTTTATGATATGCAAATATTTAGTTAATTTTTACGTTATTTAATGTAAATTAAATAACCCAAAGGTAGTATTTATCATGTCATAGCACTTGATTAAAATCTCATTAGCGTCACTACAATATAAATTCCTTTTTTGAGGATTGTCTAACTACTACTACTATACCAGATTTTTAGAGTTTCGTAGTCAAACGATAAAAAAAAGTGATTGATCTTTGCTTCTACGAAATCCTTCAGTTTACGTGGTACGACACGAAACTTGCTGGATATTTTTTGTAATTTTGATCATGTAACAGAATTTAGCGCTTTTTTCCAACTCATCTAGCAAGCGCTCACGGGCAGCCCTGCAATCATTATGACGTAGCTATAGTAGTATTAAGCTACGTCCGTACACAGCACACACACGCGCGCATCTAAGCTAAGTACAATAGAGTGCAAAAGTTTGTTGTTTGTTAATTGTTTTGTTATTATTCCATTAAGATTATTTTATTTTTATGTTTAGTTAAATTTATTGTTGTTTTTGTCTGGATATTGGAATTAAATTGCTTAAAAAATTATGAAATAAAATACTAGTCCAAAAAACAGCAAGCGTCCGTACACATGGTAAGAATAGAACGTAAAGAAATAACTAGGTAGGTTTGTAAAAGTAAGAAGAATAGAGGAATACAAAAAGTTGATGTTATTATCGAAACGTTGATAGACAAATGTATCACCCATGTCTGAATGTACCACTGAGAAGGAATTCTTTTCAAGCGAAGACGAAGAAGCAACAGTTCTGTAGAAAATGGTTAACCCTGAGCTAATTGTGTTTCAAGCAATGAATGAGAGTTCCTATGACCCTCTTGCCACTCCCTATCATTCCTAATCCAATCTTCCTATTTCATTCCCTTGCCCCACCGCCATTGTAAATGCGTGCCATTTTCATATCAAAAACGGTAAAAAACATGCGACTTTCTGACTAATATTTGTTTGTTTCGTTACCTATTGTGCTATTGTCTCGCAAATGTGTTGAAAAAGGCATGACACACGTGGGGTGTTGGTTTTTTAAACTGGTTTGTAAAGTCAACTTACCCCACTAGTATCATAAATAACAACAATTTGAACCCCCCCGTACTTCATAAGTACCAAACAGCCGACAGCAATTTCAACATTACTTTTCCACAAATCAAACTAGACTAGACTATAGGTAATACATACTTTTGAAATAATAATTCTTAATTTTGTGAATACTCTAAAAGATATAATAAAACAATTCTAGAAAAATATTTATTTTGATGTCAGGAGCCTTAAGAACAGACGAGTCTGCATGACAAGAGTTATGAATGTCAAAGAAGCAAGTGAGGTGTGTAAGAATAAGCCTGAATGGCGCTGTGTTGTTCGTGCTTACCCCACAAGGGAACTGGCGTGAAGTTATGTATGTATGTATTTATTTTGACTTTTAAGTTACGTATATTATGGTGCCCAATAAAAACTAATAATTTATATAAACTAGCCTGTTACTACTAAATCTAAAACAAAAAGAATCCTGAAAATCGACTTAGAAACAAAAAATATTTGGTTGAACATACATAAAAAATATTTACATGAATTGAACATCCTCCTATTTTAAAGTTGGTAAAAATAGTAGATACATAATTAGCCCCAATCAATCTCAATTTGACTGTACCTGCGCACGCCTTTGCTCGCAGCTAATATCGTAGCCGCCATAAAGTTTGCATCGAAGTATACAAGCTTTTATTAACTTGCAATGGATGTATAAAAGTATATGTAAGTTCGGGTGGAATCTTGCAAGTTAAATTTGACCAACTTCCCGGTTTCCGATTGAGCTGAAGTTTTGCACGCATATGTATATCGCGTGACAATGCAATAATATGGTACCATGGAGCTGATGGAGTCGGAAGGTGGCCATAGGAACTCCTGTACTAAACAAGATAGACCCATCGTATTTGGGCTCATTTTACTTGTCTTTGCTAGCACTCTGCTGCTACATGATATCCAGGTTCTCAAAACCTTGTATTTAAAAACCTTTCTTAAAGGCTTATTTCGTTTGATCAAGATCGTTGAGAATCAATGAATAAACAATTAAGTGATATGTGAGTAACTAATCATGAACAATAAAACATTGTGTATGTGTGCAGTTCGCACGCAGTAGAAGAGAAACAAAGCGCGACGAGTGGGGGAGGGACTTTAAATTTCGTGACGTTACATTTCATATATTATATCCTTATAATATTTTTGAGCTAATACACGAAATTTTAAGTATTAACGAAAAACTGCAAAACATTTCCAACTATATCTGTGTAAGCATAGTATTTAAATGATTAAATATAATGTATTATATCTCATTCTCTCGCAGGCTTAGTCTTACAAATTTATGTGTTTCTCTTTTTAGTGTCGCATTTCATCGAGTTTCAAATCACGATTCTAAAGAAGTTACACCTCAATAATAAAATAATTCCAGGTCCAAAATTTTTAGAAGTGGTTATTTAATATTTGCAACACCAAGAGGCATTACTAACTAGCTGTCAACACTGAAGAAATGTTATGACACTTTTGTACAAAAACCCCATGTCGTTGTAATGCTGTGGGAAAAGCTCAGCTGGGAGCTCATTCTGAATTCCTAAAGTGCGTAAGAAAACGTTCTTCTGAACTGTTGCTGAAAAGTATAGGTGCGTAGAGATTAGTTTGAACGAAGGATTATATTGGACGAAAGAATTTCCTGTCGATCGGGTGTTAATTTTTAACATCTTTTGCAGATTTCCAGGTTATTTTTGATTATACGAGTCTCAATAAAAAATGATTTAATTCAATAATATTGCACCCGACTATACATTTTGAGAGATTTGCATATTGCAATACCGAATAACCGTTATAGTGTTGAGGCCAAGATCCTTTCACAGCTGTATAATTAGGGTTAACCAACCTACATTTTGTATCTGCTAGGTGCATATAATATTCTTATTTATTGCTAGTATTTCCGCCAGTACTGGGGTTATATAAGTTTATTTACATTGCTGATCAAGAAACTGGCTCAGGAGTAGGAGGGTCAGGGGCACTGTGGAATTTCCTCGTTGCTAAAGTCATTACTTAAGTAAACAAACCGTACGTTTAGGGAAATGTTTCTGTTTTGTATGTTTTTACGATCCGGTGTTATTTTGGCAAAAACGGAACTCTAATGAAGTGGTTATTTCTGTCCATCTGTTTTGGTCACAATTGTTTATCTCAAAGTATTAGGTCTACAACTCTACACGGATGTAATTTCACAGGAAGGTATTATGATATGCATGCCGAAAATTGTCTTGCGGCATTTAAGATATACCTTCCTAAAAAACTGCAAAAAATATATAATGGTTATGGATACCCAATACAAACTCATTAATTGTTTTAAAATATTTTTAAGTGAACATAGTCATTTGGGTGTGTGTTAGTCGAATTTTTAAAGTTATGGCGAGATTCTTTATTTACTCTTTTATATATGAGTTTTACATTATTTTAGCATTTAGGTCTATATTTTGTGTGCGATGTTTTTGTTGATGTTTCTTATGTACACATCCGATTCGATAGTAGTTCACACTACAGAGTTCATTTGGATAGTTTTAATTTCAAGCAAATATTATTATTTCTTTAGTATATGTATAATGGTGGTGGTTATTTATTTTATAGCACAGGAATGTTTAAATAAACGAACAGAAACGTTTAGCGTGGACAAAACATGTAAAATTCATATAGGTCAAATTATGAATATGTTTTGATTAGCCTAGATTGATAGGTTCATTTTGAATTGTGTATCATGGCTACGCTGCGCTTGCGTCTTGAGCGCGTTGAAATCTTTTGATAGTGGCTTTCGTGTTCGAGCAGCTGCTATATTTAATAACGGGTTTAAGTATACGTTATAGTTGAAATGTCTTCGAGTGCTTAGATCTTTACTCAAGGCCAATAATTACTTAGTGATGAGTTAATGAGCTCATTTTAATAAGTTTATTATTGTAATAAATTTGGTTATTGATCAATCATTTCACTTAAGATTAGCACGAGAACCTTGCAAATACATTATCTTATTTATTCTTTAAAGATGCTTTAGAACGATTGAAAAGGGAATTTAGAACGACGGAGATAGTCCGTAAAATTTAAGTTTAAACTTTGACTCTTAATTTGTTTCCATTCATTTTAGTGTTGATCACTTTAGAAATTTTTAATAATACTTGAATGTATCTCAACAGATGTCCTACTCGTTTGAGATTGCAGTAACATGTTCAAGCGTAATTCGTAATTAGCAATCGCACATTTTATTGCACCTTTACGTCACGAGCTGCCCAATGGTCGTACGCAACGGCCATACGCCGGCTAATGTGGGTACGTGTCAATCGGTGTTCATTTCTATTTTGAGCAGCGTCGGCCGCTGCGATGCGCAAGTGTTCGAAGCGCTCACTTTCTATCGTGTTTTAATTGTTATGTGCAGGCGGCCGCGGACGCATGCAATTTTACGTGCGGCTATGTTGTTCATCATCATTTACATTGAACACGGATTTGTTTTTTCTATAATAATAATAATTTAATAACATATGATTGGATTCTTTTACAGGAAATTATTTGATTCACGGCAGAACGCATGTTTTTATCATATTAGATTCTGATTTCGATATGTCTGTTTTGCAAAACAGACAAACTGCTTCACTTACTCTTTGTCGACGTTGACTGAATTTAGCGTGGATGGCCATGTTTTTGAAACGCGATGAATAAGAAAAGAAAGCTTTGAACGATTTCAAACAAATTGAATCAATTTGGTTGATCCGCTTCATATCAATAATAGTAACATTCTCAATATTAGGTATAAAGATGGCTTATAAATTATGTATTTTACATAAAAACACATTGATATATCTAAGGCAGTGATCATCCTTTGAATGAACTTTTTATGTATGCCGTCTGTTGCCGTTTGTTCACTGAAGACGCATTGATATCACGATAAATGAGTGATAGAGAAGAAGCGTTTGATTGATGTTTTTCCTGTTTCAATACGAAAATCACAGTTTTGATTTCGTATTATTTTGATTACTATTTATTTTGAAAAAATAAATAAATTAATAAGAACTGCCGCACTAATGGCCGGTTTGTATATCCTACTAATCATTAATTTGTCTTACGAGCGGTTAAAATTTGACACAAGTTCCATAGAAGTAATATATATTATACATATTTCTGCAGATGGTAAGGCAGTCAAATAAATAGTATTTTTATATGTATGAACCGCTTATAAGATAGTTTAAAATACGGTTAACAAAAAACTTATATTAAAATATATAATTTAGGGGTAGTTTACCACTGTACATGATGTAACTGATAGATTAAAAATTAGTCGGCGTTAGTTAATCCCTAAAAAATCATGATGTCTCTTTTTATATTATAAAACGTGCCCCAATTCTTTAGCATTTAAATGAAGAATTGGGAAAAATTGGCATCGTAGAGCATAAAATATTTTCAACGAGAATTTGTTTGAATGAAATTCGTTTCCGATTAAATGCTTTAGTTTGCGTAGCTAAATGATAGTAAACAAATAGTTGACATTTATAACCCCTACTTTAACCCTTTTTCAAAAGCTATAATGCAATAGTTTCTCATCGCAAGTAGCGATTCGGATAGTAAATTTTAATAAACATTGTATGTGTGTAACTTTTTTTGTTTCTAATTTGAAATAAGCTATTGTGTAACTTGACTAAAGAGTAAAGGCATAGAGTAAAATTTAAGAGGTATAATTATAGTGTTTGTATACTTTTAAGATGTTATTTAAGTCATTTTAAATGTCAATGTTACTACTACCTTTCAGTTTTGAGGTGTGCAGATAGTTGAGTTCTCTGGCGAACTTTTACATGGAATAAATAATAGCCAAAGTTTTAACATTTTGTAGCCTTTCTTTGATATTTCTATAAAGATTGCAAATCGGATATAATTTGGTTAGATTTATTAGCATCCGAAATTTAAGCTAGTTAAATATATATTTTTTTAATATTTAAAGGAGTAAAAATATACATATAGGTATATATAGAGTCGAGAGAAAATCATTACAATGTTAAGTAAGCACATTATACACGTAGGACATAGGATGTAGTTAATGACTAATATACTGGTCGTTTTTATTATTTTCTAGCTTGTTACTTGAATTAGATTTGACCCGAATTTTGAAAATAATTTTACCAATTAGTTATGGTCTGATAAACTTTTTTGCATGTAACAAATACAGTTGTGTGTAGTCAGGTTCAAGAACAAATAAATAAAGTTTTAGTGAAATAAATTTGTTTACAAAATTAATATTTTTTTACTTTCTGTCCAAGTCAGAATAAATGATAGCTCATAAATCCACTGTGATCTAGATCCACTCCTGGGCTATTTTTTAGTAATAGATGGTGGATTAGCAGCTTTTGCTCATCGGTAATCTCAATGTGTAGGTTTCAACACGATGATTTCCTTTACCATCAATACGTAGTATTTTTAGAAATATCGTACATGCTCACCTAACAGAATTCAAGACTACGTTGTTGAAATGAGACGCGGTTGCGTTATAAATTAAATTAGCACAAACTGATTTTAACCGATATCATCATGATAATCAATAATTTTAATATTTATCATGACATTGTATTATTAAAAGTAGTAAATGGTCTCATAAGTAATAATTTATTTACCTGGCATATTCATAGGATATGTATATGACAGGTCTAGGATGATCTGCTCTGAAAAACATTGCACTATTTGAGTATTTGTTAGAACCAATAGAAGAAGAATCCATTATGGAAGTTAGTGTTATTATAACGTAATCTCTACCTATGTATATATTAAAGTAACTGTGCCCGCGACGGAATTTGTTTTCAAAACCCCCCGGTTTTGAAACATTTTTCATTGGTGCTCCGCTCCTATTGATGTTAGCGTGATGATATATAGCCTACAGCCTTCCGCGAGAAGTGGGCTATCTAACACTGAAAGAATATTTCAAATCAGACCAGTAGTTCCTGAGATTAGCGCGTTCAATCAAACAAACAAACGCTTCAGCTTTACATTGTTATGAGTGTGGGACTCGAATTAAAAGGCCGTTGGAATTAATATAGAATTTATTAGAACTATACAAACACGTATAAAACAGGTACAAATAAAACTAGACACTACTTGTTACAATCTGCACGATCAATAACACGCGCGTAGTCCGTCACTATATCGCTTGTCGAATGTACACGTCTTGCTCGTATCGTAATCGTCGCTCAACTGCCTCACCCCTCCGTTCGGTCATTGTTTTATACTAAACTGTATAATAGAACAAAGGACCGTGTTCACTGAGTTAATCCGCACACCTGGCAAGCAAGGATTAGTTCTACACTAATGACGGCCATAAAAGAAGTAGAAAAACAATAGCATGTTTTTCTGGACTACAAATTCTAAACACAAAGTAAACAAAAGAATTCCTAAATCCGGTGGCAATAAAACTGATTTGTACGACCTGCAGGTGTGCGCATTTCTGTGTTGGTATGTAACAATATATTAGTATAAGATATTATATTTTTTACTTGTAACTAAAACTAGATTGCTGTTTATTTCATTACCTGCTAATATGTATAGGAGTTATATGTTATTCATTGATTATCCATTTGTGTAAATGTATAAATTAGGTAGCAATTTAATAATTGAACTAAGAATCAAGGGAGCATGTAACCTTTGCTTTCTTCGTTTATATGAATTTTATTTTCTTTCGTAGAAGTAATTGGCTTTGATTATTACGTTAATAATTTTCACATAGGGTGTAACAACAACGACTGACACTCGATTGATTGTTTCCTTTGATTTATCGCCCAAACACACCCTTCTACGGTGCCATGCGTGCTGTACAGACTCTCATCATGGTACGTGCTGTAGTTTTGCAACCGACGGCCGGTCGTAAGGGCCCGTCGGGCGTAAACTGCACCTACCTGCAGTTGCATAAACGGAATTGTGAAACTGGTATCGCGGTCACTGCCGCAGTTGTTGCATTTTGTGGTGCCTAGTTAAGGGCAGCGGCTGATAGCCGCACCCTTCTTCATATTTTAAAACATCTAAAATTTTTCACTTAAAATCTGTAGACAAATTATTTGTCACTGATTTGTTTCAAATATTTAAACTGGGTTTGTTTTGATAGACCTGCGTCTAGCTTTGCTATTGTTGTGTTATTGAACTTTGTAAATCTTTTGTTATACACCAAATACAGTGACTGAAACGTGATTAAATTGCATCGACACGGTTGATTTTGTTAAAGAAAGTAACGGTTTTCTAGACTGTTGCTAAGTGCTTGCATTTTAAAAACGTGTTGCTCCAGCGTTGAGTGGAAGTGTGGCAAGTGGTGGTATTAATATTTGGCCGGTTGTTGCAGAGAGTGACGACGTGCGGGCCGGCGTGCGGCAGCGGAGGCGCAGGCGCGGCCACCGCGGGCCTGGTCCGCCGCCTCGCGTCCAGCCTCCAGAGCACGAGCACTGGCTCACTACCAGACTATGGCACACAGATCATTGATCCGTACCGTTTATTAGAAGACGATCTCAATGGCATATATGAAGATATACGATCGGTAAGGCGAACTATTTAAATGTCTACTACTACACATGTTTACTAAAGCTGCAATTATTGACTTACTCTTCATTCCTTTACTTTACCATTGGTACAAAATTTACTTGTAAGCTGGGTTTCTAATTTTAATACCTACTATTTTAACTTAACATTGCTCGTGTGGAGTTTAATGGTAAATTAATGAATAGTAAACTATGGGAATTAGTTACTGTTGAACATACGCGTCACATATTATAAGGTAGGATATAAAATATCTTCTTGGACACGAGGTTGGTTACGTAGAATACCACTTAATTACCACTACGATAAGAGGGCCCATTGTTCAATTGTATCTACATATATTATCTATTTGAAGAGTTTTCATTCGAATTTCTTATTGGTAACATAATCAATTCCTCTAGTCATTATTTTTAAGTTGGGTGTTTTTAAAGCCTGCATGTTGAGGTTTCCATTATAATTAATAAAAATAAATATTGAACTTCAACTCATATTTTTGAGTTTTAGTGTATTTTTAAGTGTCTTTTCATTAAGAAGGTTATGAATTGTTTGCGGATATAAATATATATATTTTTTAACAACTCTACGGACTTGAGTTCCGTACCCTTTTTTACAATTTAATTTCTATGAAAGATTTTAGAGTCCATACACGCTTATTGTTTATTTTTGTTACTGTGTGACATTAATTTAGAGATTTTTATGTTGTGGTGTACCTTAAGAATAACTATAGACATAAATATATTATACTTCATATCAGTATGTACATCAGGCATTAATTTATACAGGTACCTTAGCAGATTTGCTCTACGCATTAGTGTGTAGAAATATGAAGGTAATGCAAATTCGATTGTATGTACTCAGTGTACAATTTAAGTTTACACTGTGTTTATTTGTATACCGTTTGTCAATGAAATAATAATAACTCACTGGCAATGAATAGCTCTAGAGTTTGTTTATTCAACAATTCATTTGTTATGTTTGTGTATTTATTACATTCGAGTTATCAAAGTAAAAGGAAACTTTATGAGTCTATTGAGCGGCGTCAGGTCCATTGATCATTAATTGTGTCAAAGTCACGACGTGTTAGCACGCCGCCCCGGCGTCGGTTGTGCAATTCGCGCATCGTCGATAATTGGGATCTATGGTGTGCGATACTATTGTGCGTAATCTACAATAAGATTACTTTAACCTAAAAAACTTAAACCCAATTTACATATATTGTGTTAAACTACATTATATTTCAAATAGGATGATATGGGTGAAATTTCTTAAATAGAGAAATAAACATCGTGATTTTAAGTGTAGGATTATTATTAAATGGTAACAGGAATAAATATGTTTTTATATAATTAAAATTAATATTTATCTCGTAGGAAAGTTTACGATGACGCTATAAGGTATGTTTTATGCATGTGTCAGCCATACCGTCCTATTTGATATAGACTTTAGCTCACTTTTTAATTATATCGGCTCATAAAAGCCTCTTAAGTACGATGGTTTTCCCCACTTTCAGGGGAACAGACATTTTGGTCGTTTCGTTCGCTTCGGTCAGTTCGGTCATTGCGGCCATTACTGTCATTTTGATCACTTTTGTGATTTTGGTTATTTTTGTCATTTATGTAGTTTACAGATAGACGGGGGATAGATAAATAAAACTAGAATGGATTGAAATAGAGGATGAAAGTTTGTATGGCAGACCAATCATTTCTCAAGTTTATAGATATAAAAATATATTATCTATAAAAAAAATGACTCTAATTCGATCTGTCTGTCTGTTAAGCTTTCACGGGAAAACTACTATTAGTACTGGATCAGTTTTGCTGTAATTTTGTTTAAATGTGGTTCTAATACCGAAAATGGACATAGATACTTTTCATGTCGGGAGATGGTATAATTTGCGTTATTAAATGATTAGAGTTTACCCCGCGGCTCCGCCGCGCGTCAAACTCTAGTGCGTACCTCTTGTTTTAAGAGCAGGCGTTAATACAGGATATATTGTATTGTATTTTTATGTTGGTGCTATTTGCCCTCGGAAGATTTACTTCATTTTATATTGCAAACTATCCCATCTACCGGGATAAATAGTATCTATGTCCATTTTCGGTATTCAGACAAACAGATCGAGTGAAAGTCGCATTTTTTTAAAGATTATGATTTTTTTTATCTATAAACTTGATAAACGATTGGTCCCCTATACAAACTTTAATACCCTATTTCAACCCGTTCTAGTTTTATTTATATAACTAAATATTGTGTAAACTACACAAACGACCAAAACTACCAAACGTACTAAAACTGTCGAAACTACCAAATCTACCAACCAAAACTACCAAATCCACCAACCAAAACTACCAAATCCACCAACCAAAACTACCACAATTACTAAATCTACCAATCAAAACTACCACAACTACCAAAACCACCACAACTACCAAAACTATCAAAACTACCGAAACTACCAAAACAACCGAATATGCCAAATCGACCAACCAAAACTACCAAATCTACAAACCAAAACTACCACAACCATCAAAACTACCACAACTACCAAAATAACCGAATCTACCAAATCTACCAACCAAAACTACCATAACTACCAAATCTACAAACCAAAACTATCACAACTACCAATACTACCACTACCACCTACCAAAACTACCACAACTACCGAAACTACCAAATCTACAAACCAAAACTACCACAACTACCAAAACTGCCACAACTACCAAATCTACCGAAACTACCAAATCTACCGAAACTACCAAATCTACAAAACAAAACTACCACAACTACCAAAACAAAACTACCACAACTACCAAAACAACCGAAACTACCAAAACTACCAGCATAAACTACCGAAAATAGCAAAACTACCACAACTACCAAAACTGCCAAACAAAACTACCAAAACTACCTAAACGACCAAATTGACCAAAATAAACAAAATGGCGAAAATGGTAAACCACAAATAAAAAACCTATCCTAGTTTCCGGGATAAACTTTACATAAATCTATCTAACCCAAAATCTATCCCAGTATCCGGGATGAAAAGTATCCCTTGGCCACCCTCGGTATTCAAATTACATATGTACCGAGTATCAGCCAAATCGGTCCAGTAGTTTTTACGTGAAAACGGAACAGACAGACAGACAGACAGAGTTACTTTCGCATTTATAATATTAATAGGGATGTGAATCTTCCGGGGACAAAGAGCGATAGCATAATTTTTTTATACAATGTGATCTGTATTAACGCCTGCTCTTTAAATAAACAAGAAGTATACACAAAAGTGTAACCCGCGGCGCAGCCGCGGGACAAACTCTAGTAGTGAGATAAAACAAAAGAAATAATTTATGTGTAAGAATTAGTAATTTATTTTAATTCAATATTTCTTAAGTATGGATTGGTTATTGTATATTTTGAGTTTAAGTAGGTACTTGATACCGAAAATGGTCATCATGTATACAATATTAAATGATTGACATTTTTTTCTAATTAAAAGTAAGTAAACAGCCCACCCGAATGAAAGTGGTCACCTTCACTTATGACTCGTTCCTATATGTTACCATCCGTTCATTTGCCTCACTATCATTTATTGGACATACAAAGCTCCATACAAGTGATGTCAAAATTCAACGACGGTAAGGCAACTAATTGTACAAGTCTTTATGTGCGGTGATAGATATAACACTAATAAAACCGCGTTTCTATATTATTATCCATTGTTTTACCTTACCATTTATAGATAATTTATTTGTATGGAGTTTATGCCAAATTTTAATCAATAGTATTATATAACCAATAGTTTAATTATATATATAACGTATATTGCCATACGGCAAATGAATTAATAGAAGAATTCTCCATAAGTGGATTCTCTACCCCTTAATCTACGTCTTAGCCGTTACTCAATTTTGACCCGTAAGACCTTTTGACTGTAATTACATGCGAGGAGCTGTTGTTACAAATATTTTTCCCAAGGTTGAGAGATTATTTGACAGGTTAATATTATCTATTAAGTATGATAATTTTATCAATAATTCTTTTGTAATTTTTTGCAATAATGTTTGATATGCAATATTATTAATTTTTAATTCTGTTCGTTTGTTAAATGTCGATGTGATCGTCTATCTGCGACCTCGTGGACGGTTTATGATTATAAACATTATAAGTTATGATAGTTACGTTCATATTTGAAATGTTTTCTTTGAAGCCAAATCGAATATTATAATTTAAGATTTACCAATTAACCATAGGGTGGATATTAGTTATTACCTATACAATTTGATTAACAGTGTGAACCATTACTTTTTATAACACATATGCAAGATAAAGTGGCAAATAAAATTTCATCATTCTCAAGACTAGCCACTATCGATATTAACTTAGTAATTGAAATGCATTAAAATTTATAAATTACTCTAAATAAACTAATATTCGCTTACACTCATCGTTCGATGAGAGAATAGTGTAGATAATTTCATTTTAAAATGCTTTAATATTCCTGTTCCATACATTAATCATTTTATGTTTAGTTATCCCTAATAATAATTAAGGCATATAATATTTAAAAATTATTATGTTTTTATAATAATGACAAGTTATAATCTAACCTTTTGTCTGTACAAACATTTAACACAGTTGCATGTGTCGTCTTAGTATCCTAATGTTTAGCAGTGTATTCTCAGTAGTTTACCTACTTTCCGATTAGAAAACTTGCCAAGAACTAGGCTCCTTCGTACAGGTATGTACATAGACAGCATATTTCTACACCCGTTTCCTATATGTGGATAGACGTGCATTCTTGTCAGTGTACGAGTTGTTTAGTTTCTATGACGTGATATAAATGTATACATTTATAATATGACAATATTTTTTCAGCATACCTTACTGACTAAAATAGTTTTTTTTTCTATCATTAACAGCCCGCCTAGTAATCTGTCGCATAATGCAGGATTGTGAATATTGTTGCAGCCTGCATTGTGTTGTCGGTAACACAGAGCAGGAGTCCTGCAAGCTCCGCCCTCTGCAGGACTGCCATGCTGGATAGTGAATGGACCTGTTTAGTAATATACAAAACGGCTGTGTTCTACTTTTTAACTGTGTCAAATTACAGCCTAGCTCTTGGCTCATAGCCTGGTCTTGTTTAATTAATGAATGTAAGATACAGATTAAAAAAATCATAATAATTCAAATCAAAATGATATTCGTGACATAATTATAATCATTATTGCTTTTTGATAACATAATATTTTATTAAATATATTTTGATGTTTAGATAAAAACATTTAGTGTTTCGTGTAGTCTATCATAAAACTAAACACACTCAGTCTGTTATAACTGTCAGTTAAATACTTTAAATAATATCTTTGTGGTTGGGAAATTCTATTTCATTAATAGCACTGCAGGCGTTTAATTTTTACTAGTATATAATTTGTGTCGATTTTACCTATAGGTCTATTTGAAAAATAAACAGTTACAAGAAACTACTACAAGTTTCTCAAATATTTGTAAATTATAGTTATACACTAGGTCACCTCTTTAGGTTTAATATTAGGGCCTCAATAAATTATGTGTTTATAGTACATTATGGTACTAGTGTGTAACATTGGTGATTACCGCCGAGGCGCCATTGAGACTCGAGCCGTAGGCGAGGGTCTTAAGAGAGCCGAGGACGGTAATCATCAATACACACGTGTATCATACGACGTTTTTCAACACACTTGTGAATAAAATAACAAAAACTCATTTTATTTTATCTTGACATCTTTGTCTTCCGTGATCACGGCCACTGAAAAGTGGCCGAAACGTCGGAAAAACCAAAATCAAATAAAATTACCGCGCTTGGGACCGTTAAAACGTAGTTTTATTAAAAACTCATTTTATTTAGTAGATAAAAAAAGTTATATATGAGTGAAAGTTTTATTTATTAAACACGTACGAGTTAAAATTATCTATTTAAATAAGAAGTTGCATGAAATGAGCAAGCAATAGGAACATTAATTTATTTGTTCTATAGAACACGATCTTTTTTTTTGAATAAAAACTTTTTTCAGAACAAAGCAACTCAACCAATAAAATTTAAAAAAAAAACTATAACTCACTAGTGAGTTATAATGTTTTTTACTCACAGTTTGATAATGGATGTCATTCTGTGCCTAATTGCGGTGACCATAGAGCCACTTTATGAGCAAGTGTGTTGAAAAAAATATTATTTTAATTTTCTATAGCATCTATGTTATCGAAAATCTATGTATATACGTCTATTTTATTTGAATGCACTCAATAAGTAATTGCCAAACAGGTTGAAAAATATTTTTGCATTAAATATATTGAGTGCATTCAAACACACGTAACAATATGAACTGCGATTACATTTTTCGATATACAATATCTGTCGTTTTAAGTGCCCTAATCGGAAGCCATAAATACATTGACTGTGTAATAACCAAAATTTTAGTTAGTCGAAGAACTAGTTATATTTAAGAGTGAGAGATCTAAAGTCTAAGGTGTCCAAATTAATTCAATTATTGTAATTATAAATTATGATCCCACATTTTTAATAAAAAGTAAACCTCAAATGGATTCTTTAGTAACGATTATTCGATTCATGTGAAAAATTGTATTAAATTTAAACACTTTTGATTGTAGCCATCTTCGTGTTAAATGAATTGATTCATCTTAAAATGATCCTGAAAAGATACATTTTCGATACCAAAATCTATATAAATAATTTGTTACCTTCTCACTTACATGCGATCTTGATAGAAAGTTCATGGTCGAACAAAACAGTCTATGATATCACAGGTCCACGCGGTATATGGGCATATACCTATCCATATATCGTGTCCTTTAAACAATAAACAAACAATTCGCGTTACCGAGATTACACGTCATATTAGCACTTTAGTTTAAAACGACTACTTTTGAAGAATGATTTTGTAAACCTGATGTATGTCTAGATATACTAGTAGGTGCAATATATTGCATTGGGTTTTTTGTTACTTTGACACTTGTATAATGAGAATTTTTTACAAAAATGCCCATTTAACCTTGCTGATTTGGTTTTAGACAAGTGCAAATGTTGTGGAGGAAATATGAAATTGCAATAATTACCCTTTTCAGTCTTTGTTATAAGGGTAAGTCGGATAGTGATCTTATAACAAGAATGTCCCTGCCGTGGTACTTAATTATGTTAAATAATCCAACCTCCCTATTAATAAAAGGGGCCCTTTAGAAACAAGTTTGTATCTAGTTTCAACACTGTTTTACATATATGATATTAAAAGTTCTATATTTAGTTTATTGCCATCTTACTTCTTGCGTCTTGCGTGTATTTTGTTATATTCAAGTACAATGTTTTTGAAAAGATCTGCTGTTGTGTTATACTTTTAATGATATGAAAATCCTAACACGTGAAGCAATTTCAACGAGTCGGTTTAATGAAATAATTATCAGCAAATATTAAAATGGAAATTAGGATGAATAATAGACATCGGCGATCAGTAAAACGTGACACCGGTAGACGTGAATAACGAAGCGTAATAAAGCTTAAGAGTTTTTTAGTAATGTTTTATACAAATGTTTATTCTTTAAATGGAGTTCAAGCATTTGGGTGTTGATAGTGAGTAAATAGGTGTTCAACGCAACATTCGGCGTATTTAGAATTACTTACATACCGCAGGTGACGCGTTGCGTATCTCGTATTTCGCAACGTGCCTGCGTCGAAGTAAATACGGTTTTACGGTTGCTAATGGTTACGATTTTAAGCGTTGACCTAGACCCCATTCTATGACATAACGCTTAAATAATGTATATACGTCCTAAAGTTATGTATTAAAGAAGTGAGTTAAATTATAAAATGAGCATTAGTTTCTTATATATATTGAAATACTGCTTCATTGTATTATAATAAATAATAATATCAAGTTGTATAAAACCAAAAATATCTATAATATTATAAATTTCTAAACATGCCGTGTCTGTACATTGCAGCTATTTAAGAACCCCAATTGGGAGAGACTACACGAGCGCAGGAAAATATGATGCATTTTTTTTAGATTTCTTATCTGTTTGTTCGGGATCCACGTAAAAACTATTGGGTTGATTTCGATGGAGTTTCAGCTGATCAACAGGAAATTCTTGGAATTAAAATCTGCGCCACTTTCTATCGTGGGAAACCCGAGGGAATTTTTCTGGAAATAATTTAAAATGGCCAGATTTCTGTTCGACAGAATTTTCCCGGGAGCGGTTTGTAGTTGTTCGAATGCATAAAAATTTGCTTATTTCAACAAAGTTTATACTAAAACAATAGCTTACATTCTTTTTTAAATGCTGCGGTACTTTGTGTCCCGGGAATCCCGCAAGAATTTCAAGTCAAACGTGGATGAAGTCACGGGCATATCCTAGTTTATTATAAATTGAAATACTACTGTGACTGAGACTATTAGTTAATAAAACTGATCTTTACAATAGTTTAACATAAATAATTTCAGAATAGTATGATTATTTCATTTTTACATTCATAAATGTTAAAAAGATTCAAAGGCTGCCTTAATTTAAGAGGTATCCTTTATGACACCATTTATTTTGTTTATATGTATAGATATGTATATTAACTCTGAACCTTAAGGCCTTAAAACGAATATCTTAGACATAAACCAGTTGCGTTACTTCATCACGGATGTTGACCATTATGTTTAAGCAACTTTGCAAAATCCTAACAATAGATGAATAGTTTAGATACGTCATGAGGATCTCCGGTGTTTTGCACTCAAAGTATTAAAACAATAAAATTGTTGTTCAACAGTAATATACTTTAACTTTTATCACAAAAATTTGACTCGCAACTTCTCTATTTCCTACTTGCGAAAGCTGTACGTCAGTTTGCATCTATGTTCGTTGTAGTGGCCGAAAACTCCAGTTATAGGTATATAAAAATAGAACAGAATATATTTTATTGTACAACAGCTGGCGGAATGGCGGCTAGGAATGGCGGTATTATAGGTGATATCGATTTCTTCCAGACTACCTTTGGAGGTAGAGAGAAATACGACACAAAAGCTAGGGCAGGGTTTGTTGCCAGGAGTGTATTTAATTGATGGCTCTCAATTAAGGAATTCCTTCGTAAATAAAAGAGATTATGTTGCACAATATTAAAAAATAATTAAATGTATATATTTATTTTAATATATACATTAGACATATTAATGTATGTTTATTTACAAGTTCTAGTGTTAAAGTAGAATAAGAGTTAGAAGGAGAATAGACATTGAGCGTAAATTAACTGTAATGAGATTCTCTTATTGTACTCAACGAGTAGTCAGTTGAAGAACAAATACATTTTATACCTTTCGTTATTTATTATAGTCTAGGTGTTTTCACTCTAGTCACAGTCTGCACATTTAATTATTTCAATATGTATGTATGTATTCTGTATATGCATTAAGTGATTTCTTTTACTCTAATACTGAAATAGTATTGGGTTTTGACTGCTTTAATACTAGTGTGTCTATTAAATGTATTTGGTTTAATTTAGATCTTATATAAGGAAACTGTGAGAATTAATCATAATGTGTAATTGCTTGCTAATATGAGTGACTAATATAATTTACATTCCAATGGACGTAAAGTTGCGGTAACCCAGTCCAATACGAGTATTCTTCTGCTTACTGGAACCAACTATTGTTTGTTTTGTACTGAAACGATGGTATCAAAACAATGTTGAAAATGCATTATTGTCCTTCGGACACAAGTCATTCCTTCCAACAATAGTGACTAACGTTTGTCAATGTTAAACTTAACGTAAATTTATTTATTAAGTCCAATAGTTTTCTACTTTTCTAAAGTATTAATAAATATCTAATAGTAGATAATTCCACTTGTTTGTTAGACTTTTTAGTAGGTTATTGTAATTCGTGCCAAATAATATTGCACAGCCATTGTTAACTAACACAAAACATTCTAAAGACAAAACCACTTTTCCCGATGACGTTGATCAAGTTCCAGGAAATGAAATTTAATCTGCTTTTATTCATAGCATCAGCATCTTCACGACCACTTAGCTACATACATCACGAAGACCCAAAATTTCGCTTGTTCGTGTTGTATGTAGATGATGACTGTGCCAGGTGTAGGGCATTTGCCCGACTGGATGGCGACCACCCCTGGTCTAAAGTATGTCGCCATAACAACCTTCGGGTTGTGTTCCGGCATTAGTGACCAGGTTCCAGTTTCCCTTAAGAGAGCAGCAGCGCATCTGTAGCACCTTTGGTGTTCCAAATGTCCATAGGCGATGGTAACCGCTTTCCATCAAGTGGGCCATTTGCCTGTCTGCTGATCTCCTGCAATAAAAAAAAAAAACCCGTACTTTTATAAGATCTCTTTGCCTCGAAATATCAATTTCGCGTAAACATTTACGTACGACTAGAAGAAATAATTCTCTAATAAGCATTGCTTGACCGATAAAATCAAGAGCGTAAACAAATCTAACATGTTAGTTGATGTGTGTTACTGTTACAGTGGTTTCATATTTTCCAACAGAATTGTAGCACCACACGAATCATGATCGCACAAAGATAACTAGTGTTTTGTGTATTTTTTATTCTAAAACACTTATTAAGTTGTTAACCTTGACATATAAAATTCTTGAGTTATGAAATTGCAGGTAGCGAGACTAAACGTTTAATATCAGTGTACTCGTAGGTTATGTGCTATCGTCTGCAGAGCACGGCGTGAGCTTATAAAATATGTTGAAATTGGTCAATGACTCCTTATAGCAGATTTGTGTAACAGATAGTTAATTTCGCATTTATATATGTGGTATTAGTAGTATAATCGCATGCATACTCGCTCACCATTGACTTATTTGTTATATCTGACGTAATGACAGCATAAGAAACCTACGACTGTGAACTTTCAATTTTATTGAAAAAAAGACGCGTGAGGTTGATATCTTATTAAGCAATCATAAGAGATTTACTTACTTTCACAATACTCTATACAGTAGAGTCTCACTAATCCGACACTTCAGTAGTCCGGTACTTCCAATAATCCGGTATCCTTCGCTCACGACTCCCTTACTACTTACGCCTTACTCTCGTTCCGCGCTTGGCTCAGCACCGGCACTAGTATAACCTCAAAAATGATTATAACAGCACCTTTTGTTTACTTTATTTCTTTACCCGTTGTTTTCAAGTTGAAAATAATGTAACTAAAATGTGAAGTAAGCTGCAATATGCTTTATTTTATTTACTTTTTTTTACATAATGCAATAATCCGAACTTTCCAATAATCCGGCACCTCCTAATTTTTATTAGTGCCGGTTTAGTGAGATTCTACTGTATTTTGAAGTCGTAGACTGACTGATCTACTACGGCGTAGCAAAACGTCGATTGCGATGTCATAGCTTGTATGTAACAACTTTAAATGGTGTAACCGTTGTTGTTTTTCAAGTTAAAAATACGGGTTTTGTTGAAATTATCAGTCTATAAATTCACTATCCGACCTGTCTTTTTGCATTGCCGTGAAACGTGGTCTAGTGACAGCTCTGCGTTTCACAGAAATGAATAAACTGCGCTGGATGAATGGTCAATACGAAAGTATCACGTAAAGAACTATCGGTCTCGTAGAACTGTCGAATCTGTAGACTATTTGCAACAGTTTTCATTCCATAATGCCGCAGACATAATGAAATAGAGACTACTATTATTACATTGGCGACATTTTAAGGAAATCAGTTGGTTGTGTGAGGAACAAATACTTAGCCATATAGCATCAATAAAAATAAGAGATCCCAGAATCTGTAGCTTGAGGTTGTTAGGGATAATAGTTATGTACTAATAATAATAATAATAGTAGTAAAATAATATTCTTACAATGTGGAAAATGAATCTCCGCGGTTCGAGGCTTATGACGCAACATTGGTTTCTAGGATGACGATGACAACCAACACAATGCTCAATATCTGAAACTCTGGTCTAATACTGCATAGTTCATTATAATAATTATATTTCACATAGAGTGAATCTACGACTTCCTTACAATATGTTATGTTCTTACGTGACATAAAGAAAATACTTAGAAAGCTAATGAAAATAAAAGTCATGCTTTAGTTCATTACGAGTCACTGGTTATAGACTTTTTTGATATTTATATTACATGAAACTTAATACGTAGATACTTGGACAGCGACAGTGTAATATGTGATAATAAAGTTGTAAATAATGTACTCGACCAAGCGCCTACATTTTCCGATAGGGGTGGATAAAAAAAGTAAATATTGCGTTAGTGGTGCAAACTTGAGGAGGCTTTCATTCAGCAGTTGCAAATGCATTGGGCTGACAACTGAAAATACTTGTTAAAATGAATAACGTAAATAAATTCTTATTTTGGGATACGTCCTCTGTCATATTTTATAATAAGTTTGTCGATTCTAAAGCGGGCATTACATTACCTATTTTGCAGGGCGCTAAGCTAAATCTGGTGCGCTAGCTAGTGCTCTAGATGAGCAAGCGTGGCAGAGCCCATACGATCGCACTAGATCGGATCAATAGTTAAGTAGTTAGCGATCCAACTGCCTAACTTAGATCATCTAATTTTAGCACGCTTAGTGAGCCCTAGCGCTTTGCAAATTGCATAATGTATGCCCACTTTAAAGATTAAATTCCAACTCGACTGTAGCCCTTTTGACCTACAGGAACTGGAGAAGAACACAAATCAAGCAGAACTGAACACCATAGCAACATATTACTTCGACGGACAAGGAAAAGCTCTCAGGCCGATGGTTGCAATACTAATGGCGAGGGCAGTCAACTACCACGTATATGGAGAAAACAGGTGAGTCACTTTAATGATTATTTTTATTAAATATTTTTACGCGTAAACACACAGTCAGTTTACACAGTGTTGTGCACAATAACGTAGAAAGTAAAGAAAGTTAGAAAATCTCGTATGTTAGCGGACGAATACTTCGTTTACCGTAAAACCGCAACTACGAACAATGTCAAATAACTAAAGCCGTTAATATATTACTCGTCTTTATATACGGGTTCGCTCGTATACACTTAGATTCGAATCACAGCTCAAGTATAAAATGTTTCATTTATTCATCACTATTATCGAGGTGTCAAGAAACATTTGAAAATGTGTCGGGGGAGGTTAAAAATTTCAAATGACCTAAAAACTGCACGATTAAATAAACTCTATTGGAAAAAGAAGTATATCTATAGATTTTAATTACAATCCAGGTTCTTTTATATTTTCTTAAGTTTTAGACAGAATGAAATAGGCCATTATGTTACGTCTGTCTCTAAATGTCGTTTGTAACAAATAGCTTTTCACCTCTCGATGTAATTTCATGATAATCGGTTGATTTAATTTTATAAGGCATGATTTTAAGATTCGTATCCCGCATAAAATACTCCATATTCCAGTACACAAAGTACTCTATGTTCATCGCCTTCATTAACAAAAGTCATTCTCTCATGAACTATCTGTATTGTTTTCTTTAATCAATGTCATAGATTGTTATTTTGAAATATCTTAAAAAATATGGAAATAAGTTTGATTATGACCAAAGTTCGCCTTTCCCCGACTAATTCATTAAACTTGCTTAACAATGTCCGTTTGGCAACAGCTTGGTATTGCGTTCGATCATCAGACCGTAGGCTCTATAGTTCAATGTCTCCGCGAAGGCCTTGAATGAAATGTTATTGTAACTTTGAAGGTTGCGCTTATGGTTTCATAGAATGAACAAATGATCAACTATCTTTTAATTTTCCCTATAAAAAAGACAAGAGTTTCTCAATTGGAGTAGTCAATGTTTATATTCCGATTCTTGAAAAAGCATTTCGTAGAATTGTGTTGTGTTTCTCATTGTTTCTATACCCATTAAAAATGTTAGAATACAATTATTATTGGCTTGTATTATGAAAAATATATGCTGATAGATAGTTAAGCTCTGATATGATATATGATCATAATTATGCGCAAATAGGTTTTGGTTAACTTTTTGACGAATTTAGCTTGAAAATATGGCACAATACAGAACTGTCTATTTAGGGTTAAAATGAAGTATAACACTATGTAGTGCAGATCACCCTAACATAATTCTAGTTTCTTGAGCTCCAAATATGCATACGTATCTCCGTTTATGTTTATCCGTTAAGCCTGATTTATTACAAACGCATAACTTTAACAGTTAACTTGCGAATAAGTTCTTATTATCGTTTAGATAGACAGTTACTTAATCGGCATCTTATTACTTAAATGGAAAATGTCTGTCGAGACAATGGTAAGAAATTAACTGGCTACTTTCGCGAGTTAACTAACTACTTAAGTAATTTGCAACTTATTGAATATCACCACATGTTGATTGCAAAGTAAGAATAATATCCATACTATTTGATTTTAATGTAAAATTTTAATTCAAATAGATTTTAAATTTTAGATACACGTTTCCCCTGTGGTTTCGACGGACTGCTCTTGCATGCTGGGAATACTTACACTGATTTGTTCACACACATTCCTAATAAAGTAGTTTTTTCCCTTTTCCTTATGATACTGACATGTGTATTTTTAACTATTTATGTGTATTTTTCGAGCGGCTAAAATAATAGCTGTTAATATATATCTAAATAGCGGTCGTTGTAACCGAAATCAGTCGAAACTAGTGTTAGTATGTAGGGTGGAGAAAAATCACTGCGTTATTCTAACTCCGTATATGTAACTGAATGACTTAAAAATTCGTCTACATACAAACAAAACTTCACGCCAGTTCCCTTGCGGGGTAGGCACGAACAACAGAGCGCCATTTAGGCTTATTCTTACACACCTCACTTGCTTTTTTGACATTCATAACTCTTGTCATTCACGCTCGTCTGTTCTTAAGGCTCCTGACATCACCTTCTGCTAGTACACAATCAATTTGATCATGGAAGGTGTGTCGTGGCCTTCCACGACTCGACCTTCCTCGACTTCGACAATGCTCTTTCTTCCATACCCAACTCTCGCTTCCATACGTGAGCGTAGGTACCAGCACCGCGTTGTGTACGGCGAGCTGGGCCTTCTGGCTGAGGTTCTTAGCGCCTAGAAGTTTACCTAACGCTCCATTCAAACTATTCCCCAAATTCACTCTTCTTTCTATATCAGCGGTGTACCTTCCATCCCTGCTAAAAGCACATCCAAGATATACAAACTCATTCACTTGCTCCAGCATAACATCATCGACCATTATCCTTGCATTCGTTCTGGTTTATTCTCTTTCAAACACCATAACCTTTGTTTTCTTCGCATTCAAATGTAAGCCTCTCGCCTGACAGTCATCTTTCATCATTGTGACTAGTGTTTGCAGTTCTGATGGTTTGCAGTTCAAATTCGTCTACGCAACGTTATATATATCTAACTTAAATAATATTTGAAGTCTCACCATAGAACAATATTTTAATTTACTTAACACATCGTGTGCGAGCTGTAGTTCACATTTTAACTGACTCAGGACCTATGGACAAATATCAATTATATACGGACTCATACGGTACGGTCCGGATATATTTTTGGCGGGTTCCTATATCTTACCGATCATTCATTTGCTTTACTATCGGTTAAAATTTAATATAAGTAATGTGAAAATTCAACTGTTGGTTAGGAAAGTAAATGAATAGAAAGATATAGGATCCGACCATTTTTCAAATTGCGTCGCAAACAATCAAGTGCACTCTGAACGTGTCTTGTTTTTGACGTTCTCGCTTTGCATGTGATTTTTTTTTTTTTTTTTTTTTATTGCAGTATTTCAGCAGACAGGCAGACGGCCCACTTGGTGGAAAGCGGTTACCATCGCCTATGGACATTTGCAACACCAAAGGTACTACAAATGTGCTGCTGCTCTCTTAAAGGAGACTGGAACCTGGTCATTAATGCCGGAACACAACACAAGGTTGTTATGGCGGCATACTCTAGACCAGGGGTGGTCGCCATCCAGTCGAGCAAATACTCTACCACCTGGCTGTGGGTTGTTTAGTCGCCTCTTACGACAGGCCGCCGGGCCGCAGGAAATTGTATTCTTTCTCCGTTCCTGCACGGATGATTTTAATGTATACCTTACATATATGAATGTACATAAACTAAAAGGAAAATGTTTCCGTGGTGAAAAATTATGTTCTTTTAATGTATCGAGCCAACCTAACCGGGGTTCCCGGCTTTAGTTACTATCCATTAATATTCTTGGTAGCAGTTTATTTTGTAAACTGCTAATAGCTTGCGAATGGCACTTGAAAGTAATGCTCACTTTTGTTTTATGTGTTTAATGTTAGCAATGAAACCTTTAGACAAAATGAGTTGTACATCAAGTGATTGCGCATACCACTAACCAAGGCTATTCCAGTCAATGCGATATTTCACATCTGCGTATTTTTTCTTTTAAGTTTATTTCGACTTGCTTCATGTATAGAGTATAATGAAGGCTTAAAAGTTGTCTTTATGTTTGGCGGTTATGAAATTGGTGAAAATAATTTACTTTGTTTAGACGTGGTTTTGAATAAGTTATTTTCAATTTGTGGTGCTCGTAATTTTTGTCATGATCGCAATCTTATTGTTATTTTTTACATAATTACTTAATAGGCTTACGTTTAGAAAGTTATACACATGTTGATTTAATTCTAGTAAGAGGGAAACTTATTATTTTAATATTTTTGTTTATGGTTAATGGATTAGGGTTTTCGAAAGATTTTTTGTCGAATTATTAGTATTTTTTATTCCTTAGAGATATTACTGAAAAATAATTTATTGCGCAATTGTGCAATGTATATTTATTTTTGAATCAACTACAGTGTTGTAGATAAAATCCCTACAAATTGATAATAAGACTATTTAATATTTAAAGTTCCAAATTCTTTTAAATTAACATCCACATCAACACTGATATATAAATTACTAAGTAAATTGGTTCCTTCTGGATGGGCGCACGGTCCATAAACTTCGGGTTGTATAAATTATGATATTAAATGTATTGTTGATACCGGAGATGAACGATGAACTACGTATTTTGCGAATTTATATTTCAACAAATGTAATAGTTTCATATATGGATTAGGGAATCATCGTGAAATATCCCAAATTTACTCTGCAATATATAAAAGCTTTTTTATTTATAATTTAATAATCTTAAAAGAACGATACGTAATAATGAAATTTATTGTTTTGGGAGCATATTTTGTAATGTTCAACTGTAAAAAACGTAATTAAAAATTGTATCATCAACCAAAACTCGTACAAGTTTTAAGTATATTAAAATATATTCACGCGTATGTAATGAATATAACGTACTTGTTTTTACTGAATGCATTGTGCAACTACGTGTCCTGTTTTGCGTGGTGGTAATTATTTTTGTGGTAACTTACTAATTCTAAGTGCGTTGAAAACAAATGTCTTTTTTTTATTGCAGGAGTTCAGCAGACAGGCAGACGGCCCACTGGATGGAAAGCGGTTACCATCGCCTATGGACATTTGCACACACCAAAGGTGCTACAAATGCGCTGCTGCTCTCTTAAGTGAGTCTGGAACCTGGTCACTAATGCCGGAATACAACTCAAAGTTGTTATGGCGGCATGCTCTATACCAGGGGTGGTAGCCATCCAGTCGGGCAAATGCCCTACCACCCGGCTAGGGGTTGTTTAGTCGCCTCTTACGACAGGCCGCCCGGCCGCAGGAAATTGTATTCTTTCTCCGTTCCTGCACGGATATAATGTCGATTAAGGTGTTAAGACTTTTTATGCATAAAGGTAGCTAATCACTTATACAAAACTGTAGAAGTAATTGCTACCTAACATATTCACTGGCTATCGTCAATTGTACAAGATTTAACATTAAAACTATAGTGGCGGCAATTATTATGTCTCTAAAAATTGAACTTAACCAGACGCTGTAGGTATAAAGCTGATATTAGATGGTTCATTTTTGTCTTTTAATTTGAATAAATCAACCAAAGCTATTCATGTAAAATAAATAATTAAATACACACGATGGTATTGCCCTTTCAGTTATGTGCCTGTCAACCAAATTGATTCAAGTTTGTTCATCTGTCTAATGCCAGCATAACATTTTATGTAACTCATGCCTAAGTTGTTTTGTTATCGCAGTGCGTTGCTGCCATCACAGCGGCAGGTGGCCATGATCAGTGAGATGATCCACTCGGCGTCACTGATACACGATGACGTCATTGACCAAAGCGACTTCCGACGCGGGAAACCCTCCGTCAACGTGCTCTGGAACCACAAGAAGGTAATGTGACTATTCTTACATTTTTTGGAAATTACAAAAACAGTAATTATTTTCCTTTTAAACCACGGACCTAGAGAATGGATCGCACTTTTGGATTCTTTGAGTAACTTCATGGGATGGCTAACACGTAGACGCTCTTTCGACTGTTTGATTTAAGTATGTTGTGATACTGGCTGTCCATTATCTCTGTATTCCACATGAAAAATGCACCTAATGACAAGCCACGGTTAGTGTGGGAGGGAGTATTTTAGCAAATGGGACCAAAAAGGGACTGAGCTGTTGTGTTGAACTGG